>OU898283.1:3135383-3156514 GCA_918026665.1 Diabrotica balteata | reverse complement strand
CTCTAGGACGAAAATTGACGCCAATATAGCCGAATAACGAAATTTGAAAAAAATCCAAGGTACCCCCTTTGTTCATTTTTTCCAAATTTTTATAAAAAAAAAAATATTTTTTTATGCTTTGGTGCATGCATTGGGTCCAGATTATTACAAAAATGTGTATAAGTCTGATCTGCTAACCCAAAATTGCCGGAAAAGAGAAAAAATCGACTCAAGTTTTTCATCCGATATACAGACCTCCAAATGAAAATTTTTCTCACGAACCGTTAGATGTAGAAAAATTCTGAGCATCGCATAAGAACGAGCGGTCAATTTTATGTAAGAAATGTCTACCCGCTTGACTCTAGGACGAAAATTGACGCCAATAAGCCGAATAACGAAATTTGAAAAAAATCCAAGGGTACCCCCTTTGTTCATTTTTTCCAAATTTTTATAAAAAAAAAAATTTTTTTTATGCTTTGGTGCATGCATTGGGTCCAGATTATTACAAAAATGTGTATAAGTCTGATCTGCTAACCCAAAATTGCCGAAAAGAGAAAAAATCGACTCAAGTTTTTCATCCGATATACAGACCTCCAAATGAAAATTTTTCTCACGAACCGTTAGATGTAGAAAAATTCTGAGCATCGCATAAGAACGAGCGGTCAATTTTATGTAAGAAATGTCTACCCGCTTGACTCTAGGACGAAAATTGACGCCAATATAGCCGAATAACGAAATTTGAAAAAAATCCAAGGGTACCCCCTTTGTTCATTTTTTCCAAATTTTTATAAAAAAAAAAATTTTTTTTTATGCTTTGGTGCATGCATTGGGTCCAGATTATTACAAAATGTGTATAAGTCTGATCTGCTAACCCAAAATTGCCGGAAAAGAGAAAAAATCGACTCAAGTTTTTCATCCGATATACAGACCTCCAAATGAAAATTTTTCTCACGAACCGTTAGATGTAGAAAAATTCTGAGCATCGCATAAGAACGAGCGGTCAATTTTATGTAAGAAATGTCTACCCGCTTGACTCTAGGACGAAAATTGACGCCAATATAGCCGAATAACGAAATTTGAAAAAAATCCAAGGGTACCCCCTTTGTTCATTTTTTCCAAATTTTTTATAAAAAAAAAAATTTTTTTTTATGCTTTGGTGCATGCATTGGGTCCAGATTATTACAAAAATGTGTATAAGTCTGATGTGCTAACCCAAAATTGCCGGAAAAGAGAAAAAATCGACTCAAGTTTTTCATCCGATATACAGACCTCCAAATGAAAATTTTTCTCACGAACCGTTAGATGTAGAAAAATTCTGAGCATCGCATAAGAACGAGCGGTCAATTTTATGTAAGAAATGTCTACCCGCTTGACTCTAGGACGAAAATTGACGCCAATATAGCCGAATAACGAAATTTGAAAAAAATCCAAGGGTACCCCCTTTGTTCATTTTTTCCAAATTTTTATAAAAAAAAAAATTTTTTTTTATGCTTTGGTGCATGCATTGGGTCCAGATTATTACAAAAATGTGTATAAGTCTGATCTGCTAACCCTAAATTGCCGAAAAGAGAAAAAATCGACTCAAGTTTTTCATCCGATATACAGACCTCCAAATGAAAATTTTTCTCACGAACCGTTAGATGTAGAAAAATTCTGAGCATCGCATAAGAACGAGCGGTCAATTTTATGTAAGAAATGTCTACCCGCTTGACTCTAGGACGAAAATTGACGCCAATATAGCCGAATAACGAAATTTGAAAAAAATCCAAGGGTACCCCCTTTGTTCATTTTTTTCCAAATTTTTATAAAAAAAAAAATTTTTTTTATGCTTTGGTGCATGCATTGGGTCCAGATTATTACAAAAATGTGTATAAGTCTGATCTGCTAACCCAAAATTGCCGAAAAGAGAAAAAATCGACTCAAGTTTTTCATTCCGATATACAGACCTCCAAATGAAAATTTTTCTCACGAACCGTTAGATGTAGAAAAATTCTGAGCATCGCATAAGAACGAGCGGTCAATTTTATGTAAGAAATGTCTACCCGCTTGACTCTAGGACGAAAATTGACGCCAATATAGCCGAATAACGAAATTTGAAAAAAATCCAAGGGTACCCCCTTTGTTCATTTTTTCCAAATTTTTATAAAAAAAAAAAATTTTTTTTTATGCTTTGGTGCATGCATTGGGTCCAGATTATTACAAAAATGTGTATAAGTCTGATGTGCTAACCCAAATTGCCGGAAAAGAGAAAAAATCGACTCAAGTTTTTCATCCGATATACAGACCTCCAAATGAAAATTTTTCTCACGAACCGTTAGATGTAGAAAAATTCTGAGCATCGCATAAGAACGAGCGGTCAATTTTATGTAAGAAATGTCTACCCGCTTGACTCTAGGACGAAAATTGACGCCAATATAGCCGAATAACGAAATTTGAAAAAAATCCAAGGGTACCCCCTTTGTTCATTTTTTCCAAATTTTTATAAAAAAAAAAATTTTTTTTTATGCTTTGGTGCATGCATTGGGTCCAGATTATTACAAAAATGTGTATAAGTCTGATCTGCTAACCCAAATTGCCGGAAAAGAGAAAAAATCGACTCAAGTTTTTCATCCGATATACAGACCTCCAAATGAAAATTTTTCTCACGAACCGTTAGATGTAGAAAAATTCTGAGCATCGCATAAGAACGAGCGGTCAATTTTATGTAAGAAATGTCTACCCGCTTGACTCTAGGACGAAAATTGACGCCAATATAGCCGAATAACGAAATTTGAAAAAAATCCAAGGGTACCCCCCTTTGTTCATTTTTTCCAAATTTTTATAAAAAAAAAAATTTTTTTTTATGCTTTGGTGCATGCATTGGGTCCAGATTATTACAAAAATGTGTATAAGTCTGATCTGCTAACCCAAAATTGCCGGAAAAGAGAAAAAATCGACTCAAGTTTTTTCATCCGATATACAGACCTCCAAACGAAAATTTTTCTCACGAACCGTTAGATGTAGAAAAATTCTGAGCATCGCATAAGAACGAGCGGTCAATTTTATGTAAGAAATGTCTACCCGCTTGACTCTAGGACGAAAATTGACGCCAATATAGCCGAATAACGAAATTTGAAAAAAATCCAAGGGTACCCCCCTTTGTTCATTTTTTCCAAATTTTTATAAAAAAAAAAAATTTTTTTTTATGCTTTGGTGCATGCATTGGGTCCAGATTATTACAAAAATGTGTATAAGTCTGATCTGCTAACCCAAAATTGCCGGAAAAGAGAAAAAATCGACTCAAGTTTTTCATCCGATATACAGACCTCCAAATGAAAATTTTTCTCACGAACCGTTAGATGTAGAAAAATTCTGAGCATCGCATAAGAACGAGCGGTCAATTTTATGTAAGAAATGTCTACCCGCTTGACTCTAGGACGAAAATTGACGCCAATATAGCCGAATAACGAAATTTGAAAAAAATCCAAGGGTACCCCCTTTGTTCATTTTTTTCCAAATTTTTATAAAAAAAAAAATTTTTTTTATGCTTTGGTGCATGCATTGGGTCCAGATTATTACAAAAATGTGTATAAGTCTGATCTGCTAACCCAAAATTGCCGGAAAAGAGAAAAAATCGACTCAAGTTTTTCATCCGATATACAGACCTCCAAACGAAAATTTTTCTCACGAACCGTTAGATGTAGAAAAATTCTGAGCATCGCATAAGAACGAGCGGTCAATTTTATGTAAGAAATGTCTACCCGCTTGACTCTAGGACGAAAATTGACGCCAATATAGCCGAATAACGAAATTTGAAAAAAATCCAAGGGTACCCCCTTTGTTCATTTTTTCCAAATTTTTATAAAAAAAAAAATTTTTTTTTATGCTTTGGTGCATGCATTGGGTCCAGATTATTACAAAAATGTGTATAAGTCTGATCTGCTAACCCTAAATTGCCGGAAAAGAGAAAAAATCGACTCAAGTTTTTCATCCGATATACAGACCTCCAAACGAAAATTTTTCTCACGAACCGTTGGATGTAGAAAAATTCTGAGCATCGCATAAGAACGAGCGGTCAATTTTATGTAAGAAATGTCTACCCGCTTGACTCTAGGACGAAAATTGACGCCAATATAGCCGAATAACGAAATTTGAAAAAAATCCAAGGGTACCCCCTTTGTTCATTTTTTTCCAAATTTTTATAAAAAAAAAAATATTTTTTTTTATGCTTTGGTGCATGCATTGGGTCCAGATTATTACAAAAATGTGTATAAGTCTGATCTGCTAACCCTAAATTGCCGGAAAAGAGAAAAAATCGACTCAAGTTTTTCATCCGATATACAGACCTCCAAACGAAAATTTTTCTCACGAACCGTTAGATGTAGAAAAATTCTGAGCATCGCATAAGAACGAGCGGTCAATTTTATGTAAGAAATGTCTACCCGCTTGACTCTAGGACGAAAATTGACGCCAATATAGCCGAATAACGAAATTTGAAAAAAATCCAAGGGTACCCCCTTTGTTCATTTTTTCCAAATTTTTATAAAAAAAAAAAATTTTTTTTATGCTTTGGTGCATGCATTGGTCCAGATTATTACAAAAATGTGTATAAGTCTGATCTGCTAACCCTAAATTGCCGGAAAAGAGAAAAAATCGACTCAAGTTTTTCATCCGATATACAGACCTCCAAACGAAAATTTTTCTCACGAACCGTTAGATGTAGAAAAATTCTGAGCATCGCATAAGAACGAGCGGTCAATTTTATGTAAGAAATGTCTACCCGCTTGACTCTAGGACGAAAATTGACGCCAATATAGCCGAATAACGAAATTTGAAAAAAATCCAAGGGTACCCCCTTTGTTCATTTTTTCCAAATTTTTATAAAAAAAAAAAATTTTTTTTATGCTTTGGTGCATGCATTGGGTCCAGATTATTACAAAAATGTGTATAAGTCTGATCTGCTAACCCTAAATTGCCGGAAAAGAGAAAAAATCGACTCAAGTTTTTCATCCGATATAAAGACCTCCAAACGAAAATTTTTCTCACGAACCGTTAGATGTAGAAAAATTCTGAGCATCGCAAAAGAACGAGCGGTCAATTTTATGTAAGAAATGTCTACCCGCTTGACTCTAGGACGAAAATTGACGCCAATATAGCCGAATAACGAAATTTGAAAAAAATCCAAGGGTACCCCCTTTGTTCATTTTTTCCAAATTTTTATAAAAAAAAAAAATTTTTTTTTATGCTTTGGTGCATGCATTGGGTCCAGATTATTACAAAAATGTGTATAAGTCTGATCTGCTAACCCTAAATTGCCGGAAAAGAGAAAAAATCGACTCAAGTTTTTCATCCGATATACAGACCTCCAAACGAAAATTTTTCTCACGAACCGTTAGATGTAGAAAAATTCTGAGCATCGCATAAGAACGAGCGGTCAATTTTATGTAAGAAATGTCTACCCGCTTGACTCTAGGACGAAAATTGACGCCAATATAGCCGAATAACGAAATTTGAAAAAAATCCAAGGGTACCCCCTTTGTTCATTTTTTCCAAATTTTTATAAAAAAAAAAAATTTTTTTTTATGCTTTGGTGCATGCATTGGGTCCAGATTATTACAAAAATGTGTATAAGTCTGATCTGCTAACCCAAAATTGCCGGAAAAGAGAAAAAATCGACTCAAGTTTTTCATCCGATATACAGACCTCCAAACGAAAATTTTTCTCACGAACCGTTAGATGTAGAAAAATTCTGAGCATCGCATAAGAACGAGCGGTCAATTTTATGTAAGAAATGTCTACCCGCTTGACTCTAGGACGAAAATTGACGCCAATATAGCCGAATAACGAAATTTGAAAAAAATCCAAGGGTACCCCCTTTGTTCATTTTTTCCAAATTTTTATAAAAAAAAAAAATTTTTTTTATGCTTTGGTGCATGCATTGGGTCCAGATTATTACAAAAATGTGTATAAGTCTGATCTGCTAACCCTAAATTGCCGGAAAAGAGAAAAAATCGACTCAAGTTTTTCATCCGATATACAGACCTCCAAATCAAAAATTTTTCTCACGAACCGTTAGATGTAGAAAAATTCTGAGCATCGCATAAGAACGAGCGGTCAATTTTATGTAAGAAATGTCTACCCGCTTGACTCTAGGACGAAAATTGACGCCAATATAGCCGAATAACGAAATTTGAAAAAAATCCAAGGGTACCCCCTTTGTTCATTTTTTCCAAATTTTTATAAAAAAAAAAAATTTTTTTTTATGCTTTGGTGCATGCATTGGGTCCAGATTATTACAAAAATGTGTATAAGTCTGATCTGCTAACCCAAATTGCCGGAAAAGAGAAAAAATCGACTCAAGTTTTTCATCCGATATACAGACCTCCAAACGAAAATTTTTCTCACGAACCGTTAGATGTAGAAAAATTCTGAGCATCGCATAAGAACGAGCGGTCAATTTTATGTAAGAAATGTCTACCCGCTTGACTCTAGGACGAAAATTGACGCCAATATAGCCGAATAACGAAATTTGAAAAAAATCCAAGGGTACCCCCTTTGTTCATTTTTTCCAAATTTTTATAAAAAAAAAAAATTTTTTTTATGCTTTGGTGCATGCATTGGGTCCAGATTATTACAAAAATGTGTATAAGTCTGATCTGCTAACCCAAAATTGCCGGAAAAGAGAAAAAATCGACTCAAGTTTTTCATCCGATATACAAGACCTCCAAACGAAAATTTTTCTCACGAACCGTTAGATGTAGAAAAATTCTGAGCATCGCATAAGAACGAGCGGTCAATTTTATGTAAGAAATGTCTACCCGCTTGACTCTAGGACGAAAATTGACGCCAATATAGCCGAATAACGAAATTTGAAAAAAATCCAAGGGTACCCCCTTTGTTCATTTTTTCCAAATTTTTATAAAAAAAAAAAATTTTTTTTATGCTTTGGTGCATGCATTGGGTCCAGATTATTACAAAAATGTGTATAAGTCTGATCTGCTAACCCAAATTGCCGGAAAAGAGAAAAAATCGACTCAAGTTTTTCATCCGATATACAGACCTCCAAATGAAAATTTTTCTCACGAACCGTTAGATGTAGAAAAATTCTGAGCATCGCATAAGAACGAGCGGTCAATTTTATGTAAGAAATGTCTACCCGCTTGACTCTAGGACGAAAATTGACGCCAATATAGCCGAATAACGAAATTTGAAAAAAATCCAAGGGTACCCCCTTTGTTCATTTTTTCCAAATTTTTATAAAAAAAAAAATTTTTTTTTATGCTTTGGTGCATGCATTGGGTCCAGATTATTACAAAAATGTGTATAAGTCTGATCTGCTAACCCTAAATTGCCGGAAAAGAGAAAAAATCGACTCAAGTTTTTCATCCGATATACAGACCTCCAAACGAAAATTTTTCTCACGAACCGTTGGATGTAGAAAAATTCTGAGCATCGCATAAGAACGAGCGGTCAATTTTATGTAAGAAATGTCTACCCGCTTGACTCTAGGACGAAAATTGACGCCAATATAGCCGAATAACGAAATTTGAAAAAAATCCAAGGTACCCCCTTTGTTCATTTTTTCCAAATTTTTATAAAAAAAAAAAATTTTTTTTTATGCTTTGGTGCATGCATTGGG
This sequence comes from Diabrotica balteata, assembly GCA_918026665.1. Classification (NCBI taxonomy): domain Eukaryota; kingdom Metazoa; phylum Arthropoda; class Insecta; order Coleoptera; family Chrysomelidae; genus Diabrotica; species Diabrotica balteata. The sequence goes on along the minus strand of OU898283.1, from coordinate 3,148,917 downwards.
TCCAGATTATTACAAAAATGTGTATAAGTCTGATCTGCTAACCCTAAATTGCCGGAAAAGAGAAAAAATCGACTCAAGTTTTTCATCCGATATACAGACCTCCAAACGAAAATTTTTCTCACGAACCGTTAGATGTAGAAAAATTCTGAGCATCGCATAAGAACGAGCGGTCAATTTTATGTAAGAAATGTCTACCCGCTTGACTCTAGGACGAAAATTGACGCCAATATAGCCGAATAACGAAATTTGAAAAAAATCCAAGGGTACCCCCTTTGTTCATTTTTTCCAAATTTTTATAAAAAAAAAAAATTTTTTTTTATGCTTTGGTGCATGCATTGGGTCCAGATTATTACAAAAATGTGTATAAGTCTGATCTGCTAACCCTAAATTGCCGGAAAAGAGAAAAAATCGACTCAAGTTTTTCATCCGATATACAGACCTCCAAACGAAAATTTTTCTCACGAACCGTTAGATGTAGAAAAATTCTGAGCATCGCATAAGAACGAGCGGTCAATTTTATGTAAGAAATGTCTACCCGCTTGACTCTAGGACGAAAATTGACGCCAATATAGCCGAATAACGAAATTTGAAAAAAATCCAAGGGTACCCCCTTTGTTCATTTTTTCCAAATTTTTATAAAAAAAAAAATTTTTTTTTATGCTTTGGTGCATGCATTGGGTCCAGATTATTACAAAAATGTGTATAAGTCTGATCTGCTAACCCAAAATTGCCGGAAAAGAGAAAAAATCGACTCAAGTTTTTCATCCGATATACAGACCTCCAAACGAAAATTTTTCTCACGAACCGTTAGATGTAGAAAAATTCTGAGCATCGCATAAGAACGAGCGGTCAATTTTATGTAAGAAATGTCTACCCGCTTGACTCTAGGACGAAAATTGACGCCAATATAGCCGAATAACGAAATTGAAAAAAATCCAAGGGTACCCCCTTTGTTCATTTTTTCCAAATTTTTATAAAAAAAAAAATTTTTTTTTATGCTTTGGTGCATGCATTGGTCCAGATTATTACAAAAATGTGTATAAGTCTGATCTGCTAACCCTAAATTGCCGGAAAAGAGAAAAAATCGACTCAAGTTTTTCATCCGATATACAGACCTCCAAACGAAAATTTTTCTCACGAACCGTTAGATGTAGAAAAATTCTGAGCATCGCATAAGAACGAGCGGTCAATTTTATGTAAGAAATGTCTACCCGCTTGACTCTAGGACGAAAATTGACGCCAATATAGCCGAATAACGAAATTTGAAAAAAATCCAAGGGTACCCCCTTTGTTCATTTTTTCCAAATTTTTATAAAAAAAAAAAATTTTTTTTATGCTTTGGTGCATGCATTGGGTCCAGATTATTACAAAAATGTGTATAAGTCTGATCTGCTAACCCTAAATTGCCGGAAAAGAGAAAAAATCGACTCAAGTTTTTCATCCGATATACAGACCTCCAAATCGAAAATTTTTCTCACGAACCGTTAGATGTAGAAAAATTCTGAGCATCGCATAAGAACGAGCGGTCAATTTTATGTAAGAAATGTCTACCCGCTTGACTCTAGGACGAAAATTGACGCCAATATAGCCGAATAACGAAATTTGAAAAAAATCCAAGGGTACCCCCTTTGTTCATTTTTTCCAAATTTTTATAAAAAAAAAAAATTTTTTTTTATGCTTTGGTGCATGCATTGGGTCCAGATTATTACAAAAATGTGTATAAGTCTGATCTGCTAACCCAAAATTGCCGGAAAAGAGAAAAAAATCGACTCAAGTTTTTCATCCGATATACAGACCTCCAAACGAAAATTTTTCTCACGAACCGTTAGATGTAGAAAAATTCTGAGCATCGCATAAGAACGAGCGGTCAATTTTATGTAAGAAATGTCTACCCGCTTGACTCTAGGACGAAAATTGACGCCAATATAGCCGAATAACGAAATTTGAAAAAAATCCAAGGGTACCCCCTTTGTTCATTTTTTCCAAATTTTTATAAAAAAAAAAAATTTTTTTTTATGCTTTGGTGCATGCATTGGGTCCAGATTATTACAAAAATGTGTATAAGTCTGATCTGCTAACCCAAATTGCCGGAAAAGAGAAAAAATCGACTCAAGTTTTTCATCCGATATACAGACCTCCAAACGAAAATTTTTCTCACGAACCGTTAGATGTAGAAAAATTCTGAGCATCGCATAAGAACGAGCGGTCAATTTTATGTAAGAAATGTCTACCCGCTTGACTCTAGGACGAAAATTGACGCCAATATAGCCGAATAACGAAATTTGAAAAAAATCCAAGGGTACCCCCTTTGTTCATTTTTTCCAAATTTTTATAAAAAAAAAAAATTTTTTTTATGCTTTGGTGCATGCATTGGGTCCAGATTATTACAAAAATGTGTATAAGTCTGATCTGCTAACCCTAAATTGCCGGAAAAGAGAAAAAATCGACTCAAGTTTTTCATCCGATATACAGACCTCCAAACGAAAATTTTTCTCACGAACCGTTAGATGTAGAAAAATTCTGAGCATCGCATAAGAACGAGCGGTCAATTTTATGTAAGAAATGTCTACCCGCTTGACTCTAGGACGAAAATTGACGCCAATATAGCCGAATAACGAAATTTGAAAAAAATCCAAGGGTACCCCCTTTGTTCATTTTTTCCAAATTTTTATAAAAAAAAAAAATTTTTTTTATGCTTTGGTGCATGCATTGGGTCCAGATTATTACAAAAATGTGTATAAGTCTGATCTGCTAACCCTAAATTGCCGGAAAAGAGAAAAAATCGACTCAAGTTTTTCATCCGATATACAGACCTCCAAACGAAAATTTTTCTCACGAACCGTTGGATGTAGAAAAATTCTGAGCATCGCATAAGAACGAGCGGTCAATTTTATGTAAGAAATGTCTACCCGCTTGACTCTAGGACGAAAATTGACGCCAATATAGCCGAATAACGAAATTTGAAAAAAATCCAAGGTACCCCCTTTGTTCATTTTTTCCAAATTTTTATAAAAAAAAAAAATTTTTTTTTTATGCTTTGGTGCATGCATTGGGTCCAGATTATTACAAAAATGTGTATAAGTCTGATCTGCTAACCCAAAATTGCCGGAAAAGAGAAAAAATCGACTCAAGTTTTTCATCCGATATACAGACCTCCAAATCGAAAATTTTTCTCACGAACCGTTAGATGTAGAAAAATTCTGAGCATCGCATAAGAACGAGCGGTCAATTTTATGTAAGAAATGTCTACCCGCTTGACTCTAGGACGAAAATTGACGCCAATATAGCCGAATAACGAAATTTGAAAAAAATCCAAGGTACCCCCTTTGTTCATTTTTTCCAAATTTTTATAAAAAAAAAAAATTTTTTTTTATGCTTTGGTGCATGCATTGGGTCCAGATTATTACAAAAATGTGTATAAGTCTGATCTGCTAACCCTAAAATTGCCGGAAAAGAGAAAAAATCGACTCAAGTTTTTCATCCGATATACAGACCTCCAAACGAAAATTTTTCTCACGAACCGTTGGATGTAGAAAAATTCTGAGCATCGCATAAGAACGAGCGGTCAATTTTATGTAAGAAATGTCTACCCGCTTGACTCTAGGACGAAAATTGACGCCAATATAGCCGAATAACGAAATTTGAAAAAAATCCAAGGGTACCCCCTTTGTTCATTTTTTCCAAATTTTTATAAAAAAAAAAAATTTTTTTTTATGCTTTGGTGCATGCATTGGGTCCAGATTATTACAAAAATGTGTATAAGTCTGATCTGCTAACCCTAAATTGCCGGAAAAGAGAAAAAATCGACTCAAGTTTTTCATCCGATATACAGACCTCCAAACGAAAATTTTTCTCACGAACCGTTAGATGTAGAAAAATTCTGAGCATCGCATAAGAACGAGCGGTCAATTTTATGTAAGAAATGTCTACCCGCTTGACTCTAGGACGAAAATTGACGCCAATATAGCCGAATAACGAAATTTGAAAAAAATCCAAGGGTACCCCCTTTGTTCATTTTTTCCAAATTTTTATAAAAAAAAAAAATTTTTTTTTTATGCTTTGGTGCATGCATTGGTCCAGATTATTACAAAAATGTGTATAAGTCTGATCTGCTAACCCTAAATTGCCGGAAAAGAGAAAAAATCGACTCAAGTTTTTCATCCGATATACAGACCTCCAAACTGAAAATTTTTCTCACGAACCGTTAGATGTAGAAAAATTCTGAGCATCGCATAAAGAACGAGCGGTCAATTTTATGTAAGAAATGTCTACCCGCTTGACTCTAGGACGAAAATTGACGCCAATATAGCCGAATAACGAAATTGAAAAAAATCCAAGGGTACCACCCTTTGTTCATTTTTTCCAAATTTTTATAAAAAAAAAAAAATTTTTTTTATGCTTTGGTGCATGCATTGGGTCCAGATTATTACAAAAATGTGTATAAGTCTGATCTGCTAACCCTAAATTGCCGGAAAAGAGAAAAAATCGACTCAAGTTTTTCATCCGATATACAGACCTCCAAACGAAAATTTTCTCACGAACCGTTAGATGTAGAAAATTCTGAGCATCGCATAAGAACGAGCGGTCAATTTTATGTAAGAAATGTCTACCCGCTTGACTCTAGACGAAAATTGACGCCAATATAGCCGAATAACGAAATTTGAAAAAAATCCAAGGTACCCCCTTTGTTCATTTTTTCCAAATTTTTATAAAAAAAAAAATTTTTTTTTATGCTTTGGTGCATGCATGGGTCCAGATTATTACAAAAATGTGTATAAGTCTGATCTGCTAACCCTAAATTGCCGGAAAAGAGAAAAAATCGACTCAAGTTTTTCATCCGATATACAGACCTCCAAACGAAAATTTTTTCTCACGAACCGTTAGATGTAGAAAAATTCTGAGCATCGCATAAGAACGAGCGGTCAATTTTATGTAAGAAATGTCTACCCGCTTGACTCTAGACGAAAATTGACGCCAATATAGCCGAATAACGAAATTTGAAAAAAATCCAAGGTACCCCCTTTTGTTCATTTTTTCCAAATTTTTATAAAAAAAAAAAATTTTTTTTTTTGCTTTGGTGCATGCATTGGGTCCAGATTATTACAAAAATGTGTATAAGTCTGATCTGCTAACCCAAATTGCCGAAAAGAGAAAAAATCGACTCAAGTTTTTCATCCGATATACAGACCTCCAAATGAAAATTTTTCTCACGAACCGTTAGATGTAGAAAAATTCTGAGCATCGCATAAGAACGAGCGGTCAATTTTATGTAAGAAATGTCTACCCGCTTGACTCTAGGACGAAAATTGACGCCAATATAGCCGAATAACGAAATTTGAAAAAATCCAAGGGTACCCCCTTTGTTCATTTTTTCCAAATTTTTATAAAAAAAAAAAATTTTTTTTGCTTTGGTGCATGCATTGGGTCCAGATTATTACAAAAATGTGTATAAGTCTGATCTGCTAACCCAAATTGCCGGAAAAGAGAAAAAATCGACTCAAGTTTTTCATCCGATATACAGACCTCCAAATGAAAATTTTCTCACGAACCGTTAGATGTAGAAAAAATCTGAGCATCGCAAAGAACGAGCGGTCAATTTTATGTAAGAAATGTCTACCCGCTTGACTCTAGGACGAAAATTGACGCCAATATAGCCGAATAACGAATTTGAAAAAAATCCAAGGGTACCCCCTGTTCATTTTTTCCAAATTTTTATAAAAAAAAAAATTTTTTTTTTGATGTTTTGTCATGCATTGGGTCCAGCATTATTACAAAAATGTGTATAAGTCTGATCTGCTAACCCTAAATTTGCCGAAAAGAGAAAAAATCGAATCAAAATTTCATTTTCAGCATATACAAACCTCCAAATGAAAATTTTTCTCACGAACCGTTAGATGTAGAAAAATTCTGAGCATCGCATAAGAACGAGCGGTCAATTTTATGTAAGAAATGTCTACCCGCTTGACTCTAGACGAAAATTGACGCCAATATAGCCGAATAACGAAAGTTTGAAAAAAATCCAAGGGTACCCCCTTTGTTCATTTTTTCCAAATTTTTTATAAAAAAAAAAATTTTTTTTTTGATGCTTTGGTGCATGCACTCGGGTCCAGATTATTACAAAAATGTGTATTAGTCTGATCTGCTAACCCAAATTTGCCGGAAAAGAGAAAAAATCGATAAATCTCAAGTTTTTCATCCGATATACAGACCTCCAAAGTGAAAATTTTCTCACGAACCGTTAGATGTAGAAAAATTCTGCAGTCTGCAAAAGAACGAGCGGTCAATTTTATGTAAGAAATGTCTACCCGCTTGACTCTAGGACCAAAATTGACGCCAATATAGCCGAATAACGAAATTTGAAAAAAATCCAAGGGTACCCCCTTTGTTCATTTTTTCCAAATTTTTATAAAAAAAAATTTTTTTTTATGTTTTGGTACATGCATCGGGTCCAGATTATTACAAAATGTGTATTAGTTCTGATCTGCTAACCCAAATTTGCCGGAAAAGAGAAAAAATCGAATTAAAATTCTCAAGTTTTTCAGCATATACAGACCTCCAAATGAAAATTTTTCTCACGAACCGTTAGATGTAGAAAAATTCTGAGCATGTGCAGAAGAACGAGCGGTCAATTTTATGTAAGAAATGTCTACCCGCTTGACTCTCGGACAAAAATTGACGCCAATATAGCCGAATAACGAAATTTGAAAAAAATCCAAGGGTACCCCCTTTACTTCATTTTTTCCAAATTTTTATAAAAAAAAAAAATTTTTTTTATGTTTTGGTGCATGCATTGGGTCCAGCTATTACAAAAATGTGTATAGTCTGATCCGCTAACCCAAATTGCCGGAAAAGAGAAAAAAATCGTAAAATCTCAAGTTTTTCAGCGATATACAGACCGTCCAAATGAAAATTTTTCTCTACAGAACCGTTAGATGTAGAAAAATTCTGAAGCGTCGCATAAGAACGAGCGGTCAATTTTATGTAAGAAATGTCTACCCGCTTGACTCTCGGACGAAAATTGACGCCAATATAGCCGAATAACGAAATTTGAAAAAAATCCAAGGGTACCCCCTTTGTTCATTTTTTCCAAATTTTTATAAAAAAAAATTTTTTTTTTATGTTTTGGTACATGCACTTGGTCCAGCTTATTACAAAAATGTGTATTAGTCTGATCTGCTAACCCAAATTGCCGGAAAAGAGAAAAAATCGATGAAATTCTCAAGTTTTTCATCCGATATACAAACCTCCAAACGAAAATTTTTCTCACGAACCGTTAGATGTAGAAAAATTCTGAGCATCGCATAAGAACAGCGGTCAATTTTATGTAAGAAATGTCTACCTGCTTGACTCTAGGACGAAAATTGACGCCAATATAGCCGAATAACGAAATTTGAAAAAAATCCAAGGGTACCCCCTTTGTTCATTTTTTCCAAATTTTTATAAAAAAAAAAATTTTTTTTTATGCTTTGGTGCATGCATTGGGTCCAGATTATTACAAAAATGTGTATAAGTCTGATCTGCTAACCCAAAATTGCCGGAAAAAGAGAAAAAATCGACTCAAGTTTTTCATCCGATATACAGACCTCCAAATCAAAATTTTTCTCACGAACCGTTAGATGTAGAAAAATTCTGAGCATCGCATAAGAACGAGCGGTCAATTTTATGTAAGAAATGTCTACCCGCTTGACTCTAGGACGAAAATTGACGCCAATATAGCCGAATAACGAAATTTGAAAAAAATCCAAGGGTACCCCCTTTGTTCATTTTTTTCCAAATTTTTATAAAAAAAAAAAATTTTTTTTATGCTTTGGTGCATGCATTGGTCCAGATTAATTACAAAAATGTGTATAAGTCTGATGTGCTAACCCAAATTGCCGGAAAAGAGAAAAAATCGACTCAAGTTTTTCATCCGATATACAGACCTCCAAATGAAAATTTTTCTCACGAACCGTTAGATGTAGAAAATTCTGAGCATCGCATAAGAACGAGCGTCAATTTTATGTAAGAAATGTCTACCCGCTTGACTCTAGGACGAAAATTGACGCCAATATAGCCGAATAACGAAATTTGAAAAAAATCCAAGGGTTACCCCCTTTGTTCATTTTTTCCAAATTTTTATAAAAAAAAAAAATTTTTTTTATTGTTTTGGTGCATGCATTGGGTCCAGATTATTACAAAAATGTGTATAAGTCTGATCTGCTAACCCAAATTGCCGGAAAAGAGAAAAAATCGACTTCAAGTTTTTTCATCCGATATACAGACCTCCAAATGAAAATTTTTCTCACGAACCGTTAGATGTAGAAAATTCTGAGCATCGCATAAGAACGAGCGGTCAATTTTATGTAAGAAATGTCTACCCGCTTGACTCTAGGACGAAAATTGACGCCAATATAGCCGAATAACGAAATTTGAAAAAAATCCAAGGGTACCCCCTTTGTTCATTTTTTCCAAATTTTTATAAAAAAAAAAATATTTTTTTTATGCTTTGGTGCATGCATTGGTCCAGATTATTACAAAAATGTGTATAAGTCTGATCTGCTAACCCAAAATTGCCGGAAAAGAGAAAAAATCGACTCAAGTTTTTCATCCGATATACAGACCTCCAAATGAAAATTTTTCTCACGAACCGTTAGATGTAGAAAAATTCTGAGCATCGCATAAGAACGAGCGGTCAATTTTATGTAAGAAATGTCTACCCGCTTGACTCTCGGACGAAAATTGACGCCAATATAGCCGAATAACGAAATTTGAAAAAAATCCAAGGGTACCCCCTTGTTCATTTTTTCCAAATTTTTATAAAAAAAAAAATTTTTTTTTATGTTTTGGTACATGCACTCGGGTCCAGATTATTACAAACATGTGTATTAGTCTGATCCGCTAACCCAAATTTGCCGGAAAAGAGAAAAAATCGATTAAAATTCTCAAGTTTTTTCAGCATATACAGACCTCCAAATGAAAATTTTTCTCACGAACCGTTAGATGTAGAAAAATTCTGAGCATCGCAGAAGAACGAGCGGTCAATTTTATGTAAGAAATGTGCTACCGCTTGACTCTCGGACAAAATTGACGCCAATATAGCCGAATAACGAAATTTGAAAAAAATCCAAGGTACCCCCTTTCTTCATTTTTTCCAAATTTTTATAAAAAAAAAATATTTTTTTTATGTTTTGGTGCATGCACTCGGTCCAGCTTATTACAAACATGTGTATTAGTCTGATCCGCTAACCCCAAATTGCCGGAAAAGAGAAAAAATCGAATTAAAATTCTCAAGTTTTTCATCCGCATATACAGACCTCCAAATGAAAATTTTTCTCACGAACCGTTAGATGTAGAAAAATTCTGAGCATCGCATAAGAACGAGCGGTCAATTTTATGTAAGAAATGTCTACCCGCTTGACTCTCGGACCAAAATTGACGCCAATATAGCCGAATAACGAAATTTGAAAAAAATCCAAGGTACCCCCTTTCGTTCATTTTTCCAAATTTTTATAAAAAAAAAATTTTTTTTTGATGTTTTGGTACATGCACGGGTCCAGCTTATTACAAACAATGTGTATTAGTTTGATCCGCCAACCCCAATATTGCCGGAAAAGAGAAAAATCGAATTAAAAATTCTCAAGTTTTTCATCATATACAGACCTCCAAATGAAAATTTTTCTCACGAACCGTTAGATGTAGAAAAATCTGAGCATCGCATAAGAACGAGCGGTCAATTTTATGTAAGAAATGTCTACCCGCTTGACTCTAGACGAAAAATTGACGCCAATATAGCCGAATAACGAAATTTGAAAAAAAATCCAAGGTACCCCCCTTTGTTCATTTTTTCCAAATTTTTATAAAAAAAAAAAAAATTATTTTTATGCTTTGGTGCATGCATTGGGTCCAGATTATTACAAAAATGTGTATTAGTCTGATCTGCTAACCCAAAATTGCCGGAAAAGAGAAAAAATCGACTCAAGTTTTTCATCCGATATACAGACCTCCAAATGAAAATTTTTCTCACGAACCGTTAGATGTAGAAAAATTCTGAGCATCGCATAAGAACGAGCGGTCAATTTTATGTAAGAAATGTCTACCCGCTTGACTCTAGGACGAAAATTGACGCCAATATAGCCGAATAACGAAATTTGAAAAAATCCAAGGGTACCACCCTTTGTTCATTTTTTCCAAATTTTTATAAAAAAAAAAATTTTTTTTTATGCTTTGGTGCATGCATTGGGTCCAGATTATTACAAAAATGTGTATAAGTCTGATCTGCTAACCCAAAATTGCCGGAAAAGAGAAAAAATCGACTCAAGTTTTTCATCCGATATACAGACCTCCAAACGAAAATTTTTCTCACGAACCGTTAGATGTAGAAAAATTCTGAGCATCGCATAAGAACGAGCGGTCAATTTTATGTAAGAAATGTCTACACGCTTGACTCTAGGACGAAAATTGACGCCAATATAGCCGAATAACGAAATTTCGAAAAAAATCCAAGGTTACCCCCTTTGTTCATTTTTTCCAAATTTTTATAAAAAAAAAAATTTTTTTTTATGCTTTGGTGCATGCATTGGGTCCAGATTATTACAAAAAGTGTATAAGTTCTGATCTGCTAACCCAAAATTGCCGGAAAAGAGAAAAAATCGACTCAAGTTTTTCATCCGATATACAGACCTCCAAATGAAAATTTTCTCACGAACCGTTAGATGTAGAAAAATTCTGAGCATCGCATAAGAACGAGCGGTCAATTTTATGTAAGAAATGTCTACCCGCTTGACTCTAGGACGAAAATTGACGCCAATATAGCCGAATAACGAAATTGAAAAAAATCCAAGGGTACCCCCTTTGTTCATTTTTTCCAAATTTTTATAAAAAAAAAAAAATTTTTTTTATGTTTTGGTGCATGCACTGGGTCCAGATTATTACAAAAATGTGTATAAGTCTGATCTGCTAACCCAAAATTGCCGGAAAAGAGAAAAAATCGACTCAAGTTTTTCATCCGATATACAGACCTCCAAATGAAAATTTTTCTCACGAACCGTTAGATGTAGAAAAATTCTGAGTGTGTCAGAAGAACGAGCGGGCAATTTTATGTAAGAAATGTCTACCCGTTTGACTCTCGGACAAAATTGACGCCAATATAGCCGAATAATGAAATTTGAAAAAAATCCAAGGTACCCCCTTTTTCATTTTTTCCAAATTTTATAAAAAAATAAAATTTTTTTTTGATGTTTTGTGACATGCACTGGTCCAGCTTATTACAAACATGTGTATTAGTTTGATCCGCCAACCCCAATTTGCCGGAAAAGAGAAAAAATCGAATTAAAAATTCTCAAGTTTTTCAGCATATACAAACGTCCAAATTGAAAATTTTTCTCACGAACCGTTAGATGTAGAAAAATTCTGAGCATCGCATAAGAACGAGCGGGCAATTTTATGTAAGAAATGTCTACCCGTTTGACTCTCGGACCAAAATTGACGCCAATATAGCCGAATAATGAAATTTGAAAAAAATCCAAGGGTACCCCCTTTACTTCATTTTTTCCAAATTTTTATAAAAAAAAAAATTTTTTTTTTTTGATAGTTTGGTACATGCACCGGTCCAGCTTATTACAAACATGTGTATTAGTTTGATCGCCAACCCAATTTGCCGGAAAGAGAGAAAAAATCGAATTAAAATTCTCAGTTTTTCAGCATATACAAACTCCCAAATTGAAAATTTTTCTCACGAACCGTTAGATGTAGAAAAAATCTGAGTGTGTCAGAAGAACGAGCGGGCAATTTTATGTAAGAAATGTCTACCCGTTTGACTCTCGGACCAAAATTGACGTCAATATAGCCGAATAATGAAATTTGAAAAAAATCCAAGGGTACCCCCTTACTTCATTTTTTTCCAAATTTTTATAAAAAAAAATTTTTTTTTGATGTTTTGGTACATGCACCGGGTCCAGCTTATACAAACATGTGTATTAGTTTGGGCCGCCAACCCCAATTTGCCGAAAAGAAAAAAATCGAATTAAAATTCTCAAGTTTTTCAGCATATACAAACGTCCAAATTGAAAATTTTTCTCACGAACCGTTAGATGTAGAAAAAATCTGAGTGTGTCAGAAGAACGAGCGGGCAATTTTATGTAAGAAATGTCTACCCGTTTGACTCTCGGACCAAAATTGACGTCAATATAGCCGAATAATGAAATTTGAAAAAAATCCAAGGTACCCCCTTTACTTCATTTTTTACAAATTTTATAAAAAAAAATTTTTTTTTTGTGTTTTTGGTACATGCACCGGGTCCAGCTTATTACAAACATGTGTATTAGTTTGATCCGCCAACCCCAATTTGCCGGAAAAGAGAAAAAATCGAATTAAAAATTCTCAAGTTTTTCAGCATATACAAACGTCCAAATTGAAAATTTTTCTCACGAACCGTTAGATGTAGAAAAAAATCTGAGTGTGTCAGAAGAAACGAGCGGGCAATTTTATGTAAGAAATGTCTACCCGTTTGACTCTCGGACCAAAATTGACGTCAATATAGCCGAATAATGAAATTTAAAAAAAATCCATTGGTAACCCCCCCTTACTTCATTTTTTCCAAATTTTTTATAAAAAAAAATTATTTTTTTTATGTTTTGGTACATGCACCGGACCAGCTTATTACAAACATGTGTATTAGTTTGATCCGCCAACCCCAATTTGCCGGAAAAGAGAAAAAATCGAATTAAAAATTCTCAAGTTTTTCAGCATATACAAACGTCCAAATTGAAAATTTTTCTCACGAACCGTTAGATGTAGAAAAAATCTGAGTTTGTCAGAAGAACGTGCGGGCAATTTTGTGTAAGAAATGTCTACCTCGTTTGACTGTCGGACCAAAATTGACGTCAATATAGCCGAATAATGAAATTTGAAAAAAATCCAAGGGTACCCCCTTACTTCATTTTTTCCAAATTTTTATAAAAAAAAAAAATTTTTTTTTTGATGTTTTGGTACATGCACCGGGTCCAGCTTATTACAAACATGTTTATTAGTTTTATCCCTTTAAACCCCAATTTGCCGGAAAAGAGAAAAAATCGAATTAAATTTCTCAAGTTTTTCAGCATATACAAACGTCCAAATTGAAAATTTTTCTCACGAACCGTTAGATGTAGAAAAAAATCTGAGTGTGTCAGAAGAACCGAGCGGGCAATTTTTATGTAAGAAATGTCTACCCGTTTGACTCTCGGACCAAAATTAATGCCAATATAGCCGAATAAATGAAATTTGAAAAAAATCCAGGGTACCCCCTTACTTCATTTTTTCCATAATTTATATATATTATATATATATATATATATATATATATATATTTATATATATTATATATATATATATATATATATATATTTATATATATATATCCGGTTTTTTAGGCGTTACGCCCGTCCGGTAGGGATCTATGGAGGAGTATCACCGAGCCGCAAGCCCTTATCTCTTGCCGTACTGCTCCACCATAGGCCGATCAGATCCCAGCATATCCTAGTCTAAGCCGCAGATTCATCTAGAATTTTAAACTGCT
>OU898283.1:3112211-3134883 GCA_918026665.1 Diabrotica balteata | reverse complement strand
TTTTTTCCAAATTTTTATAAAAAAAAAAATTTTTTTTTATGTTTTGGTGCAAGCACTCGGTCCAGATTATTACAAAAACTTGTGTTAGTCTGATCCGCCAACCCAAACTTGCCGGGAAAGAGAAAAAATCGAATCAAAATTCTTTACTTTTTCAGCAAATATAGACCTCCAAATGAAAATTTTTCTCACGAACCGTTAGATGTAGAAAAATTCTGAGCATCGCATAAGAACGAGCGGTCAAATTTTATGTAAGAAATGTCCACCCGCTTGACTCTTCGACGAAAATTGACGCCAATATAGCCGAATAACGAAATTCAAAAAAATCCAAGGGTACCCCCTTTGTTCATTTTTTCCAAATTTTTATAAAAAAAAAATTTTTTTTTTATGTTTTGGTGCAAGCGCTCGGTCCAGATTATTACAAACTTGTGTTAGTCTGTTCCGCAACCCAAATTGCCGGGAAAGAGAAAAAATCGAATCAAAAATTCTTTACTTTTTCAGCAATATTAGACCTCCAAATGAAATTTTTTCTCACGAACAGTTAGATGTAGAAAAATTCTGAGTTGCATTAGAACGAGCGGTCTATTTATGTAAGAATGTCCACTCGCTTGACTCTACGACGAAAATTGACGCCAATATAGCCGAATAACGAAATTCGAAAAAAAATCCAAGGGTACCCCCTTTGTTCATTTTTTCCAAATTTTTATAAAAAAAAATTTTTTTTTTATGTTTTGGTGCAAGCACTCGGTCCAGATTATTACAAAAAACTTGTGTTAGTCTGATCGCCAACCCAAACTTGCGGGAAACAGAAAAAATCGAATCAAAAATTCTTTACTTTTTCAGCAAATATAGACTCCAAAATGAAATTTTTCTCAACGACCGTTAGATGTAGAAAAATTCTGAGCATCGCATAAGAACGAGCGGTCAATTTCTATGTAAGAAATGTCACTCGCTTGACTCTACGACGAAAATTGACGCCAATATAGCCGAATAACGAAATTCGAAAAAAAATCCAAGGGTACCCCCTTTGTTCATTTTTTCCATTTTTTTAATTATTAAAAAATTTTTTTTTTTGTTTTGGTGCAAGCACTCGGTCCAGATTATTTACAAAACTTGTGTTAGTCTGATCCGCCAACCCAAACTTGCGGGAAAGAGAAAAATCGAATCAAAAATTCTTTACTTTTTCAGCAATTTAGACCTACAAATGAAATTTTTTCTCACGAACCGTTAGATGTAGAAAAATTCTGAGCATCGCATAAGAACGAGCGGTCAATTTTATGTAAGAAATGTCCACTCGCTTGACTCTACGACGAAAATTGACACCAATATAGCCGATATAACGAAATTCGAAAAAAATCCAAGGGTACCCCCTTTGTTCATTTTTTCCAAATTTTTTAAAAAAAAAAATTTTTTTTTATGTTTTGGTGCAAGCACTCGGTCCAGATTATTACAAAAACTTGTCTTAGTCTGATCCGCCAACCCAAACTTGCCGGGAAAGAGAAAAAATCGAATCAAAAATCTTTAATTTTTCAGCAAATATAGACCTCAAATGAAAATTTTTCTCACGAACCGTTAGATGTAGAAAAATCTGAGCATCGCATAAGAACGAGCGGTCAATTTTATGTAAGAAATGTCCACTCGCTTGACTCTACGACGAAAATTGACGCCAATATAGCCGAATAACGAAATTCGAAAAAAATCCAAGGGTACCCCCTTTGTTCATTTTTTCCAAATTTTTATAAAAAAAAAAATTTTTTTTTTATGTTTTGGTGCAAGCACTCGGTCCAGATTATTACAAAAACTTGTGTTAGTCTGATCCGCCAACCCAAACTTGCCGGGAAAGAGAAAAAATCGAATCAAAAATTCTTTACTTTTTCAGCAAATATAGACCTCCAAATGAAAATTTTCTCACGAACCGTTAGATGTAGAAAAATTCTGAGCATCGCATAAGAACGAGCGTCAATTTTATGTAAGAAATGTCCACTCGCTTGACTCTACGACGAAAATTGACGCCAATATAGCCGAATAACGAAATTCGAAAAAAATCCAAGGGTAACCCCTTTGTTCATTTTTTCCAAATTTTTATAAAAAAAAAAAATTTTTTTTTATGTTTTGGTGCAAGCACTCGGTCCAGATTATTACAAAAACTTGTGTTAGTCTGATCCGCCAACCCAAACTTGCCGGAAAGAGAAAAAAATCGAATCAAAAATTCTTTATTTTTCAGCAAATATAGACCTCCAAATGAAAAATTTTTCTCACGAACCGTTAGATGTAGAAAAATTCTGAGCATCGCATAAGAACGAGCGGTCAATTTTATGTAAGAAATGTCCACTCGCTTGACTCTACGACGAAAATTGACGCCAATATAGCCGAATAACGAAATTCGAAAAAAATCCAAGGGTACCCCCTTTGTTCATTTTTTCCAAATTTTTATAAAAAAAATTTTTTTTTTTATGTTTTGGTGCAAGCACTCGGTCAGATTATTACAAAAACTTGTGTTAGTCTGATCCGCCACCCAAACTTGCCGGGAAAGAGAAAAAATCGAATCAAAAATTCTTTACTTTTTCAGCAAATATAGACCTCCAAATGAAAATTTTTCTCACGAACCGTTAGATGTAGAAAAATTCTGAGCATCGCATAAGAACGAGCGGTCAATTTTATGTAAGAAATGTCCACTCGCTTGACTCTACGACGAAAATTGACGCCAATATAGCCGAATAACGAAATTCGAAAAAAATCCAAGGGTACCCCCTTTGTTCATTTTTTCCAAATTTTTTTAAAAAAAAAAATTTTTTTTTTATGTTTTGGTGCAAGCACTCGGTCCAGATTATTACAAAAACTTGTGTTAGTCTGATCCGCCAACTCAAACTTGCCGAAAAAGAGAAAAATCGAATTAAAAATTCTTTACTTTTTCAGCAAATATAGACCTCCAAATGAAAATTTTTCTCACGAACCGTTAGATGTAGAAAAATTCTGAGCATCGCATAAGAACGAGCGGTCAATTTTATGTAAGAAATGTCCACTCGCTTGACTCTACGACGAAAATTGACGCCAATATAGCCGAATAACGAAATTCGAAAAAAATCCAAGGGTACCCCCTTTGTTCATTTTTTCCAAATTTTTATAAAAAAAAAATTTTTTTTTTATGTTTTGGTGCAAGCACTCGGTCCAGATTATTACAAAAACTTGTGTTAGTCTGATCCGCCAACCCAAACTTGCCGGGAAAGAGAAAAATCGAATCAAAAATTCTTTACTTTTTTCAGCAAATATAGACCTCCAAATGAAAATTTTTCTCACGAACCGTTAGATGTAGAAAAATTCTGAGCATCGCATAAGAACGAGCGGTCAATTTTATGTAAGAAATGTCCACTCGCTTGACTCTACGACGAAAATTGACGCCAATATAGCCGAATAACGAAATTCGAAAAAAATCCAAGGGTACCCCCTTTGTTCATTTTTTCCAAATTTTTATAAAAAAAAAATTTTTTTTTTATGTTTTGGTGCAAGCACTTGGTCCAGATTATTACAAAAACTTGTGTTAGTCTGATCCGCCAAACCAAACTTGCGGGAAAGAGAAAAAATCGAATCAAAAATTCTTTACTTTTTCAGCAAATATAGACCTCCAAATGAAAATTTTTCTCACGAACGTTAGATGTAGAAAAATTCTGAGCATCGCATAAGAACGAGCGGTCATTTTTATGTAAGAAATGTCCACTCGCTGACTCTACGACGAAAATTGACGCCAATATAGCCGAATAACGAAATTCGAAAAAAATCCAAGGGTACCCCCTTTGTTCATTTTTTCCAAATTTTTTTAAAAAAAAAATTTTTTTTTTTATGTTTTGGTGCAAGCACTCGGTCCAGATTATTACAAAAACTTGTGTTAGTCTGATCCGCCAACCAAACTTGCCGGGAAAGAGAAAAAATCGAATTAAAAATTCTTTACTTTTTCAGCAAATATAGACCTCCAAATGAAAATTTTTCTCACGAACCGTTAGATGTAGAAAATTCTGAGCATCGCATAAGAACGAGCGGTCAATTTTATGTAAGAAATGTCCACTCGCTTGACTCTACGACGAAAATTGACGCCAATATAGCCGAATAACGAAATTCGAAAAAAATCCAAGGGTACCCCCTTTGTTCATTTTTTCCAAATTTTTATAAAAAAAAATTTTTTTTTTATGTTTTGGTGCAAGCACTCGGTCCAGATTATTACAAAAACTTGTGTTAGTCTGATCCGCCAACCCAAACTTGCCGGGAAAGAGAAAAAATCGAATCAAAAATTCTTACTTTTTCAGCAAATATAGACCTCCAAATGAAAATTTTTCTCACGAACCGTTAGATGTAGAAAAATTCTGAGCATCGCATAAGAACGAGCGGTCAATTTTATGTAAGAAATGTCCACTCGCTTGACTCTACGACGAAAATTGACGCCAATATAGCCGAATAACGAAATTCGAAAAAAATCCAAGGGTAACCCCTTTGTTCATTTTTTCCAAATTTTTATAAAAAAAATTTTTTTTTATGTTTTGGTGCAAGCACTCGGTCCAGATTATTACAAAAACTTGTGTTAGTCTGATCCGCCAACCCAAACTTGCCGGGAAAGAGAAAAAATCGAATCAAAAATTCTTTACTTTTTCAGCAAATATAGACCTCCAAAAAAATTTTTCTCACGAACCGTTAGATGTAGAAAAATTCTGAGCATCGCATAAGAACGAGCGGTCAATTTTATGTAAGAAATGTCCACTCGCTTGACTCTACGACGAAAATTGACGCCAATATAGCCGAATAACGAAATTCGAAAAAAATCCAAGGGTACCCCCTTTGTTCATTTTTTCCAAATTTTTATAAAAAAAAAATTTTTTTTTTTATGTTTTGGTGCAAGCACTCGGTCCAGATTATTACAAAAACTTGTGTTAGTCTGATCCGCCAACCCAAACTTGCCGGGAAAGAGAAAAAATCGAATCAAAAATTCTTTACTTTTTCAGCAAATATAGACCTCCAAATGAAAATTTTTCTCACGAACCGTTAGATGTAGAAAAATTCTGAGCATCGCATAAGAACGAGCGGTCAATTTTATGTAAGAAATGTCCACTCGCTTGACTCTACGACGAAAATTGACGCCAATATAGCCGAATAACGAAATTCGAAAAAAATCCAAGGGTACCCCCTTTGTTCATTTTTTCCAAATTTTTATAAAAAAAAAAATTTTTTTTTATGTTTTGGTGCAAGCACTCGGTCCAACTTATTACAAAAACTTGTCTTAGTCTGATCCGCCAACTCAAACTTGCCGGGAAAGAGAAAAAATCGAATTAAAAATTCTTTACTTTTTCAGCAAATATAGACCTCCAAATGAAAATTTTTCTCACGAACCGTTAGATGTAGAAAAATTCTGAGCATCGCATAAGAACGAGCGGTCAATTTTATGTAAGAAATGTCCACTCGCTTGACTCTCTGACGAAAATTGACGCCAATATAGCGGAATAACGAAATTCGAAAAAATCCAAGGGTACCCCCTTTGTTCATTTTTTCCAAATTTTTATAAAAAAAAAAATTTTTTTTTTATGTTTTGGTGCAAGCACTCGGTCCAGATTATTACAAAAACTTGTCTTAGTCTGATCCGCCAACTCAAACTTGCCGGGAAAGAGAAAAAATCGAATTAAAAATTCTTTACTTTTTCAGCAAATATAGACCTCCAAATGAAAATTTTTCTCACGAACCGTTAGATGTAGAAAAATTCTGAGCATCGCATAAGAACGAGCGGTCAATTTTATGTAAGAAATGTCCACTCGCTTGACTCTACGACGAAAATTGACGCCAATATAGCCGAATAACGAAATTCGAAAAAAATCCAAGGGTACCCCCTTTGTTCATTTTTTCCAAATTTTTATAAAAAAAAAATTTTTTTTTTATGTTTTGGTGCAAGCACTCGGTCCAACTTATTACAAAAACTTGTGTTAGTCT
Organism: Diabrotica balteata; assembly: GCA_918026665.1. NCBI lineage: Eukaryota > Metazoa > Arthropoda > Insecta > Coleoptera > Chrysomelidae > Diabrotica > Diabrotica balteata. The sequence goes on along the minus strand of OU898283.1, from coordinate 3,128,922 downwards.
GATCCGCCAACCCAAACTTGCCGGGAAAGAGAAAAAATCGAATTAAAAATTCTTTACTTTTTCAGCAAATATAGACCTCCAAATGAAAATTTTTCTCACGAACCGTTAGATGTAGAAAAATTCTGAGCATCGCATAAGAACGAGCGGTCAATTTTATGTAAGAAATGTCCACTCGCTTGACTCTACGACGAAAATTGACGCCAATATAGCCGAATAACGAAATTCGAAAAAAATCCAAGGGTACCCCCTTTGTTCATTTTTTCCAAATTTTTATAAAAAAAAAATTTTTTTTTTATGTTTTGGTGCAAGCACTCGGTCCAGATTATTACAAAAACTTGTGTTAGTCTGATCCGCCAACCCAAACTTGCCGGGAAAGAGAAAAAATCGAATCAAAAATTCTTTACTTTTTCAGCAAATATAGACCTCCAAATGAAAATTTTTCTCACGAACCGTTAGATGTAGAAAAATTCTGAGCATCGCATAAGAACGAGCGGTCAATTTTATGTAAGAAATGTCCACTCGCTTGACTCTACGACGAAAATTGACGCCAATATAGCCGAATAACGAAATTCGAAAAAAATCCAAGGGTACCCCTTTGTTCATTTTTTCCAAATTTTTATAAAAAAAAAATTTTTTTTTTATGTTTTGGTGCAAGCACTCGGTCCAGATTATTACAAAAACTTGTGTTAGTCTGATCCGCCAACCCAAACTTGCCGGGAAAGAGAAAAAATCGAATCAAAAATTCTTTACTTTTTCAGCAAATATAGACCTCCAAATGAAAATTTTTCTCACGAACCGTTAGATGTAGAAAAATTCTGAGCATCGCATAAGAACGAGCGGTCAATTTTATGTAAGAAATGTCCACTCGCTTGACTCTACGACGAAAATTGACGCCAATATAGCCGAATAACGAAATTCGAAAAAAATCCAAGGGTACCCCCTTTGTTCATTTTTTCCAAATTTTTATAAAAAAAAAATTTTTTTTTTATGTTTTGGTGCAAGCACTCGGTCCAGATTATTACAAAAACTTGTGTTAGTCTGATCCGCCAACCCAAACTTGCCGGGAAAGAGAAAAAATCGAATCAAAAATTCTTTACTTTTTCAGCAAATATAGACCTCCAAATGAAAATTTTTCTCACGAACCGTTAGATGTAGAAAAATTCTGAGCATCGCATAAGAACGAGCGGTCAATTTTATGTAAGAAATGTCCACTCGCTTGACTCTACGACGAAAATTGACGCCAATATAGCCGAATAACGAAATTCGAAAAAAATCCAAGGGTACCCCCTTTGTTCATTTTTTCCAAATTTTTATAAAAAAAAAAATTTTTTTTTTATGTTTTGGTGCAAGCACTCGGTCCAGATTATTACAAAAACTTGTGTTAGTCTGATCCGCCAACCCAAACTTGCCGGGAAAGAGAAAAAATCGAATCAAAAATTCTTTACTTTTTCAGCAAATATAGACCTCCAAATGAAAATTTTTCTCACGAACCGTTAGATGTAGAAAAATTCTGAGCATCGCATAAGAACGAGCGGTCAATTTTATGTAAGAAATGTCCACTCGCTTGACTCTACGACGAAAATTGACGCCAATATAGCCGAATAACGAAATTCGAAAAAAATCCAAGGGTACCCCCTTTGTTCATTTTTTCCAAATTTTTATAAAAAAAAAAATTTTTTTTTTATGTTTTGGTGCAAGCACTCGGTCCAGATTATTACAAAAACTTGTGTTAGTCTGATCCGCCAACCCAAACTTGCCGGGAAAGAGAAAAAATCGAATCAAAAATTCTTTACTTTTTCAGCAAATATAGACCTCCAAATGAAAATTTTTCTCACGAACCGTTAGATGTAGAAAAATTCTGAGCATCGCATAAGAACGAGCGGTCAATTTTATGTAAGAAATGTCCACTCGCTTGACTCTACGACGAAAATTGACGCCAATATAGCCGAATAACGAAATTCGAAAAAAATCCAAGGGTACCCCCTTTGTTCATTTTTTCCAAATTTTTATAAAAAAAAAAATTTTTTTTTTATGTTTTGGTGCAAGCACTCGGTCCAGATTATTACAAAAACTTGTGTTAGTCTGATCCGCCAACCCAAACTTGCCGGGAAAGAGAAAAAATCGAATCAAAAATTCTTTACTTTTTCAGCAAATATAGACCTCCAAATGAAAATTTTTCTCACGAACCGTTAGATGTAGAAAAATTCTGAGCATCGCATAAGAACGAGCGGTCAATTTTATGTAAGAAATGTCCACTCGCTTGACTCTACGACGAAAATTGACGCCAATATAGCCGAATAACGAAATTCGAAAAAAATCCAAGGGTACCCCCTTTGTTCATTTTTTCCAAATTTTTATAAAAAAAAAAATTTTTTTTTTATGTTTTGGTGCAAGCACTCGGTCCAGATTATTACAAAAACTTGTGTTAGTCTGATCCGCCAACCCAAACTTGCCGGGAAAGAGAAAAAATCGAATCAAAAATTCTTTACTTTTTCAGCAAATATAGACCTCCAAATGAAAATTTTTCTCACGAACCGTTAGATGTAGAAAAATTCTGAGCATCGCATAAGAACGAGCGGTCAATTTTATGTAAGAAATGTCCACTCGCTTGACTCTACGACGAAAATTGACGCCAATATAGCCGAATAACGAAATTCGAAAAAAATCCAAGGGTACCCCCTTTGTTCATTTTTTCCAAATTTTTATAAAAAAAAAAATTTTTTTTTTATGTTTTGGTGCAAGCACTCGGTCCAGATTATTACAAAAACTTGTGTTAGTCTGATCCGCCAACCCAAACTTGCCGGGAAAGAGAAAAAATCGAATCAAAAATTCTTTACTTTTTCAGCAAATATAGACCTCCAAATGAAAATTTTTCTCACGAACCGTTAGATGTAGAAAAATTCTGAGCATCGCATAAGAACGAGCGGTCAATTTTATGTAAGAAATGTCCACTCGCTTGACTCTACGACGAAAATTGACGCCAATATAGCCGAATAACGAAATTCGAAAAAAATCCAAGGGTACCCCCTTTGTTCATTTTTTCCAAATTTTTATAAAAAAAAAAATTTTTTTTTTATGTTTTGGTGCAAGCACTCGGTCCAGATTATTACAAAAACTTGTGTTAGTCTGATCCGCCAACCCAAACTTGCCGGGAAAGAGAAAAAATCGAATCAAAAATTCTTTACTTTTTCAGCAAATATAGACCTCCAAATGAAAATTTTTCTCACGAACCGTTAGATGTAGAAAAATTCTGAGCATCGCATAAGAACGAGCGGTCAATTTTATGTAAGAAATGTCCACTCGCTTGACTCTACGACGAAAATTGACGCCAATATAGCCGAATAACGAAATTCGAAAAAAATCCAAGGGTACCCCCTTTGTTCATTTTTTCCAAATTTTTATAAAAAAAAAAATTTTTTTTTTATGTTTTGGTGCAAGCACTCGGTCCAGATTATTACAAAAACTTGTGTTAGTCTGATCCGCCAACCCAAACTTGCCGGGAAAGAGAAAAAATCGAATCAAAAATTCTTTACTTTTTCAGCAAATATAGACCTCCAAATGAAAATTTTTCTCACGAACCGTTAGATGTAGAAAAATTCTGAGCATCGCATAAGAACGAGCGGTCAATTTTATGTAAGAAATGTCCACTCGCTTGACTCTACGACGAAAATTGACGCCAATATAGCCGAATAACGAAATTCGAAAAAAATCCAAGGGTACCCCCTTTGTTCATTTTTTCCAAATTTTTATAAAAAAAAAAATTTTTTTTTTATGTTTTGGTGCAAGCACTCGGTCCAGATTATTACAAAAACTTGTGTTAGTCTGATCCGCCAACCCAAACTTGCCGGGAAAGAGAAAAAATCGAATCAAAAATTCTTTACTTTTTCAGCAAATATAGACCTCCAAATGAAAATTTTTCTCACGAACCGTTAGATGTAGAAAAATTCTGAGCATCGCATAAGAACGAGCGGTCAATTTTATGTAAGAAATGTCCACTCGCTTGACTCTACGACGAAAATTGACGCCAATATAGCCGAATAACGAAATTCGAAAAAAATCCAAGGGTACCCCCTTTGTTCATTTTTTCCAAATTTTTATAAAAAAAAAAATTTTTTTTTTATGTTTTGGTGCAAGCACTCGGTCCAGATTATTACAAAAACTTGTGTTAGTCTGATCCGCCAACCCAAACTTGCCGGGAAAGAGAAAAAATCGAATCAAAAATTCTTTACTTTTTCAGCAAATATAGACCTCCAAATGAAAATTTTTCTCACGAACCGTTAGATGTAGAAAAATTCTGAGCATCGCATAAGAACGAGCGGTCAATTTTATGTAAGAAATGTCCACTCGCTTGACTCTACGACGAAAATTGACGCCAATATAGCCGAATAACGAAATTCGAAAAAAATCCAAGGGTACCCCCTTTGTTCATTTTTTCCAAATTTTTATAAAAAAAAAAATTTTTTTTTATGTTTTGGTGCAAGCACTCGGTCCAGATTATTACAAAAACTTGTGTTAGTCTGATCCGCCAACCCAAACTTGCCGGGAAAGAGAAAAAATCGAATCAAAAATTCTTTACTTTTTCAGCAAATATAGACCTCCAAATGAAAATTTTTCTCACGAACCGTTAGATGTAGAAAAATTCTGAGCATCGCATAAGAACGAGCGGTCAATTTTATGTAAGAAATGTCCACTCGCTTGACTCTACGACGAAAATTGACGCCAATATAGCCGAATAACGAAATTCGAAAAAAATCCAAGGGTACCCCCTTTGTTCATTTTTTCCAAATTTTTATAAAAAAAAAATTTTTTTTTTATGTTTTGGTGCAAGCACTCGGTCCAGATTATTACAAAAACTTGTGTTAGTCTGATCCGCCAACCCAAACTTGCCGGGAAAGAGAAAAAATCGAATCAAAAATTCTTTACTTTTTCAGCAAATATAGACCTCCAAATGAAAATTTTTCTCACGAACCGTTAGATGTAGAAAAATTCTGAGCATCGCATAAGAACGAGCGGTCAATTTTATGTAAGAAATGTCCACTCGCTTGACTCTACGACGAAAATTGACGCCAATATAGCCGAATAACGAAATTCGAAAAAAATCCAAGGGTACCCCCTTTGTTCATTTTTTCCAAATTTTTATAAAAAAAAAAATTTTTTTTTTATGTTTTGGTGCAAGCACTCGGTCCAGATTATTACAAAAACTTGTGTTAGTCTGATCCGCCAACCCAAACTTGCCGGGAAAGAGAAAAAATCGAATCAAAAATTCTTTACTTTTTCAGCAAATATAGACCTCCAAATGAAAATTTTTCTCACGAACCGTTAGATGTAGAAAAATTCTGAGCATCGCATAAGAACGAGCGGTCAATTTTATGTAAGAAATGTCCACTCGCTTGACTCTACGACGAAAATTGACGCCAATATAGCCGAATAACGAAATTCGAAAAAAATCCAAGGGTACCCCCTTTGTTCATTTTTTCCAAATTTTTATAAAAAAAAAATTTTTTTTTTATGTTTTGGTGCAAGCACTCGGTCCAGATTATTACAAAAACTTGTGTTAGTCTGATCCGCCAACCCAAACTTGCCGGGAAAGAGAAAAAATCGAATCAAAAATTCTTTACTTTTTCAGCAAATATAGACCTCCAAATGAAAATTTTTCTCACGAACCGTTAGATGTAGAAAAATTCTGAGCATCGCATAAGAACGAGCGGTCAATTTTATGTAAGAAATGTCCACTCGCTTGACTCTACGACGAAAATTGACGCCAATATAGCCGAATAACGAAATTCGAAAAAAATCCAAGGGTACCCCCTTTGTTCATTTTTTCCAAATTTTTATAAAAAAAAAAATTTTTTTTTTATGTTTTGGTGCAAGCACTCGGTCCAGATTATTACAAAAACTTGTGTTAGTCTGATCCGCCAACCCAAACTTGCCGGGAAAGAGAAAAAATCGAATCAAAAATTCTTTACTTTTTCAGCAAATATAGACCTCCAAATGAAAATTTTTCTCACGAACCGTTAGATGTAGAAAAATTCTGAGCATCGCATAAGAACGAGCGGTCAATTTTATGTAAGAAATGTCCACTCGCTTGACTCTACGACGAAAATTGACGCCAATATAGCCGAATAACGAAATTCGAAAAAAATCCAAGGGTACCCCCTTTGTTCATTTTTTCCAAATTTTTATAAAAAAAAAAATTTTTTTTTTATGTTTTGGTGCAAGCACTCGGTCCAGATTATTACAAAAACTTGTGTTAGTCTGATCCGCCAACCCAAACTTGCCGGGAAAGAGAAAAAATCGAATCAAAAATTCTTTACTTTTTCAGCAAATATAGACCTCCAAATGAAAATTTTTCTCACGAACCGTTAGATGTAGAAAAATTCTGAGCATCGCATAAGAACGAGCGGTCAATTTTATGTAAGAAATGTCCACTCGCTTGACTCTACGACGAAAATTGACGCCAATATAGCCGAATAACGAAATTCGAAAAAAATCCAAGGGTACCCCCTTTGTTCATTTTTTCCAAATTTTTATAAAAAAAAAAATTTTTTTTTTATGTTTTGGTGCAAGCACTCGGTCCAGATTATTACAAAAACTTGTGTTAGTCTGATCCGCCAACCCAAACTTGCCGGGAAAGAGAAAAAATCGAATCAAAAATTCTTTACTTTTTCAGCAAATATAGACCTCCAAATGAAAATTTTTCTCACGAACCGTTAGATGTAGAAAAATTCTGAGCATCGCATAAGAACGAGCGGTCAATTTTATGTAAGAAATGTCCACTCGCTTGACTCTACGACGAAAATTGACGCCAATATAGCCGAATAACGAAATTCGAAAAAAATCCAAGGGTACCCCCTTTGTTCATTTTTTCCAAATTTTTATAAAAAAAAAATTTTTTTTTTATGTTTTGGTGCAAGCACTCGGTCCAGATTATTACAAAAACTTGTGTTAGTCTGATCCGCCAACCCAAACTTGCCGGGAAAGAGAAAAAATCGAATCAAAAATTCTTTACTTTTTCAGCAAATATAGACCTCCAAATGAAAATTTTTCTCACGAACCGTTAGATGTAGAAAAATTCTGAGCATCGCATAAGAACGAGCGGTCAATTTTATGTAAGAAATGTCCACTCGCTTGACTCTACGACGAAAATTGACGCCAATATAGCCGAATAACGAAATTCGAAAAAAATCCAAGGGTACCCCCTTTGTTCATTTTTTCCAAATTTTTATAAAAAAAAAAATTTTTTTTTTATGTTTTGGTGCAAGCACTCGGTCCAGATTATTACAAAAACTTGTGTTAGTCTGATCCGCCAACCCAAACTTGCCGGGAAAGAGAAAAAATCGAATCAAAAATTCTTTACTTTTTCAGCAAATATAGACCTCCAAATGAAAATTTTTCTCACGAACCGTTAGATGTAGAAAAATTCTGAGCATCGCATAAGAACGAGCGGTCAATTTTATGTAAGAAATGTCCACTCGCTTGACTCTACGACGAAAATTGACGCCAATATAGCCGAATAACGAAATTCGAAAAAAATCCAAGGGTACCCCCTTTGTTCATTTTTTCCAAATTTTTATAAAAAAAAAATTTTTTTTTTATGTTTTGGTGCAAGCACTCGGTCCAGATTATTACAAAAACTTGTGTTAGTCTGATCCGCCAACCCAAACTTGCCGGGAAAGAGAAAAAATCGAATCAAAAATTCTTTACTTTTTCAGCAAATATAGACCTCCAAATGAAAATTTTTCTCACGAACCGTTAGATGTAGAAAAATTCTGAGCATCGCATAAGAACGAGCGGTCAATTTTATGTAAGAAATGTCCACTCGCTTGACTCTACGACGAAAATTGACGCCAATATAGCCGAATAACGAAATTCGAAAAAAATCCAAGGGTACCCCCTTTGTTCATTTTTTCCAAATTTTTATAAAAAAAAAATTTTTTTTTTATGTTTTGGTGCAAGCACTCGGTCCAGATTATTACAAAAACTTGTGTTAGTCTGATCCGCCAACCCAAACTTGCCGGGAAAGAGAAAAAATCGAATCAAAAATTCTTTACTTTTTCAGCAAATATAGACCTCCAAATGAAAATTTTTCTCACGAACCGTTAGATGTAGAAAAATTCTGAGCATCGCATAAGAACGAGCGGTCAATTTTATGTAAGAAATGTCCACTCGCTTGACTCTACGACGAAAATTGACGCCAATATAGCCGAATAACGAAATTCGAAAAAAATCCAAGGGTACCCCCTTTGTTCATTTTTTCCAAATTTTTATAAAAAAAAAAATTTTTTTTTTATGTTTTGGTGCAAGCACTCGGTCCAGATTATTACAAAAACTTGTGTTAGTCTGATCCGCCAACCCAAACTTGCCGGGAAAGAGAAAAAATCGAATCAAAAATTCTTTACTTTTTCAGCAAATATAGACCTCCAAATGAAAATTTTTCTCACGAACCGTTAGATGTAGAAAAATTCTGAGCATCGCATAAGAACGAGCGGTCAATTTTATGTAAGAAATGTCCACTCGCTTGACTCTACGACGAAAATTGACGCCAATATAGCCGAATAACGAAATTCGAAAAAAATCCAAGGGTACCCCCTTTGTTCATTTTTTCCAAATTTTTATAAAAAAAAAATTTTTTTTTTATGTTTTGGTGCAAGCACTCGGTCCAGATTATTACAAAAACTTGTGTTAGTCTGATCCGCCAACCCAAACTTGCCGGGAAAGAGAAAAAATCGAATCAAAAATTCTTTACTTTTTCAGCAAATATAGACCTCCAAATGAAAATTTTTCTCACGAACCGTTAGATGTAGAAAAATTCTGAGCATCGCATAAGAACGAGCGGTCAATTTTATGTAAGAAATGTCCACTCGCTTGACTCTACGACGAAAATTGACGCCAATATAGCCGAATAACGAAATTCGAAAAAAATCCAAGGGTACCCCCTTTGTTCATTTTTTCCAAATTTTTATAAAAAAAAAAATTTTTTTTTTATGTTTTGGTGCAAGCACTCGGTCCAGATTATTACAAAAACTTGTGTTAGTCTGATCCGCCAACCCAAACTTGCCGGGAAAGAGAAAAAATCGAATCAAAAATTCTTTACTTTTTCAGCAAATATAGACCTCCAAATGAAAATTTTTCTCACGAACCGTTAGATGTAGAAAAATTCTGAGCATCGCATAAGAACGAGCGGTCAATTTTATGTAAGAAATGTCCACTCGCTTGACTCTACGACGAAAATTGACGCCAATATAGCCGAATAACGAAATTCGAAAAAAATCCAAGGGTACCCCCTTTGTTCATTTTTTCCAAATTTTTATAAAAAAAAAATTTTTTTTTTATGTTTTGGTGCAAGCACTCGGTCCAGATTATTACAAAAACTTGTGTTAGTCTGATCCGCCAACCCAAACTTGCCGGGAAAGAGAAAAAATCGAATCAAAAATTCTTTACTTTTTCAGCAAATATAGACCTCCAAATGAAAATTTTTCTCACGAACCGTTAGATGTAGAAAAATTCTGAGCATCGCATAAGAACGAGCGGTCAATTTTATGTAAGAAATGTCCACTCGCTTGACTCTACGACGAAAATTGACGCCAATATAGCCGAATAACGAAATTCGAAAAAAATCCAAGGGTACCCCCTTTGTTCATTTTTTCCAAATTTTTATAAAAAAAAAATTTTTTTTTTATGTTTTGGTGCAAGCACTCGGTCCAGATTATTACAAAAACTTGTGTTAGTCTGATCCGCCAACCCAAACTTGCCGGGAAAGAGAAAAAATCGAATCAAAAATTCTTTACTTTTTCAGCAAATATAGACCTCCAAATGAAAATTTTTCTCACGAACCGTTAGATGTAGAAAAATTCTGAGCATCGCATAAGAACGAGCGGTCAATTTTATGTAAGAAATGTCCACTCGCTTGACTCTACGACGAAAATTGACGCCAATATAGCCGAATAACGAAATTCGAAAAAAATCCAAGGGTACCCCCTTTGTTCATTTTTTCCAAATTTTTATAAAAAAAAAATTTTTTTTTTATGTTTTGGTGCAAGCACTCGGTCCAGATTATTACAAAAACTTGTGTTAGTCTGATCCGCCAACCCAAACTTGCCGGGAAAGAGAAAAAATCGAATCAAAAATTCTTTACTTTTTCAGCAAATATAGACCTCCAAATGAAAATTTTTCTCACGAACCGTTAGATGTAGAAAAATTCTGAGCATCGCATAAGAACGAGCGGTCAATTTTATGTAAGAAATGTCCACTCGCTTGACTCTACGACGAAAATTGACGCCAATATAGCCGAATAACGAAATTCGAAAAAAATCCAAGGGTACCCCCTTTGTTCATTTTTTCCAAATTTTTATAAAAAAAAAATTTTTTTTTTATGTTTTGGTGCAAGCACTCGGTCCAGATTATTACAAAAACTTGTGTTAGTCTGATCCGCCAACCCAAACTTGCCGGGAAAGAGAAAAAATCGAATCAAAAATTCTTTACTTTTTCAGCAAATATAGACCTCCAAATGAAAATTTTTCTCACGAACCGTTAGATGTAGAAAAATTCTGAGCATCGCATAAGAACGAGCGGTCAATTTTATGTAAGAAATGTCCACTCGCTTGACTCTACGACGAAAATTGACGCCAATATAGCCGAATAACGAAATTCGAAAAAAATCCAAGGGTACCCCCTTTGTTCATTTTTTCCAAATTTTTATAAAAAAAAAATTTTTTTTTTATGTTTTGGTGCAAGCACTCGGTCCAGATTATTACAAAAACTTGTGTTAGTCTGATCCGCCAACCCAAACTTGCCGGGAAAGAGAAAAAATCGAATCAAAAATTCTTTACTTTTTCAGCAAATATAGACCTCCAAATGAAAATTTTTCTCACGAACCGTTAGATGTAGAAAAATTCTGAGCATCGCATAAGAACGAGCGGTCAATTTTATGTAAGAAATGTCCACTCGCTTGACTCTACGACGAAAATTGACGCCAATATAGCCGAATAACGAAATTCGAAAAAAATCCAAGGGTACCCCCTTTGTTCATTTTTTCCAAATTTTTATAAAAAAAAAAATTTTTTTTTTATGTTTTGGTGCAAGCACTCGGTCCAGATTATTACAAAAACTTGTGTTAGTCTGATCCGCCAACCCAAACTTGCCGGGAAAGAGAAAAAATCGAATCAAAAATTCTTTACTTTTTCAGCAAATATAGACCTCCAAATGAAAATTTTTCTCACGAACCGTTAGATGTAGAAAAATTCTGAGCATCGCATAAGAACGAGCGGTCAATTTTATGTAAGAAATGTCCACTCGCTTGACTCTACGACGAAAATTGACGCCAATATAGCCGAATAACGAAATTCGAAAAAAATCCAAGGGTACCCCCTTTGTTCATTTTTTCCAAATTTTTATAAAAAAAAAAATTTTTTTTTTATGTTTTGGTGCAAGCACTCGGTCCAGATTATTACAAAAACTTGTGTTAGTCTGATCCGCCAACCCAAACTTGCCGGGAAAGAGAAAAAATCGAATCAAAAATTCTTTACTTTTTCAGCAAATATAGACCTCCAAATGAAAATTTTTCTCACGAACCGTTAGATGTAGAAAAATTCTGAGCATCGCATAAGAACGAGCGGTCAATTTTATGTAAGAAATGTCCACTCGCTTGACTCTACGACGAAAATTGACGCCAATATAGCCGAATAACGAAATTCGAAAAAAATCCAAGGGTACCCCCTTTGTTCATTTTTTCCAAATTTTTATAAAAAAAAAATTTTTTTTTTATGTTTTGGTGCAAGCACTCGGTCCAGATTATTACAAAAACTTGTGTTAGTCTGATCCGCCAACCCAAACTTGCCGGGAAAGAGAAAAAATCGAATCAAAAATTCTTTACTTTTTCAGCAAATATAGACCTCCAAATGAAAATTTTTCTCACGAACCGTTAGATGTAGAAAAATTCTGAGCATCGCATAAGAACGAGCGGTCAATTTTATGTAAGAAATGTCCACTCGCTTGACTCTACGACGAAAATTGACGCCAATATAGCCGAATAACGAAATTCGAAAAAAATCCAAGGGTACCCCCTTTGTTCATTTTTTCCAAATTTTTATAAAAAAAAAAATTTTTTTTTTATGTTTTGGTGCAAGCACTCGGTCCAGATTATTACAAAAACTTGTGTTAGTCTGATCCGCCAACCCAAACTTGCCGGGAAAGAGAAAAAATCGAATCAAAAATTCTTTACTTTTTCAGCAAATATAGACCTCCAAATGAAAATTTTTCTCACGAACCGTTAGATGTAGAAAAATTCTGAGCATCGCATAAGAACGAGCGGTCAATTTTATGTAAGAAATGTCCACTCGCTTGACTCTACGACGAAAATTGACGCCAATATAGCCGAATAACGAAATTCGAAAAAAATCCAAGGGTACCCCCTTTGTTCATTTTTTCCAAATTTTTATAAAAAAAAAATTTTTTTTTTATGTTTTGGTGCAAGCACTCGGTCCAGATTATTACAAAAACTTGTGTTAGTCTGATCCGCCAACCCAAACTTGCCGGGAAAGAGAAAAAATCGAATCAAAAATTCTTTACTTTTTCAGCAAATATAGACCTCCAAATGAAAATTTTTCTCACGAACCGTTAGATGTAGAAAAATTCTGAGCATCGCATAAGAACGAGCGGTCAATTTTATGTAAGAAATGTCCACTCGCTTGACTCTACGACGAAAATTGACGCCAATATAGCCGAATAACGAAATTCGAAAAAAATCCAAGGGTACCCCCTTTGTTCATTTTTTCCAAATTTTTATAAAAAAAAAATTTTTTTTTTATGTTTTGGTGCAAGCACTCGGTCCAGATTATTACAAAAACTTGTGTTAGTCTGATCCGCCAACCCAAACTTGCCGGGAAAGAGAAAAAATCGAATCAAAAATTCTTTACTTTTTCAGCAAATATAGACCTCCAAATGAAAATTTTTCTCACGAACCGTTAGATGTAGAAAAATTCTGAGCATCGCATAAGAACGAGCGGTCAATTTTATGTAAGAAATGTCCACTCGCTTGACTCTACGACGAAAATTGACGCCAATATAGCCGAATAACGAAATTCGAAAAAAATCCAAGGGTACCCCCTTTGTTCATTTTTTCCAAATTTTTATAAAAAAAAAAATTTTTTTTTTATGTTTTGGTGCAAGCACTCGGTCCAGATTATTACAAAAACTTGTGTTAGTCTGATCCGCCAACCCAAACTTGCCGGGAAAGAGAAAAAATCGAATCAAAAATTCTTTACTTTTTCAGCAAATATAGACCTCCAAATGAAAATTTTTCTCACGAACCGTTAGATGTAGAAAAATTCTGAGCATCGCATAAGAACGAGCGGTCAATTTTATGTAAGAAATGTCCACTCGCTTGACTCTACGACGAAAATTGACGCCAATATAGCCGAATAACGAAATTCGAAAAAAATCCAAGGGTACCCCCTTTGTTCATTTTTTCCAAATTTTTATAAAAAAAAAAATTTTTTTTTTATGTTTTGGTGCAAGCACTCGGTCCAGATTATTACAAAAACTTGTGTTAGTCTGATCCGCCAACCCAAACTTGCCGGGAAAGAGAAAAAATCGAATCAAAAATTCTTTACTTTTTCAGCAAATATAGACCTCCAAATGAAAATTTTTCTCACGAACCGTTAGATGTAGAAAAATTCTGAGCATCGCATAAGAACGAGCGGTCAATTTTATGTAAGAAATGTCCACTCGCTTGACTCTACGACGAAAATTGACGCCAATATAGCCGAATAACGAAATTCGAAAAAAATCCAAGGGTACCCCCTTTGTTCATTTTTTCCAAATTTTTATAAAAAAAAAATTTTTTTTTTATGTTTTGGTGCAAGCACTCGGTCCAGATTATTACAAAAACTTGTGTTAGTCTGATCCGCCAACCCAAACTTGCCGGGAAAGAGAAAAAATCGAATCAAAAATTCTTTACTTTTTCAGCAAATATAGACCTCCAAATGAAAATTTTTCTCACGAACCGTTAGATGTAGAAAAATTCTGAGCATCGCATAAGAACGAGCGGTCAATTTTATGTAAGAAATGTCCACTCGCTTGACTCTACGACGAAAATTGACGCCAATATAGCCGAATAACGAAATTCGAAAAAAATCCAAGGGTACCCCCTTTGTTCATTTTTTCCAAATTTTTATAAAAAAAAAAATTTTTTTTTTATGTTTTGGTGCAAGCACTCGGTCCAGATTATTACAAAAACTTGTGTTAGTCTGATCCGCCAACCCAAACTTGCCGGGAAAGAGAAAAAATCGAATCAAAAATTCTTTACTTTTTCAGCAAATATAGACCTCCAAATGAAAATTTTTCTCACGAACCGTTAGATGTAGAAAAATTCTGAGCATCGCATAAGAACGAGCGGTCAATTTTATGTAAGAAATGTCCACTCGCTTGACTCTACGACGAAAATTGACGCCAATATAGCCGAATAACGAAATTCGAAAAAAATCCAAGGGTACCCCCTTTGTTCATTTTTTCCAAATTTTTATAAAAAAAAAATTTTTTTTTTATGTTTTGGTGCAAGCACTCGGTCCAGATTATTACAAAAACTTGTGTTAGTCTGATCCGCCAACCCAAACTTGCCGGGAAAGAGAAAAAATCGAATCAAAAATTCTTTACTTTTTCAGCAAATATAGACCTCCAAATGAAAATTTTTCTCACGAACCGTTAGATGTAGAAAAATTCTGAGCATCGCATAAGAACGAGCGGTCAATTTTATGTAAGAAATGTCCACTCGCTTGACTCTACGACGAAAATTGACGCCAATATAGCCGAATAACGAAATTCGAAAAAAATCCAAGGGTACCCCCTTTGTTCATTTTTTCCAAATTTTTATAAAAAAAAAATTTTTTTTTTATGTTTTGGTGCAAGCACTCGGTCCAGATTATTACAAAAACTTGTGTTAGTCTGATCCGCCAACCCAAACTTGCCGGGAAAGAGAAAAAATCGAATCAAAAATTCTTTACTTTTTCAGCAAATATAGACCTCCAAATGAAAATTTTTCTCACGAACCGTTAGATGTAGAAAAATTCTGAGCATCGCATAAGAACGAGCGGTCAATTTTATGTAAGAAATGTCCACTCGCTTGACTCTACGACGAAAATTGACGCCAATATAGCCGAATAACGAAATTCGAAAAAAATCCAAGGGTACCCCCTTTGTTCATTTTTTCCAAATTTTTATAAAAAAAAAATTTTTTTTTTATGTTTTGGTGCAAGCACTCGGTCCAGATTATTACAAAAACTTGTGTTAGTCTGATCCGCCAACCCAAACTTGCCGGGAAAGAGAAAAAATCGAATCAAAAATTCTTTACTTTTTCAGCAAATATAGACCTCCAAATGAAAATTTTTCTCACGAACCGTTAGATGTAGAAAAATTCTGAGCATCGCATAAGAACGAGCGGTCAATTTTATGTAAGAAATGTCCACTCGCTTGACTCTACGACGAAAATTGACGCCAATATAGCCGAATAACGAAATTCGAAAAAAATCCAAGGGTACCCCCTTTGTTCATTTTTTCCAAATTTTTATAAAAAAAAAATTTTTTTTTTATGTTTTGGTGCAAGCACTCGGTCCAGATTATTACAAAAACTTGTGTTAGTCTGATCCGCCAACCCAAACTTGCCGGGAAAGAGAAAAAATCGAATCAAAAATTCTTTACTTTTTCAGCAAATATAGACCTCCAAATGAAAATTTTTCTCACGAACCGTTAGATGTAGAAAAATTCTGAGCATCGCATAAGAACGAGCGGTCAATTTTATGTAAGAAATGTCCACTCGCTTGACTCTACGACGAAAATTGACGCCAATATAGCCGAATAACGAAATTCGAAAAAAATCCAAGGGTACCCCCTTTGTTCATTTTTTCCAAATTTTTATAAAAAAAAAAATTTTTTTTTTATGTTTTGGTGCAAGCACTCGGTCCAGATTATTACAAAAACTTGTGTTAGTCTGATCCGCCAACCCAAACTTGCCGGGAAAGAGAAAAAATCGAATCAAAAATTCTTTACTTTTTCAGCAAATATAGACCTCCAAATGAAAATTTTTCTCACGAACCGTTAGATGTAGAAAAATTCTGAGCATCGCATAAGAACGAGCGGTCAATTTTATGTAAGAAATGTCCACTCGCTTGACTCTACGACGAAAATTGACGCCAATATAGCCGAATAACGAAATTCGAAAAAAATCCAAGGGTACCCCCTTTGTTCATTTTTTCCAAATTTTTATAAAAAAAAAAATTTTTTTTTTATGTTTTGGTGCAAGCACTCGGTCCAGATTATTACAAAAACTTGTGTTAGTCTGATCCGCCAACCCAAACTTGCCGGAAAGAGAAAAAATCGAATCAAAAATTCTTTACTTTTTCAGCAAATATAGACCTCCAAATGAAAATTTTTCTCACGAACCGTTAGATGTAGAAAAATTCTGAGCATCGCATAAGAACGAGCGGTCAATTTTATGTAAGAAATGTCCACTCGCTTGACTCTACGACGAAAATTGACGCCAATATAGCCGAATAACGAAATTCGAAAAAAATCCAAGGGTACCCCCTTTGTTCATTTTTTCCAAATTTTTATAAAAAAAAAATTTTTTTTTTATGTTTTGGTGCAAGCACTCGGTCCAGATTATTACAAAAACTTGTGTTAGTCTGATCCGCCAACCCAAACTTGCCGGGAAAGAGAA
>OU898283.1:3086711-3111711 GCA_918026665.1 Diabrotica balteata | reverse complement strand
AAGCTTTTTATTCTCAGACTTCCTGACGAATTTCGACCGCTGTCCCTGAACTATAAAGTGGGTTTCTTCTGTAAATAGGTCTTTTTTTAAGTCGCCTACAGTCCAATTAGAGTATTTTTTGGCCCACAGTAGCCTTTGTTTCTTCATTCGTTCAGTTAGAAGCTGTTTTTTCTGTGGACGAATTGCCCTTCTACCATTCTCCAAAAGTTTTCTACGAACAGTTGAGTCATGAATCACTATAAGCTGATGCTGCTAAATCTTGTTGTAGGTCTTGGCTTGATTTTCTTGGGTCCAATTTGCTCTTTCGAAGTAAGAATCTATCATCTGCTGGTGTTGTTTTTCTCTTTCTTCCACATTTTCCTAACCTTTTCACTGATCTCGTTTCTCGTTTACGCTTCAAAATTTTGCTTACTACCCCCTGACTTACTCCACACGTTCTAGCAATATCTCTTTGTGACATACTAGTGTGGTCACTCACCGTGACAATCTTTTCACGCTTCCTAGGCGTAATATCCATGTTGGAATAAAACCAAAAACAACACAAAACAGTACAAAAACCCCCAAAACAACACAAGCTTGGTAAGAAATGACCTAAAACACACTCAAACACACCAAAACACAGTAAGGTTATGTTTTCAATGCTTGGTCAGCTGTCAATTGTGTAGGTAGGGTTGCCAACTGTAAATATGGAAAAAATGAAGAAAAATTCACAGTGATTCCATTAATTCGCACAATACTGTACTTGAGACTTTATGAATATCATTTAGACATTTATTTTAAAATCTTTGTGATTTTTCTTTTGCCGATATTGTAATTATCTTTAATATTTTGATTTAGAATTCGTATTTTTAAATACATTTTACATCTAAAAAAAAAGTAATTTTACATCTTCGCTAACATTTACATATTTTGCAGCTTCTATTAAGTTTTTTAAATAATTTTTTGTTATTTTTAATGTGTCGCCATTAAAACTACGAAAAATATGTTTCAGTTCACTACATACTATAACCGAAGTAACTTTTTTTAAAGACCTATCAAAAATAAAGTATTACTTCAAGTTCTATTAATATGGGCAATAGTATATATTATTATCTATAGAAAAAATAATATATATTATTTGCTCTGCTGTTTAAAGTGTGTCTAAAACCAAAATACTTACATGTTATTTAATAGAATATAATATACAAAATCTTTACTACATCAATGATTAAATAAAAATATCATTCACTACGTATTGAAATACACAGGATAGCAAACTCGATTACAGCAACATAATTAACATGAGCATTTAACTTGCCGTCATTAAAGTTGTCTCGGGCTTACGTCACAAGAACATGCGCGTTGACTTATCTTGTTTTGTTATAGTATCATGGTATCGTTACATATTTATATATAATTATCTATGATGTATAATGTATTAAAATGTATTGTATACGTCTTAAAATTTACTTCTTAAATTTAAGATTTACGTCTTAAATTAATTGTATTATTAATTTATTATACTTACCAAAAAGGACTAAAATACAATTTTTTGTATTGCCACGTGACCTGCCACGCTTTGTTCTTTGATTTTGGTTGTTAGACTGATATTATGTTCAATTTATTTTTTAAGAAATAATTGAATAAAATCAAGATAAATATAAAATAAATTAAGTAAAACCTTGTTTTTTTATTTTTATTCCAACATTTTATAGAATTTTATGACAATAACGTAACCTAAAAATTACCACTGAAAATAAATTGAAGTCTTCTTCTTCTTCTTCTGCTTCGTGCGACTAGGATTACTCCTGTTTAATAATATATTGAAGTAATAGTGTAAATAATACACAAAACTTAATTTGCAAGCAAGCAATTTAGTTGAACCCAGCCTATGAAAATGTTCACCCCTATGAATTACGATCGGGTGTAACAATTCATTGGAGCAAGATGTGTTAACTCGTGTATAAACAGGGGTCACTCCACCGTGCTCCAATGTTCTAGACCATCCCTTTCCCCCCTATACCACTCTGATTCGCTATAGAGGCACAACAATTAGCCAAATGCTCTTCATGTGGAGGTCCTGGGTAATAGAACCCCAACATGGTTTCCTAACCGATTTGCAAAAACTCAGGACAGCGCATTTTTGCTATATTCTTGTTATCTTAATGTGGCTTATCCACGAACTAAAATTGCTTACTTGGGCCTCAAGTCTTAGCTCTGAGTCCCAGCCCAGTTCGGCGACTTGGTGCTTAAGGGGTTGGGCCCTACGTGCCCGGATTTTGGGGTTTTGTTAATTTTTTTGGTGGCTTTCGGCGGTTTTTGTTAGTATTTTTTAATTTTTTGGTGGCCGAAGCCTGTTTTTTGTAGATTTTTTTTGTAGGTGGCCCTGTAAACAAAAATCAGAATTAGTATATAATCCATATTATAATAATGAAAATATATAAAATATAATACAGCACCACAATACAGATTTTATGCTTGTTTAGGCAAGCGGGCCCAATTGGCAATATCCTGGGTGTTTTGAGCTACGAACTGTCTTCCTTGTGTTTTGTTTCTTAAATTTTGGACTAAAATGGGGTTCCCCTTTCCTCTGGGTTTTTTTTGGGGTTATGTTTCTATCGGAGGTGTTTTTAATTCTCTCTCTGGGATTTTATTTTAGTCTACTATTTGTTGCTTAGGTCTTTTGTGCTTCCATCTATGGAAAGCGTCATACCTCATTATCTCTCGTAGTAGTGACTGGGGTGGTTCTTTAATTTTGCGAACTTTATGCTGGCTTTTTTTTCATAGTGTCAGTCACTCTGATTTGTTGTAATTCTCTAAAGAGGAATCTTTCAGCTATGTATTTTGATACGTTTACTGCTTTTCTTAGGCTTTTGTTGTGTGTTGCTTGTATTTCTTTTTCGTCGTGTGTCCTCATGCAAGTGACGCGTATATTAGTATAGAAAGGACTATACTGTTTATTATTAGTTTTTGTTTTGATACGAAGTTTACTTTTCCTTCCTGCTAGGCCTCTTATTGCTCCTCTTGCCATGTTGGCTTTTTGTATGGTGGCTTCTACATATTTGCAAAAGTTAGACCTTTATCCATGATTACTCCGAGGTATTTTGCTTCGCTTTTCCACTCGATGGGATTATCTTGCACAGTTACCTGTTCTTCTGGTTATTGATGCCTCTTTTTAAAAAGTAAAGCTTGCGTCTTATCGGAGTTTATTACTATTTTCCTCTTTAGACTCCATTCTTCTATGTCGTCTAGTGCTGTTTGTAGATTGTTGACCGCTATATCTACGTTTTTGTGTTTGGCCGCTATCGCTGTGTCATCGGCATAGAGACTTAGTAGTGTACCTGGTGTTCTAGGTATATCTGCTGTGTATATCGTGTACAGCAAAGGTGACAGTACCGCTCCCTGTGGCACTCCAGCCTCCGGGTTCCCGAGCTCGGATAGGACTTGTCCTATCCGAACTCTGAAACTACGGTTGCTCAAGTACGAAGAAATCAGTCTTGTCATTGCTCCGCTGAAAATGAGAAGATACCCGTATCTTTTCATTTTGTATATCAGTCCATTGTGCCAGATTGTATCGAATGCCTTGCTTACTTTCAGAAATGCAGCTCCTGTGAATTGCTTGTCGTTGAATCCAGCTGCTATGTACTCTGTTACTCTGAGTAGTTGTAGCTCACTGGAGTGTTCTGATCTGAAGCCGAATTGAGCTTCAGTTATGATGTCTAATGTATCTGTTTCAGCTTAAAGTCTGCTGAGTATCACTCTCTCTACAATCTTGCTGATTGCTGGTAGTAAGCTTATTGGTCTATAGTTCTGTGAAAATGTGCTGTGTTTTTCGGGCTTTGGTAGCATTATGACATGGACCTCTTTCCATCTGTTTAGAAATTTCTTGAACCTTAGCACTGCGTTGATGATATTTGTTAGGTATACTATGGCTCTCGCTGGTAGGTATTTTAGAGCTCTGTTCGTGATCTGGTCTGGACCGACTGCCCATTTTGGTGAGCTGTTTTTGATTAGCTCGTTTATCTCCTCCGCTGATGTGGGAGGTATTATTTCGTCTTAGTTTTCCGGTCTTTTCCTTTGTCTTTCGACTTCTTCTATGAAGTCAATGTCTTCGTCTGTGTGGCAATTTAATGTACTCTCTCTCTCTCTCTCTCTCTCTCTCTCTCTCTCTCGACAGTACGGCTCATTACCTCTGCTTTTCTTCTATGCTGTATACTATTCCATTTTCTCCATGTAGTGGAGGGATTGGCTTTCTGTCGCTTCTCAGTATTCTTTGAAGTCTCCAAATATTTTGCATAATTTGTCCTTGTTTTTCCATGTCCCTTATGTGGTGATCCCAGCTTTAACTACGGTGTTGTAGTGCTGTTTTGACTTCTCTATTTAGCCTGTTTGCTCTGTTTTTATCTGCCTGGTATCTTGTCCTTCTTGCTATCTGCTTTGTTCTGTTTTTTTTTATCAAGTCCTTTAATACTTGTGGTATGTCTATAAATCTGCCCGTATGCATTTCTACTTCCTGTTCTGTAGTGCTATTTCTGAAAACTTAATTTAAATTTGCGTACTGTTATATATAGCCTCTGCCGCTTCGCGCATTTCGACCGTCATCGTTTTCTGTCCATCCATTCGTCTTCTTTGATGGTTCTATCTCTCATTATGTGCCGTACCTCTGCATCTTTATTTGAGGCATACACTCTGACAATGACGATGTTGTGCCCATTTTTTCCGTTTCCAGTATTAACAGTTGTTCATTTACTTTAGTCCATGATTTAATATTGTTTTTATTATTATTTCGAATGGCAATAGAGACTCCGCTCTTAGCTCTTAAACAATAAATCATAAGATAAAAATATTGGCAATTCAAATACTGTTAATATCCAGCATCATTGTGACCAAACGCAACCCGTTGTACACATAAGTGCACTACGTGTGGTCTAACAATACTCTGGCAAATGTATTTTTATTTGCAAAATTTGGAATGTGTTTAATTCTTAGAAAAATTTTAACATTTGTATCTAATACAGATCCCCAAGTAGTTTTTTAGTCACTCCCCTACACATATTTTCTCGTGACTTTTGATGTTAAATAATTGGAAAATCAAAAAATTTAACATTTTAGAATTTATTATTAAGTTGTTGGCCCGTTTCTATGGTACCACCCGGTGTATACATACATATGTATGTAGAGACCATGATCAGCTTGTTACGGTCACCAATTCCTAATAATACACTAGTTTTTAGGTAATAATCAGTTCTGAGAGATGCTGAAGAATTCTAGTAGAATTCTTTGATGTGCTAAGTGAAGAAATTCGCATAGAAGCTCCAAAGTGTCCGTAAAAGTAAACAAAGGGGCTATCATGGGACATCAAAGCGTTTTATCGCGTGCACAATATTCACACGGTGAATTTTGCTTACCTTTTAACCATTTTTAACATTTTATACACTTTCAGAATTCGTATTCAGATTCAAAAAGAAGGTGTAAAACTAATAAGGTGTAAAATGATCTTATCGTGTGCAACTCTTTAGGGTTAATCAAATGTAAATTTCGCGTTATAGAACCGCTTTTTGGGTTAATACTTTGTAACAAAGGTTTTCTTGGCATATGTTATAATCCTATATTACTTAAAAGTGATATTTTTATATAACAAGCTGTTAATAAATTTGAAATCTATAAATTAATCTTATTGAAGTAAGAGTGCTACTTTCAAGTAAGTTTTGTAATAATATGACACTCTAATTTGTGTTAACATTAGAATTATATTGTATACCATTTTTCAAAGTAAAACACTTGCACGTCACGATTTATACAAAGTGACATCACTTGTATTTAAAATTTTCAGAACATCAACCTTAGAGTTCAAATTTTCCTAACACAGCTAATAATACGAAATCCATACGAAACTGCTCGAACTTTCATAGGCGTCAACATGGTTTAATAATCAGAAAAATGTAATCATCATTATATTGAAAATTTTAGAATTATATTGATTAAATTGTCAAAGATATTTGTTATTATTATTAATATAAAATTTTATTGATTAGGTTTGTTGTCTGTTTCAGCTATAAAAATTTCATTAGTCGTCAAAATACCAAAAAATTTACTAAACTTGTTAAATTTTCGGTCAGAACTCCTATAGGAAACATATATTTAAAAACTGTCAACCTACAGAATATCAAATTGTTGGCTAATACACATTACAATTAAAATTGTATATATGCACACATATGAAGTAATATATTAGATATTACCTCATTTTCTTTTAGTTCTCAGAGCTCTATATCTAAGCCTTTATACGCAATTAAACGCAATATCCAATTAAAAATCTATAAAATGGCAATTCATTCCAAACATGTAACAGTTTTATTTGTTCTGCCAACTTTTCGTTAAGCATACAAATCATCATCAAGGAGATTACGTGTATTGTAGGTTTCCTCAGGGGTCTGGTAATATATCCTGCTTCCTACTTTAATTACTTCTGAGCTCTCACGGGCATTAACGGTCTCGCTTTTCATTGGCGTCCAGACTTTCTCTTTCTGTTCAAACGCAAATACACATTTCAGCGGTAAAACACCATTTTACCCTTATATTATTTAAGCATCGCTAATATTGTTCTGAAATTGTTTCCTTATGACAGCTCAGCTAAATGTATTTTATAAGAAAACAAAATATTTACCGAACAAAAATGGTAATTTTTTAATATATTATAAAATATCAATCTAATTTCATATCCTTCAGACTTCGATCGAAGCGGTAGTATTTTGCTACACTCCGCAAATTAAAATTTAATTGATTTTAAATGTGTTTTTAAAAAACCAAAGAAATAATTTATTGTGATTGTGTTTTTGAATATTCAAGTAAGTGATAACGACAAATTTGCTGTTTATTTATCAATCAATAATTATAATTCATATCCAAAACTAGCACAAAGTTAATCATGCCTAATACATCGTTTTGTGCTAATTGTTCAAAGCTAACTTCTACCTCCGATAGAAAGCTCCAGTGCGATGGCTGTAAGAAACCAATACACATTGCTTGTACGGATCTGTCGGTCGATGATCGAGTTACGAGGCAAAAAGTACGTGGTATATGTATACTATGCAATGCATGCAGTTCAAACATTACGAATATTACTGAAATCAAGAATCTACTTGTCGAGTTTAAAGCGGACATTAAGAAGAAAATTGAAGATTTTGATATTAAACTATCTGAATTCAGCAATAAATTAAATCAACTCGATTCTATTACAACAACAGAATTTACCGACAGCATTGTCAATGAAGCCGCTGACCGCATATCTCGTTCCAAAAATTTTTTGGTTAGAGGCGTCCCCGAACCTACAGGAGACGCACAAAATAAAAAAGATCATGATAAGAATAAAATACGTTTAGCCCTAGAAGTCATTGGATGTCAAGAAAGTCCTGTTACATTTTATAGAGTCGGTAAACCAAATGAAAATAAACGTTATCCCCGCATGATAAAAGTGATAATGAGTTCTGAACACCACACTCGAAAAATTCTTCGTAACAAAAATAAACTTTTGGAAAACAAATCTACTGAAACGTATTCTGTTATTGATGACAAGACACCTATGCAGCAACTTCGTTTAAAGGAACTTCGTACTGAGCTTGAAACTCGTAAAAATAATGGAGAAAATGACCTTACGATTAAATATGTGAATGGCTGTCCAAAGATAATGAAATTTCGCTCATAATTCTTCTGCACTAAAATTTACGGATTGGCTTCTTATGTATACTAATCTAAACTCTCTTATGTCCAAATTTAATGAATTTATAAGTACTGTTCAACTTTTAAAACCTCACATTATTCTCCTAACAGAAACGTGGCTTAATTCTTCTATTCCGATGCTATTGTAAACATTGATAATTTTACTATATTTCGTAGAGACAGAGGTACTCGTCGAGGGGGAGGAGTATGCATCTATTTAGCAAATGAAATTACCAACACTTTTTCTATCAGTAATAAAACAATAGACGTACCCGGTATAGAAATTATCCACTTACTTATTACTAATAACTCTTTCATATTTAATATAGTTTGCATATACCGACCTCCTGATACAGTACTTACTCAGGACAATATGCTTATTAACAAACTTGAGGAATTATCATCCTTGAAAATCTCATTGTTGTTGGAGATTTCAATTTTCCAGAAATAAGCTGGCCCATTATTTCCAAAACTGATACTATCAATTCCCAAAATTTGTTTAAAAACTTTATCATGAACTCAAATTTATTACAACTGATAACTGAACCTACAAGGTTTAGAGCCAACAATATTCCTTCAATTTTAGACTTATTTTTCACAAATGACGATGAATTAATTTCTTCACTTGAAGTGTCCTCTCCTGTGGGTCTTTCTGACCACTCGCTTATTACTGCTCACATTCAATTTAGTTTAACACCGCCTTGCAAAAATAATTTCGTAACGTATGCCACTACTAATTTCATTGATGTAAATTCAGTTTTATCCCAGTTAAACTGGCAATCTATTTTTTCTAATCACTCTGATCCATCGTCAATGTGGGACTCTTTTCTTCATACTGCTATTACAACAATTTCTGATCATACAACCGAACGGCAGGTATATAGAAATCGACTAAAACCTTGGATTAACCTCTCAGCTACTCATTTAATTCGACATAAGCGAAAGCTTTGGCGAAGATATAAACTCACTAGTTCCCCTGATGATTTTTTCGCCCACCGTAATTTTTCTAACCGAGTCAAACAATCTTTGCTAAAGTTAAGAACAGAATTTGAAGAATCTATCATTGCAAGTGGTAATAGTAAAAAAGTTTATCGGTACATTCGTACATCTTTATCTTCTAAAGTTTCCATACCATTGCTTCAAAAAGCTGATGGGTCTTTATGTTCTTCGAATAACGAATCTTCGGAATGTTTATCGTTATTCTTTTCTCAAGTTTTTACAGATGAATCTAACGATACCATTCCTCAAATAATGTGCCCTCGTTTGTCTAATACTCTTGAAAATATATCTTTCACACGGATGAAATTAAACATCATTTAAGGAAACTGCGAAATAATTCATCACCTGGATTAGACGGACTCACCTCTTTTTTCCTCAAACAATGTGCAGATTCTGTCGCCATCCCTATATCTCTCATAGTGACTGCTTCTTTTAATCAAGGTTCCCTCCCCTCGTCCTGGAAATTGGCTTCTGTTACTCCTATATTCAAGAAAGGTAATAAACTTGATTGCAATAATTATCGTCCAATCAGCCTGGTTGCTATTGTCGGCAAGGTCATGGAATCGATTATTTCGGAAGCTATGTCCGAGTTCCTTCTTCAAGAAAATGTCATCCCTCACCAACAGCATGGATTTATCAAAGGTCGTTCAACGATCACAAATTTACTTCATTGTGTAAATGATTGGTCATTATCTTTAAACAATCGGAATCCTGTCGATGTAGTTTACTTAGACTTCTCCAAAGCTTTTGATCGTGTTCCAAAACGTCGATTACTAGCTAAATTGGATCACTATGGTATCCGCGGAAAGTTAAACATTTGATACAAGATTTTCTATCCGACAGATACTTCAGGGTTCGTGTTGGGGAAGACCATTCACTAGATAAGCCAGTCAAGAGCGGAGTTCCACAAGGATCAGTACTTGGACCGCTACTTTTTTGTGTCTATACTAGTGATCTTCCGCTCATTGTATCCAGTAAGGTTTCCATTTACGCTGATGATACGAAGTTATATGTGAATCCAACTATTAACCAACATATTCTTCAACACGTCTTGATGCAATATTCAAATGGTCCTCAGAATGGTTACTTCCGCTTAACATTGAAAAATGCGTTGTTTTACATATCGGCAAAAATAACCCATCACTGCCGTACTTTATTAACGGACATCCTTTAAACTCTGTAACCTCACACAACGATCTCGGAGTGATAATTAATAGTGACTTAAATTGGTCTGATCACATAGTGTCGGTGTGTAAACGTGCTAACTTGAAACTGTTTTTGATCCGTAAATGTTTTGCACGCATATCTATAACCTCTGTTAGTAAACTTTACTCAATATACGTTAGACCTATTCTTGAGTTTGCCGGACCAGTGTGGAATCCAGATCTTAGTCGCGATAAAATCCTACTTGAAAACGTTCAGCGTAAAGCCACAAGACTGGCATACGGCCGTGTAAGACCTAACTATGAAGATAGACTATTCATGGCTCATCTTACGACATTCGAGCAGCGACGTCTTCGAGGTGACCTAATTATGTCCTTCCGTATTTTAAAACATAATTTTGGGAACCTAAACAACATATTCACTTTGAATGAAGACGATAGATTAAGAGGCCATCGATACAAATTAAAGAGGGAACAAACTACTGCAAGGTCCAGGGCGAACTTCTTGCCAAACAGAATCTTTAATATCTGGAACAATTTGGATCATGACACCATATCGGCAGCTAGTGTTAACATCTTTAAAAATAAACTTGACAGAACTTTATTTTTTTTTATAGGATAGGATATTTTTTCTCGGACAGCATTATTTATTTATTTATTGTGTCACAATTCAATTTTCGTTAATTTGTTTAACTGTACTTAACTTTATAATTAGTATTAGTTTTATAAGGATATATTTTATTTTTGTTTATTTTTGCTTTTTGGGCATAATAGGAGCTTGCTCCTCTGCCCTTATTTGTTATATAATAATAATAATAATAATAATAATAATAATATTTATGGATAACTACTTACCATATATTGCCGATATTATTTGGCAACAATGTTAATAAAAAATGGTTCCGCTTTCTCTGCTTGGTTAAAAAATCTATTTTTGAAATAAAATTTAACAAGATGGCCTACAAAATCATCTCATAAGTATTTAGACCAATCAAGTTGTCGTCAATCAACGTCAAATGTGTAAATAAACAAGTTTTTAAGTTATGAGCAAAATAATGAGTTTAGGGTTTTGATTGTTTATTTAAAACCAGTTAAACTAAAAAATAGATGAATACCTAGATGAGAGTCTTTTTGTAATATCTCATACTATACATTACCTACTACTGTCAAACCCGTTATATAGTTTTGTCGAGTAAAAATCTATTCTAATTGATCTAATTAGCATCTCTTCTTCCCAAGGATATTGATAGCAACTTCTGGAGTTTCGTTCGTGTTTTTTGTAGCGAAACGTAAACTCATGCTACAATAAGACAATAAGATTTATCTATGAAATTGTATATACACCATACACCAAATTCACACTTTTTTGCAGCTTTTTGGTTTTCAACCAGACATTTATTTGATTTGAAGGTACAGTGAATGTCTATTGTCAATATTAAAGCAGTGTTGCAAAATGTAGTGCTACTTCTTTTATCAGTCTATGTCTGAATTAAGAATATATCAACGCTTCTTTAACCCATGCATACCCAGCGTTGCGTTTTCGCAACAGTTGACATAGTCCACTATGGCATCATCTTTTGGAAAATGACATGACTTATGTGGGCAGTAAAGGTTCGGATTTATTTCACAACAATTTGCTATGAATGTTTTAGTGAGAATTGGTCGCAACATTTAGGTCTCTATTAACAGATTACGACTACAGAGACATTCGAACAATAGCGAGTCTCTATTGGGTCACACAGCTAAAGTGAAAGTAGGATCTATATTGACCAATAAAATTGAGATCAAGAAAGGGGTACGACAGGGCTGTATCTTGTCTCCTATTCTCATTAATATATACTCAGAAGAAGTATTTAAAACAGCGCTGGAAGAAAGCACAGAAGGCATAAAGATAAATGGAGAAATAATTAATAACATAAGGTATGCTGATGACACTGTGATTCTAGCAAGTAGCATGGAGGAACTGAGTTGCCTAATGAGTAAGATACAAAAAACAAGTGCACAATACGGACTCAAAGTAAACATTGCAATAATCAAACGGATATTAGTATGCAAAACCCAACAACCACCACAGCAACTGATATTAGACAATGAAAGAATTGAACACGTGGATTCGTACATCTACTTGGGAACACCAGTTAACTCAAATTGGGATCAAGCGAAGGAAATACGTATAAAAGTAGAAAAGGCAAGAGCATCGTTCACTAGCATGAAGCAAATTTTCACCTCTAAAAGCCTCACCCTACCTCTCAAAATTCGACTTCTGAAATGTTATGTATTCCCGGTTTTGTTATATGGAATGGAGGCGTAGACAATGACAGCAACATTGATGAAAAAAGTAGAGGCCTTCGAAATGTGGGCTTACCGACTTATATTACGTATATCCTGGACTAAGCACCTAACCAACGAAGAGATACTACGCCGGATAAGTTAAGAGAGAGAGGTAGGAACAAGTATAAAGAAAAGAAAGTTGGAATACTTGGGTCACGTTATGAGACATAATAAATATAGTACTACAGCTGATCCAAAACTTGCGGCAATGGTTCGGATTGTCATTTGCTGAACTATTCAGATCTGCCGTAAACAAAGTCAGAATAGCCATGTTGATTGCCAACGTTCGGAACGGACAAGGCACATGAAGAAGAAGAATTAACAGATGGCGTATTAAAAGTGGTTATTTTGACTTCTGTAAACACGTGTTTTTAGTTAGTAGTAAGTCGTTTGTGTCTAAATTAACTGGATAAATATTTGGTTTTTGATAGCAACCTATTGCTAAATCATTGAAGATGATATATCTATCAAGTAAGTGCTATTATTGTATCTGTGGTAGTTGGTACAACTGCTCAATTATCAGTGTTGCGTTTTCGCAACACTGGGCACAAGGCATATTATTAGTACAAAAAATAATTTTTGTTCTAGAAGGTAAAAATAAGATGTCAAATCAACTTGGCTTGACCAGTTTCGGTCGTAATAGTAATTATTAATATTTTTTTTTACAAATCAAGAGCACATAAAATTCTGTCCCTGCTGAAAGAATCGAATCTTATGGAGTCGACTTCCAGTGCAGATGTTTTCCTAGCACCTCTTGATCCCACTGAATTGACTGGTGAAGATAGTGGAGATAAAGACTGTGGAGGAACATGCTATAACCTAAACAAAAATATCTTGGATGCGGAATCAGAAGCTGTAATTCATCAAGAAGAAGAAAGAAGGATCAACGAAGAAAATATAAGTCTATATGAAACAGAGGCCGATTTCAAAGTGTGACACAAATTCAGGAAGAAGAAAATGGAAATAGAAATAGAGACACAAAATGAAGAAAATCAAGATATTCAAGTGGCATCTACTGAGATTCGTACAAAAAGTGTAACTCTCCTACCACGGAAATGGATTCAGGGATATTTTCCAGATGACAATTCCCTTTATTTGGATATTAAAAATAAAAAAACTCAATGGAACACATAAACTCCTTCATTTTATTCACGGCCACCTACTCCTTTACAGATCTTTGATTTTTTTTTCAATGAAGATCTTTTAACAAATATTTCACATTAATCACAAAAAGTTTGTGTAAAACTCTTGCTGTTCACAAAAATCATTTAAACTGGTTCAAACAAGAAAAAATGTTATTGCTTATAATGTATAAAATAAAATGCAAAAAAATTGTAAACCATATTTATCTAAAAACCAAAAAAATATATAAAAATCTGAGTATCTGACACTATAGAGTATATTAAATACATATAAAGAAGATTAACAAATAATTGATAAGTTTTGATCAAATATCAATTTTATAATACTTTAATACACAATGGGTACGTACTAAATACTCATATATCCTTGTTTTCCTTGTTGCTCCTTGGGTTAAAGAGGAATTAATTTATACCATACGCCCGCCTCTGATATTCAAATTAAGGTCCTTGCAACTGACCGGAATATTCTAAGTGAATGATTAACTCTTCAAGTCCTTCACCCATCAAGGGAATATCACCCTTTGCCACAACAAACTACTTGTTCGACGTTCAGGATTGGTAGTAAGTCAATGGAGCTCGGCTTGGTCAATTTGAACGGATATACATAATAAGTAAGTTGAATAGTAATGAACTAAAAAGCAATATTTTGAAACTGCTTTCAGAAAAAAAGCTTAAAATGAAGGGAACACCCTATATTTATAACAAGAAATTGGACACCTATGTTAAATACTTGTATGTATTACACTAAATATATCGAATATAAGAAATTTATGCTGCGATTGTCCAGGGAAAAATAGACAGTAAGCGAGGGCCAGGCAGGAGAAGACATTCGTGGCTCCAAAATCTGTGGACGTGGTTCGGGCTCACATCTGTCGAACTATTCAGAAGCGCCGAAAACAAGATCAGAATTGCCATGTTAATAGCCAAAGTTTGCAACGTACAGGGCCCTTGAAGAATAAGAAGAAGAAATTTAACCCTTATGTGACTGAAAAGATCACACTTATCTGAGTAACTTTTGTAGATTTTGTGAGTAAATTTTTGACAGTTAGTTCAACTTTCAACGTTTAACTTATGGTCGCTTTCCAGTGTAAACTTCACCTTCTAAAGGATAAGAATTAAACGCATAGCTAGCCCAAAAATTTCTTTAGTACCTAAATGTGGAAGATTTAACTAAAATTAATTTTGACGTTCAGATAATTTCTTCTTCTTATGTTATCATCTTCAGTGAAGGTTGTCAACTATTTCAATGAAATATAGTTTATCTTATGCAGCTCTAAACACTAAATATTACGTGAACGTTTAGATCCTTCCATTGCTCACTTGTCTTATAGTCTTTTTTAGATAATTACTTCCAAAAGTCGATCGGATAGCCAAGCGACTGAGCGGCTGTCTTCTCCTTCGCTCCAATGCGAGAGATGTCCGTTCAATCCCCAGCTCGGTGCACAGAAAACAAAAAGGCTAATGCAGCAGTTTAAAATTCTAAATGAAT
The DNA here is from genome assembly GCA_918026665.1 of Diabrotica balteata. Lineage (NCBI taxonomy): Eukaryota > Metazoa > Arthropoda > Insecta > Coleoptera > Chrysomelidae > Diabrotica > Diabrotica balteata. Next base: position 3,096,889 of record OU898283.1, on the reverse strand, counting down.
CTGCGGCTTAGTCTAGAATATGCGGGTATCTGATCGGCCTATGGTGGAGCAGTACGGCAAGAGATAAGGGCTTGCGGCTCGGTGATACTCCTCCATAGATCCCTACCGGAAGGGCGTGTGCCGCCTAAATACCGGGTATATATATATATATATATATATATATATATATATATATATATTGCCCAAAGTTTTTCTAGAAAGACAAGACGAAGAATATCCTGGCTTAAAAACTTAAGGGAATGGTTTGAATACAGTAATGCAGAACTTTTTAAAGCGGCAGCTTTGATAGAAGATGAAACTTAAAGAAGAAGAAGTTTCTATAACATTGTCAACGTATAACTTTTTCTTATCAAATAATAACTTATTTTAAAATCTAACGGATCTAACGGATGTATTGGATCAAAATTTAACGTCTAATGGATGCAATCAGTTCTAACCACAGCGAACAAATAATCAAACCAATATTATACTCCCCTTCTGGACTTTGCAGTTATTAGTCATTTACAACATATGGAGAACGACCAAACAGGGGATATGAATTTAATAACTGCATCGATAAGGGTTAAATTCTTACCGTCATTTTAATCCGCGTGACATGTTGTCTTTATGCAATTGTAGGTACGGTTTAAGCACATAAGTAATGCAATATAATAAATTTAAAAACGTTTTAAAGACTGATTTCAGTGAATTTATTACTTAAACATAATTTTTGTTACTGCGTTCTTTGAAACTAAATCATTTTATTTTATATTAACCTACAACCTACGTACAAAATGAAGGGAACACCCCTATATTTATAACAAGAAATTGGAAACGTATGTTAAATACTAGTATGTATTATACTAGATATATCGAATCTAAGAAATTTAACCCTTATGTGACTGAAAAGGTATCTGAGTAACTTTTGTAGAATTTGTGAGTAAATTTTTGACAGTTAGTTCAAGTTTCTGAAAAAAAGGGCATCTCAATAAATGGTCATAAACTAAACAACCTACGTTTCGCAGATGACACAGCCCTTCTTGCAAATAGTCAAGCAGAGCTGATGGAACTTATACGACTGATCGAAAACGAAAGTCAAATATTTGGTCTGCAATTAAATATGGAAAGACCAAATTTCAAGAGCGATTAAGATGAGGTTGATCAACTGCTTAATATTCCCAATACTGACCTACGGATGTGAATCTTGGACTCTGAGACAATCGGAGAGAAAAAAGATCGACGCCACTGAAATGTTCTGTTGGAGACGAATGTTACGAATTCCTTGGACCGACCGTAGAACAAATAATTCAATTTTAAGAGAGCTAAAAGTTAGCCAACGACTCTCTACTAAAGTCCATCTCCAACAATTAAAATATTTTGGGCATGTTATGAGAGCAAACACAGAAACCATGGAAAGACTGATAATACAAGGAAAGGTAGAAGGCCGAAGATCACGAGGAAGATCCCCAACAAGATGGATAGATCAAATTACAGGAATATGCCAAAGACCTATGCATGAATTAAAAGAAATGACCAGAGACAGAGATCTCTGGAGACGGACAATACACGACATCACGTCGACCACTACACTCCCCCTGGGGGGTCAGGATTGAAGAGAGAGTTTAACTTTCAGCGTTTAACTTATGGCGGCTTTCCAGTGTAAACTTCACCTTCTAAAGGATAAGATTTGAACCCATAGCAAGCAAAAAAATTGTATGTACGGTATAAACTTTGTGTGTCCTCTAAAAGGTAAATTGTTCATCAACTATCATGCAATCATATGGCTTCTGGTGGACAACATTAAAACTGTATAAGAAAGAGAAGAGTAGGATTGGACGATCATATAAGCCGAATGATAACAAATAGAGTAGAAAAGACGGCAAGAGACAGTTTCCCCAATAAAAAGATCAGTGGGAAGACCACAAAGAAGATGGAACGACAATTTATTGGAAGCATATTAAAAAATTAGTTAAGTCTACACAAATAGAAAAATAAGAAGAAAAGTAACATTCTAGCTGTACTCTAATAGTTGTAATAATAATAGTCTCTTATTATTTTTTATTTCTTTACTCTGTTTGGAGTACCAGAAACTGAATTCACTACGAATTTTGACCATGATGAACGGCGGGTGGAATGCATATTTTACCCATTGCCGAGTCAAGTCAAGTCAAGTCAAATTTATTGATCATATGCGATATTATACAAAGTACATGTATGAGACAAAAGTCAAAAATATAGACAAAAATCTTAAAATTATATAAATTAAAATGAGAAAAGGCAGCAAATATTTGATTTCACGCAAACAAATCCTATGTATCTCTTGATACGTATTTCGACCTAATAGGTCTCGTCAGAAGATCTATTCATAGGGCTTCGAAACTATTTTACGATTGTTATATAAATTAATTAAACACGATAAAACATACTTAAAAATTATTTTTAGAATATGGCTCTAGCTCACAAATGTATTGATTTACACACCTCCGAAAGTTTGGCTGATGTAAATTTATTCGTATATCTATTGGTAATTTGTTAAAGAAACTTATGGCTGCATAATGTGTGCTACCTTCCAACAAAACAGAACGATGTTGTGGAAGCATAAAGTGATTGTCTCTGAATCTTGTTGAATAAACATGGTTAAATTGAAATTTATTAAATTCATAAATTTTGCTATGCAAATACATTATACACGAAAATATATACAGACCAGGAATTGTCAGAATATTGTTTTGTCTAAAGATGCCTCTACAAGAATCTCTAAATTTCATTTTATACATTATCCTAATAGCTCTTTTCTGAAGTACGAATATCTTCTCTAATTCAGAGGTACAACCCCAGACTTCAATGCCATATTTGGCCATTGAGTAAAAATGGGAAAAGTATAATGTTTTTAATATTGATGTATGAAAGAAACGTGAAAGAATTCTTAATGCATAACATGCGCTACTTAATCTGGATTTCAAATTAGAAATGTGGTTTGACCATTTACAATTACTGTCTAGAAGTACCCCCAGCAACTTCGTGCAGTCTGTTTTATCTATTGCTGCTTCTATAGTGGCTTGATAATTTAATAAATTATTTGACGTGAAAATCATATACTTTGATTTCTCTTTATTCAAAACTAATTTGTTGGATAATAAATAACTTTTGATGGTGGATAGTATCTGTGAAGTTTTATTTTGCAAATTTTGATCAGACGTTCCTGTGACTAGAATGTTGGTATCATCCGCATAACTGATAATGTTAACCCCAGTGAGTGAATTAGTTACCAAAGTTATATCATTAATAAATACTATAAAAAGTAGAGGACACAATACACTACCCTGAGGGATACCATAATGGATATCCAATGTGTTTGATTCGTTTACAAGTCCATTAGATGTTATCTTTACTTTTTGTCTTCTGTTCTCTAGGTAGGAAGTAAACCATTTTAGAACTATACCACGAATACCAATCCCCTCAAGTTTTATTAGCAACAAATTATGATCCAAAGTGTCAAAAGCCTTGGACAAATCGAGAAATAAACCACATGCCTTCTCTCGTCTGTCCAAAGCATCCAACACTAAGCTGACGAAATTTGCAAGAGCAGTAGTTGTAGACTTAGAAGATGTAAAACCATGTTGAAAATTATGCAAGACACTATGCTTTTTCAGAAATTCGTTCATTCTAGTATAAACTAGAGTTTCAATAATTATCTTTGAAAACACAGATAAGAGACTTATGGGACGATAGTTGTTAAGGTCATCTTTATCACCACTTTTGAATAAAGGGATTACAATAGATAGTTTAAACATACTAGGAAATATTTCTTGTTGAAAAGAGGCATTACAAATATCAGTCAATGGATCCGCGAGAGCATGAATGCATTGTTTTAATAACATGGGAAATCTGATCAAAACCACAACTGTGTTTGGATTTAAAACTTCCGACTATACTAGTTATTTCCTGTTGGTTAGTTGGATATAAAAACATAGAAGAACTATTACGGTTTTTTAATGCTGATGTAAACCCATCTATTTTAGTAGGATCCAAAGCGGCAAGTAACTTTGGAGCCATTTCAACAAAATGGTGGTTAAATTGGTCTGCTAAATTACTGTTATCATCACTAGGTACTTTTGAGTTATTTTGTTTCCCGACTGTTAAGTTTATAAACGCCAAATAAATTTAATTTTATTTGATGATTCGTTTAACTGTCTCATAAAGTGACTACTTTTAGCAGCTTTTAATTTAATTGAATATTCTGCCTTTGCCAAATGAAGGACTAGCCTAAGACTACTATTTTGCTGACAGATCGTTTCTAAAAGTTTAAGCTGATCCCTTAAATTGTACAGTTCCTGCGTAAACCAATTCGAACGTGTACTTTTTTTAGGTTTACATTTAAGTAGTGGAAAATGGGACCGAAAATAATTTTGGATTGTATTTAAAAAAGCTAAAGATTTATCCTCAGCAGAAATTGTATTAAATACCTTTGACCAATTTGTTGACTCAAGGGTTTGAACAAAACGATTTATGTTCCTTTCACTATATGAACGGATGAATATATAGGCATCATTGTCTGTGTTAATGCTACATTGGAATATTTGCGCACGATGATCAGAGATAAAACCTTCCACAACCATTGTTTTTTGTGGGTGATTTATGTTTGTAGCAATATAGTCAATTTGAGTTTTACTAGTTGCAGTTCCTCTTGTATAATCATTAACAGTTACAGTTAAGCCATAAGAATCTAAAACATTCACCAAGTTCTGCTTACTTAATGCATTTGATTTGAAATCTATATTAAAATCACCTGTTAATGTTATAGTCTTACCTTCGGAGACTAGCACATCAAGTATTAGATCCAGTTTTGACATAAAAACATCAATAGAGCCACGTCCAGTCAGATAAATACACAACACAACACAATTAAAAAGGCAAGTTCAACAGCACTCACTTCAAAATTATATTTCTCAGATTGAGAATATATATTAGAACGTTCCTTCCAAACCACACACGAGTTATTCATCAATCTGTTTGCTTTGCAAGTTGTAGAAGGCACAGTGATAAAAATTAGAATTCAGTTCCGCCGGGTAGGAAATCGTATGATTTCTCTTGTGATAATAGTTATACTATTTTAATACCCAGTATTAATTGCCAAATAGTTATATTTATATTTCTCTTTAAGAGAAACATAGAACATTTTGACTATTCTCAATAAATATTCTTGCATTGTAGCAATCTATATATTTCAGCATACATAAAATTACTTCATCACTTCAAAAAATAGCAAATTATCATAAAAATATATACACGAATGCCACGTCAGGTTTACAAACAGCTCATGTTAAATTCATGTCTAAAAAGTGCATCGAAGGAATAGAGCTAACGAAAATGCATGATTTGGGAATATCTGAAAGGATATTCCTGAAGGATATAAGCACAGAACATTTAAATTGGCAACAAGAAGATTTATGTTCAGATGTTTCTCTTCGACTGTTACGACAAAAGAAAGTTATGAATGGAAAAACTTTTTATATAATTCAAAGTTTTGATGTAAAACTTTTCTTTAAAACTTTTACAAAAGAATTTTATAACTAATTTTATTCACTCTTTTGAAAGATGGATTACATCTATTATGTCTGTTCAAATTGTAATGTTTCTATTATATACCCTAACCAAGGAATTTTTTTATTTATTACTTGCACTTTAAGGTGAGATTTAAATATATTACTTTAAGGAGATTTCATGATTAAACAATTTCCTTTTCTCTACAAAATCAATATAATACGTTGTTCGTATTTATTTATATACAGAGTGTGATAAAGACAGGTAACAGAAAACAAACAATGATGCGATTAACCTTCATCTGATATTTTGATCCCAGATCACAATTTTTGTTACGTTTCATTTATATCTAGCCAAAAACAACGGAGTGAAGATGGACTTTTATGGTTACTTGAAAGTGATGATCCAGAACTAGAAGAAATTGAGAAAAATATGACTTTTTTGACATGCATAAAAGAATTAGAGAATTAACAGGAATGAGAAAAACCCTTCAAACTTGGCAACTAAGAGATGAAAGTGGTGCACTTATAACAGATATAAACCAAAAAATGCAGAGATGGACACAATATTATAGCACAACTTTTTGAATACAAAAAGAGAACAGAAGCACCAAAAGAATTTAAGGATGATACTGGGCCTGACATTATACGAAAAGAAATTGAATATGCAATAACACAAGCTAAAGGTGGTAAATCTCCCGGACCTGATGAAGTTCCTATCGAATTACTCAAAATTGTGAATACTGAATCTATTGATATTCTTTTGGATCTATTCAATACCATATATACAACAGGTAGAACAGGTATAATACCTAAAGAATGGCTCCAATCAACATTCATACTGCTTCCCACAAAATCAAATAAAGCTCTTTTATATGATTTTACGGCTTCTTTGCATTCTCAGGACCACCATGGTAAAGGTTTATGATATTTTAGTGTTTTTGTTTTTCCAATATGATTTTCTGCTGCTTTGTTGATTATTGATATGAAGGTATCTAGGTCTTTATCTATGTCATTAAGAGTAACATTTTTTATGTTGTTTATTTCATTTTGTACATATTTTGTAAAATTTTCCCAGTTTGCATTTTTAGTATTCCATTGTGATGCAGTAGTAGCAGTGCTGGAGTCTTTTTGTTGTGGAAACGCAATTTTAATGGGGTAGTGATCACTTCCGTATAGGTACGGAATAACGTCCCATTCTAGAGTTGGGGATAATGTTGGATCACATAACGATACATCAATGGCTGACTGACTACCCGTTTGAATATTATACCTCGTGGACCTACCATCGTTTAACAGATTAAGATTTTGTGAGGTCATAATAACTTCCACTATCTTGCCTCTAGCGTTAGTTTTTGTTGAACCCCATATAGGGTTGTGTGAATTGAAATCGCTTAAAATAATACGAGGGCTGGGAATTTGTTATAATAGTTTATCAAAATCTTCTTGGTCTATAGTTTGATCTGGAGGTAAATATATGTTGCAAATATTGATTTTTTGTTCCATGTTTACTGAAATAGCTACTGCTTCAAAGTTCTGTGTGTTGATATGTAATTGATGAGCTTCATATTTTTTATCGACGTAAATAGTAACCCCGCCACTAGCTATCTCAGCGTTTTGTCTGTGTTTGAAAAAAATTGTGTATTTTTGAAACTTGAATGCGTGGTTGGAATCTTTAAAGTTGGTTTCTTGTAAACAAAGTATCAATGGGTTGATTTCAGAGATAATATGCTTTAACATTTCGAAGCGACTGTAGAAACCATTTACGTTCCATTGTATTATGGACGCCACTGTTTCTATTTATTATATGCTTTACGATGAATCGAAAGAGTTGTCGGATTCTTCTTCCAGAAGTATCTTCATCGCTACCGGGTCCATTTTTAGTTGCTTCATAATCTTACGTCTTATTCTCGTGCTTCTGTTTTTCATACTTCGATCGGTGTAATAAGGGTGAATTTTAGATAATAGTTTCAAAAAATCATCAACGTTCTCCGTATATGTTTTAACTAAGCTTATCGGATCTTTGTTTTCTTTAACATTTTCAAAGAAATCGACCATTTGGTCAAAACTGAGTTTTAACGATTTTTCTTCGAATATTCCAGTAACGGCAATATTTCATTAGATTTTGGTTCGGTGTATTTTGGGCAAGGATGATTCTTCTTCAGTAATAGTTTTAGTTTTCTTCTTTCTCTGGGTAGTTGTTACTGCAAATGTAACTTCGGTTTGTGAGGACGGAGGAGGAGTTATTACTTCTGTAATACTACGTTTGGAACTTGTTTTATGTAAATATTCTGATTCCATTTGTTCTGAGGTGGGCAAGGAAATTTCTGTGGTTGGTTGTTTTTCTATTTCGTTATTATTATATTGTGTATTTGGTGCTATGTTATGGGTTAAAGGTTAGGAAGGTGAAGATTTATCATTTATTTGTTGGTCTGTCGTAATAGAGATTTTCATTGATAGGATTGCATTTCGAGTGGTAGGGATATTGGTATTGTTTGCAGGCTCTGGACTTGCTGTAATTAAGCAATTATTTGAGAAATGGCCTGTTCGTTTACACTTTGAACACAGCTGACTTTCATGAGACAAGAAAATGCGATATGATATGTTATCGTGAGATAGTACTATCGAGTCTGGAACTGTATTGTTGGGAGGTGAGATATATATATGTAGCGTCGAAAACTAAGAATGTGTTTGTATTCAGGGTTGGTTGCGGCAATTCTAAGAAAATTTAAAGGAGATACTAAGTTATAGCCTTTTTCTCTGAGTTTTTGTTCTATACAATTATGTGGGATAGATGGGCACACATTAGATAACAATAAACGTTGGCTTGGAATAATAAATCTGCGAGTTTGAATTTGTTCTGGGTTTACTGTAATTATTCCATTATCAGTGTTCATGAATTCGTCGACCTTTGTCACACTGGATAGATAAACACATATTCTATTGTTAGATATCCTAGACGAGAAAAGTATATTTTTTGGATTAATTTTTCTTCCGATGGCTATAAGATACTCCTCTACTTTTATTCCATTAAGGGAGTTGAAAACTATAGCTTGATTTTTGGATGGGAATTTTGGTTGGCTAAGGGCTCTCGAATAACTATGTTGTTGATTGTTAGAGTTGGTGTTAGTAATAATAGGAGAAATATTTTGTAATTATTTTCCAATAACTATATGTGCCCCCTCAGGCCGGACCTGCCTTGTAGCAGGTCCAACTGATAAGAGGCACGAAATATTACAATAATGTGAAAAACCTGTCTTTTGTTTTTATTTCTCACTTTTTAATGTTCTCACTAAACTGTTTATTTACTTTTAAAATAAAATAATATATATCTTACTTTAGTTTAATGTTGCATGGAAATTTCACACACTTTATCACTACATAATTTTTGCTTAGAAAACTATTGATATTGATAAATTTTGATTATAACTTAGGTAAAAATTATGACCTATATTAAACTTGTTAATATTAAAAATCGATTATCACTCTTCCAATATTTTAATATAACTTTAAAATACAAATTTTGTGATGAATTTATGAACTTTTATTCCAATCGCTAGTTCCACCCTGTTTTACCAACATCACGAGGATATTAAAGTTTGCAGACATCGAATTGGGTGTGTTGCAAACAAACATGTTAGTTTATGTACTGTGTACCACAGATCATATCGCAGTTTATGGTATAACTTTTTGTCCTCCCCAATGTTAGTTTGATGACTTTTCGAGTGTGTTTGTGTTTACCAAAACAATTTTTTAACGCAACTCAAACATTGTTTTTATGACTTGACTTTAAATTGATCTTTTGAAAAAGAAATATTTTATTTGCCAGAGTTGTAGTTGTTAGAATGTAAAAGGTTTACATGCTGTGCATGTAAGTAGTTACATATTTTAAAATATTGACATTTAAACATAAATTAAGGCAACATACAAAAAATTACCTAAAATTCTATGGTAAGACAATTGTTTACATTTAGTTACACAATCTAAAATCTTAAAATTAAAACAAAAACTTCAACAGTGCATTTATAAGAGTGTGCTTTTGATCTTCTTCTTACGGTGCCTTATTCTTAAGGACGTTGGCCATTACATTTGCCCATTAAATCTTATTGAAGTCCTGAATAGTTCTATGGAGGTCATGTTCGTCCATTGCCGTAGGTTTTTAAGCCAAGAGTTGCGTCTTCTTCCTGGTCCTCTTTTGCTATTGACTTTGCCTTCGATTATAAGTTGGAACAGTTCATACTTTTGATTTCTTATGATGTGACCAAAATATTGTGTTTTCCGTTCTTTTATTATCTTGTAGGATATTCTGAGCATTTACGGTAACACCAGAGTTCGAATGCTTGGATTCTTTTTTGTGTTGCTTCGGTCATTGTCCAGGCTTCAACACCATAGAGCAAGGTGGAGAAAACATAGCATTTAAGTATTCTAGTTCTCAATGAGATGCCCAGATGGCGGTTGCATAGAACTTTTTGATTTTGTAAAACAGTGTACGTGCCTTTTCCAGGCGTATTCTTATCTCTAGTGAGTGGTCCCAAGTTTTATCAAGATTACTTTCAAGATACGTTGTTCTTGTTACTCTTTCCAGATCTGTTCCGTCGACATTGACCTTCACCCTTTTGTTTTGGTGCTTGCTGATGACCATCGATTTGTCTGCTT
>OU898283.1:2750263-3086211 GCA_918026665.1 Diabrotica balteata | reverse complement strand
TTAAGCTCTGAAGAACAGATAAAGAGTCAGTAATGATAAATAAATCTGAGCTTGCATGCGAACTGCATATTCAGACTTTCCTAGAATAAAGGCCGCTGCGTGTCCGTTTTCAGTTCTTGACGTATCGGTAAAAATCTTGTTATGGCCATTGTATTCTAATATCTGTTCTTGATATAATTTGTTAATGATTATGGGATTTGTGGTACTATTTGAATAGGCCGTGGGTGATAGATCAATAGTGGGAAAATTAATAGTCCAGGGAGGTATAGTTCGTTGTATAGGGTAAGAATGTGTCAGCTGCTCCATGTCAAAACCATATCTCGTTAGACGTTCTTTAAGGGGTGGATACTTAATTTATTGATGGCAATGAGTAGGTGGATATATTTTATAAAGAAGTGGATAGTTTGTGTTATTAGGGTTGAAAGACAATCTCGCGGCATAATTTAAAGAAATGTGTTGTCTTCGTATTGATAGGGAAGATTCATTTAGGATAACCTGAAAACTTGAAACAGGACTAGTTCGGTAAGCACCCAGAATTAGTCTTAAACATGTGTTTTGTATAATGTCTAGTTTTTTAATTATATAATTACTCGCAGTTGAATAGCATATTGCACCATAATCCAGTTTACTTCGGATTAATGATTGGTATATATGCAGCAATTTTATGGTGTCCGCTCCCCAAGATCGGTTTGATAGCATTTAAGGAGATTTATTTTAGATTGGCAGGATACGACTAGCTTTTTAATATGTTCTGCCCATGTTAACTGACTGTCCAGTCTCATGCCAAGAAAGTCAATGCTCTCTACTTGTTTTAGGTTGATACCATTTAGAGTAAGTGTTGTTTTGCAATAAGTTTTTCTTTTGTTGAATACGATGAAACGAGATTTATTACCTGAGAACGTAAAACCAGTCTTTTGGGACCAGTCTTCTAGTTTATGCAGAAATTATTGCAAAATGTTTGAGGCTAGTGTAATATTGCAGTTACTAGTATATACAACTAAGTCACCTGCATACAGACCTGCTTTCAAAGGTAGCTTTATCTCTTGAGCGATATTATTAATTGCTATTAAAAATAAAGTGGGGCTTAAGGTTGAGCCCTGTGGAATACCGTTTTCAAGACATTCTGTTTTTGAGGTAATTCCATTTACACGTACTTGAAATATCCTATTATTCATGAAATGTTTTACAAAGGCAAGAAAATTTCCCTGGATACCCCAATTGGACATGGTTTGTAAAATGTTGTATGTCCATGCAGTATCAAATGCTTTATTTATATCAAAAAATATGGCAATTACTTTCTGGGTATTTCTAAAGGACTCACATATAATATTGTCAATAGCTACTAAGGCATCATGAGTTGATCTGCCTTTTCTGAAACCGCTTTGGATATGGCTTAATAATTGGTTTTTTTCAAGAAACCATATTAATCTGTTATTTAAAATTTTTTCTAGTAGTTTGCATGTATTATTTGTAAGAGAAATTGGTCTATAGGAAAGGGGGTCAGTTTTTGATTTGAAAGGTTTTAATATGGGAATAATTGTTGATTCAGACCAGATTGAAGGAAATTTTTTATTAAGGTAAATGTGATTGAAAATGTCTAAGAGAATTAATTTTCCTATGTACGGCAAGTTTTTGATAAATATGATTGGTATATTATCAGGACCCGACGAAGAGTTTTTTTATTTATCTAGAGCTTTTTCAAATTCTTGATATGTGATGGGGATTCTTTGTCTTGTCTTTCTAACAAAACTTTTAAAAGTAAATATCGAAAAAAAAAAAAAAACTAGAAGACAAGCGAGCAATGGGAAGATCTAAATATTCACGTAATATTTAGTGTTTAGAGCTGCATAAGATAAACTATATTTCATTGACATAGTTGACTACCTTCACTGAAGATGATAACATAAGAAGAAGAAACTGTCTGAATGTCAAAATAAATTTTAGTTAAAACCTTCACATTTATTAAAGAAATTTTTGGGCTAGCTATGCGTTCAATTCTTATCCTTTAGAAGGTGAAGTTTACACTGGAAAGCCACCATATGTTAAACGTTGAAAGTTGAACTAACTGTCAAAAATTTACTCACAAAATCTATAAAAGTTACTTAGATAAGTGTGATCTTTCCAGTCACATAAGGGTTAAACTTCTTCTTCTTCTTCTTCAAGGCTATTAATATGGCAATTCTGATCTTGTTTGCGGCGCTTCTGAATAGTTCGACCGATGTGAGCCCGAACCACTTGCGCAGATTTTGGAGCCACGAGTGTATTCTCCTGCCTGGCCCTCGCTTACCGTCTATTTTTCCCTGGACAATCAATTGCAGCATAAATTTCTTAGATTCAATATATTTAGTGTAATACATACAAGTATTTAACATAGGTTTCCAATTTCTTGTTAGGGGTGTTCCCTTCATTTTAAGCTTTTTCTCTGAACGTAATTTCAAAATATTGCTTTTTAGTTCATTACTATTCAACTTACTTATTATGTATATCCGTTCAAATTGACCAAGCCGAGCTCCATTGACTTACTACCAATCCTGAACGTCGAACAAGTAGTTTGTTGTGGCAAAGGGTGATATTCCCTTGATGGGGTGAAGGACTTGAAGAGTTAATCACTCACTTAGAATATTCCGGTCAGTTGCAAGGACCTTAATTTGAATATCAGAGGCGGGCGTATGGTATAAATTAATTCCTCTTTAACCCAAGGAGCGACAAGGAAAACAAGGATATATGAGTATTTAGTACGTACCTATTGTGTATTAAAGTATTATAAAATTGATATTTGATCAAAGCTTATCAATTATTTGTTAATCTTCTTTATATGTATTTAATATACCCTAGAGTGTCAGATGCTCAGATTTTTATCTATTTTGTCGGTTTTTAGATAAATACTGTTTACAATTTTTTTGCATTTTATTTTATACATTATAAGCAATATCATTTTTTCTTGTTTGAACCAGTTTAAATGATTTTTGTGAACAGCAAGAGTTCTACACAAACTTTTTGTGATTAATGTGAAATATTTGTTAAAAGTTCTTCATTGAAAAAAAATCAAAGATCTGTAAAGGAGTAGGTGGCCATGAATAAAATGAAGGAGTGTATGTGTTCCATTGAGTATTTTTATTTTCAATATCCAAATAAAGGGAATTGTTATCTGGTAAATCTCCCTGAATCCATTTCCGTGGTAGGAGAGTTACACTTTTTGTACGAATCTCAGTAGATGCCACTTGAATATCTTGATTTTCTTCATTTTGTGTCTCTATTTCTATTTCCATTTTCTTCTTCCTAAATTTGTGTCACACTTTGAAAATCGGCCTCTGTTTCATATAGACTTATATTTTCTTCGTTGATCCTTCTTTCTTCTTCTTGATGAATTACAGCTTCTGATTCCGCATCCAAGATATTTTTGTTTAGGTTATAGCATGTTCCTCCACAGTCTTTATCTCCACTATCTTCACCAGTCAATTCAGTGGGATCAAGAGGTGCTAGGAAAACATCTGCACTGGAAGTCGACTCCATAAGATTCGATTCTTTCAGCAGGGACAGAATTTTATGTGCTCTTGATTTGTAAAAAAAAATATTATAATTACTATTACGACCGAAACTGGTCAAGCCAAGTTGATTTGACATCTTATTTTTACCTTCTAGAACAAAAATTATTTTTTGTACTAATAATATGCCTTGTGCCCAGTGTTGCGAAAACGCAACACTGATAATTGAGCAGTTGTATCAACTACCACCGATACAATAATAGCACTTACTTGATAGATATATCATCTTCAATGATTTAGCAATAGGTTGCTATCAAAAACCAAATATTTATCCAGTTAATTTAGACACAAACGACTTACTACTAACTAAAAACACGTGTTTACAGAAGTCAAAATAACCACTTTTAATACGCCATCTGTTAATTCTTCTTCTTCATGTGCCTTGTCCGTTCCGAACGTTGGCAATCAACATGGCTATTCTGACTTTGTTTACGGCAGATCTGAATAGTTCAGCAAATGACAATCCGAACCATTGCCGCAAGTTTTGGATCAGCTGTAGTACTATATTTATTATGTCTCATAACGTGACCCAAGTATTCCAACTTTCTTTTCTTTATACTTGTTCCTACCTCTCTCTCTTAACTTATCCGGCGTAGTATCTCTTCGTTGGTTAGGTGCTTAGTCCAGGATATACGTAATATAAGTCGGTAAGCCCAAATTTCGAAGGCCTCTACTTTTTTCATCAATGTTGCGGTCATTGTCCACGCCTCTATTCCATATAACAAAACCGGGAATACATAACATTTCAGAAGTCGAATTTTGAGAGGTATGGTGAGGCTTTTAGAGGTGAAAATTTGCTTCATGCTAGTGAACGATGCTTTTGCCTTTTCTACTTTTATAGTATTTCCTTCGCTTGATCCCAATTTGAGTTAACTGTTGTTCCTAAGTAGATGTACAAATCCATGTGTTCAATTTTTTCATTGTCTAATATCAGTTGCTGTGGTGGTTGTTGGGTTTTGCGTACTAATATCCATTTGGTTTTTGCGATATTTAGTTTGAGTCCGTATTGTGCACTTGTTTTTTGTATCTTACTCATTAAGCAACTCAGTTCCTCCATGCTACTTGCTAGAATCACAGTGTCATCAGCATACCTTATGTTATTAATTATTTCTTTATTTATCTTTATGCCTTCTGTGCTTTCTTCCAGCGCTGTTTTAAATACTTCTTATGAGTATATATTAAAGATAATAGGAGACAAGATACAGCCCTGTCGTACCCCTTTCTTGATCTCAATTTTATTGGTCAATATAGATCCTACTTTCACTTTAGCTATTTGACACCAATAGAGACTCGCTATTGTTCGAATGTCTCTGTAGTCGTAATCTGTTAATAGAAACCTAAATGTTGCGACCAATTCTCACTAAAACATTCATAGGAAATTGTTGTGAAATAAACCTGAACCTTTACTGCCCATATAAGTCATGTCATTTTCCAAAAGATGATGCCATAGTGGACTATGTCAACTGTTGCGAAAACGCAACGCTGGGGATGCATGGGTTAAAGAAGCGTTGATATATTTTTAATTTTAGAGATAGACTAATAAAAGAAGTAGCACTACATTATGCAACAATGCTTTAATATTGACAATAGACATTAACTGTACCTTCAAATCAAATAAATGTGTGGTTGAAAACCAAGAAGCTGCAAAAAAGTGTGAATTTGGTGTATGGTGTATATAAAATTTCATAGATAAATCTTAGTGTCTTATTGTAGCATGAGTTTACGTTTGGCTATAAAAAACATGAACGAAACTCCAGAAGTTGCTAGCAATATCCGTGGAAAGAAGAGATGCTAATTAGATCAATTAAGATAGATTTTTACTCGACAAAACTATACAACGGGTTTGATAGTAGAAATGTATAGTATGAGATATTACAAAAAGACTCTCATCTAGGAATTCATCTATTTTTTGGTTTAACTATTTTTAAATAAACAATCAAAACGCTAAACTCATTATTTGGTTCAGAACTTGTTTATTTACACATTTGACGTTGATTGACGACAACTTGATTGGTCTAAATACTTATGAGATGATTTTGTAGGCCATCTTGCTAAATTTTACTTCAAAAATAGATTTTTTAACCAAGCAGAGAAGCTGCACCATTTTTTATTAACGTTGTTGCCAAATAATATCGGCAATATATGGTAAGTAGTTATCCATAATTATTAGATTGATATTTTATATTCAAAGATTGACATTTTTGTTCGGTAAATATTTTGTTTTCGCGCCTTAAAACTGGAACATGTCGACTAAGGGAAGAAACCCCAACAGAAAATCCTGGTCCTCCAAGCTTGGGGGTTGGAGCAATGGGCCAGTCCCTCATCATCTGGAAAAAAACTCTTTTGACTAAAAATTCTAACGCCGAGCCTCGGAATATGGATGGAAACTTTCGACGACGACACCTGGCAAAGAAAAGGACTTTGAAAATTGGTACTTGAAACACTCAAGGCATGACTCACAAGACAATGGAAATCTTAACGGAAATGACGAAGCAAAAAATGGACATCATAGTACTCTCTGAAACCAAAAAGAAAGGACAGGGAAATGAACAGATTAAAGACTACGTTCATCTATGGTCAGGAGTAGAGAAACATATACACGCTAAATCAGGGGTCTCAATTCTTATAAAAAAATCATTAAAAAAATATATAAAAGACTATGAGTACATATCTGAAAGAATTCTCACAATAACTGTCACATTGTACGGCATCGAAACAATAGTTGTTGGTGTCTATGCGCCAACAGACGATTCAAATCAACAAGTTAAAGATTCCTTTTATGAAGAGTTATCAAACATCTGTGATAAAATAAAAAGCCATCAAGAAATAATATTGTTAGGAGACCTAAATGCCAGAGTAGGTTCTCAAATAGACGATGAAGTGGTGGGACGATACGGAGAAATGGTTAAAAATAGTTCAGGGGACAGTTTAATTGAGTTCTGTCAACTTTTTGGTTTAAAAATAATGAACACCCAATTCCCACATAAAGATATTCATAAATACACTTGGGAACGACCTTCACTCCAACAGAAGTCGATCATAGACTATATAATAATGAGACAGAACTCAAAATTTAAGTGCCAAGACTGCAGAGTAAAAAGAGGGTCTAACTGTGGGACAGACCATTACTTTCTTTTAGCTAATATTTTGTGCCCCTTTAAACAAAACAACAAACATAACACCGAAAGTCAGAGAAACAATACTACGCAGTACAAAACGGAGAGATATAAATTGCATCTTTTATTCCAACCAAGTATTAAACATCTTTTTCAATGTAGATTAGAAAGGGAACTAAATGAGATGGAAAGAAATATGGATGTAGAACAAGAATACAATAACCTCAAAATGATAATAAAAAAAATTGCTTATGAAGTATTAGGAACAGAGAACAACGACAAAAAACACCACGAACCACCATGGATGACAGAAAACGTAAAAGAAATGATACAAGAAAAGAACAAATTATATAAAAAATGGCTAACAAATAAAACATCTAGCAATAGAGTATCATATCAAATGAAAAACGGAGAAGTACGCCAGCAAATAAAAGAAGCAAAAAACAATTTCTGGGAACAAAAATGTGTCCAAGTTGAAAATTTAATGGGTGGTTCTCAGACAACGGAAGCATGGAGAACTATCACTAATCTAAAGAAGAACACCCATAACTCATTAAGCAACTTAATTTCTATAGAAAAATGGGAAAATCACTATAAAAATTTACTCCAAGAGTCCAGATTGGAATATATGGAGAAGAATACAGTATGGAGAGACAAACAAATAGTAACATTAATACTACCAGCAACGAGGTCCGTACTGCGCTAATTAAAATGAAAAACGGGCGATCTTCAGGACCTGGCAATATAGCTGTAGAGTTACTTAAAGCAGGAGGTCCACTCCTAATCGAACGAATAACTTTTCTAATGAATCAATGCTGCCAACAAATTAAAATACCATCTGAATGGAAAACCGCTCACCAAGTGTCCATCTTTAAAAAGGGTAATCGAAAAGATCCTAACTGCTACAGAGGATTGAGTGTCCTACCTACTTTCGGCAGATTGTTTGGAAAGATAATAAATAGAAAAATACAAGATGATGTAGGACATCTAATTAGCGAAGACCAAAGCGGATTTACGCCTGGTAGATCTTGCACTGATAACTTGTTTATACTCCAACAATTAATAGAAAAAAGAATAGCGGTTGGTAACGAAGTACATCTAGCCTTCATCGATCTAGAAAAAGCGTATGATACAGTACCAAGGCCTAAATTGTGGCAAGCTTTACAACAACTCGGCATTAGTCCACACCTTTTAGGAATAATCACAGAAGTATACAGGGATAACACCACTTACCTAAAAATCGGAAATAGACTATCAGAGCCGATAAAAGTAACTAAAGGACTGAGACAAGGATGCAGTATGTCACCTTAACTGTTTAATTTATATATTGAGGCAGCCCTTCAAAATTGGAAAAACCACTGCCAGGGAATGGGAATCCAAATAGGAAATGACGTACTGTTCTCCCTGAACTTTGCGGATGACCAAGTCGTTCTAGCTCAAGATTCTTATGATCTAGAATTTATGATAAAGCGTCTATACAAAGAATATGTAAAATGGGGGTTAAAAGTCAGCATGAAGAAAACGGAATATCTAGTTATCAATTCAGATGCAAGGTTTGAAGTGTTGATAGACGAGGACGTGGAAATCACACAAGTGGAAGAATAGGGCAAACGATGGTTAAATCAGTTCTTTGTTATGGCTCTGAAGTATGAACAAATAATGCAGACCTAAAAAGAAGATTGTTGGCAGTTGAAATGGATTATTTGAGAAGAAGTGCTAGAACATCAAGGCTGGAAAGGAAAACCAACGAATCTATAAGAAATCAGATGAATGCTACAGATACGGTCATAGACAGAATAGAAAGAAGAGGTTTAAAATGGTTTGGACACCTGTTGAATTTGAATGCCTGACGAACGTTGGCCCCAAAAACTTCACAGATGGAAGCCCCCTGGTAGAAGAAAAAGAGGTAGACCTCGACGCTCATGGAATGAAGGTATTAGAAGAGCAATGGAATCGAGAGGTTTGGAGGAGGAGCATGCCTTGGACCGAGAGGATTGGCGGAGGAGGACGGGAATCCTGTAATATATATATATATATATATATATATATATATATATATATATATATATATATATATATATTTTGTTTTCTTATAAAATACATTAAGCTGAGCTGCCATAAGGAAACAATTTCAGAACAATATTAGCGATGCTTAAATAATATAAGGGTAAAATGGTCTTTTACCGCTGAAATGTGTATTTGCGTTTGAACAGAAAGAGAAAGTCTGGACGCCAATGAAAAGCGAGACCGTTAATGCCCGTGAGAGCTCAGAAGTAATTAAAGTAGGAAGCAGGATATATTACCAGACCCCTGAGGAAACCTACAATACACGTAATCTCCTTGATGATGATTTGTATGCTTAACGAAAAGTTGGCAGAACAAATAAAACTGTTACATGTTTGGGAATGAATTGCCATTTTATAGATTTTTAATTGGATATTGCGTTTAATTGCGTATAAAGCTCTTGATATAGAGCTCTGAGAACTAAAAGAAAATGAGGTAATATCTAATATATTACTTCATGTATGTGTATATATACAATTTTAATTGTAATGTGTATTAGACAATAATTTGACATTCTGTAGGTTGACAATTTTTAAATATGGAGTTCTGACCGAAAATTTAACAAGTTCAGTAAATTTTTTGGTATTTTGACTACTAATGAAATTTTTATAGCTGAAACAGAGCAATTACTTAAATCACGTAAACAACGTAGACATGTATAAGTAGGATCAGCCGACAGTTAAAGAAGAATCAACAGAGTCTGAATCGGAAAAAACTGAATAGACTCAAAATTAAAAAAAATAAATTGAAAAAGATAAAGAAGGTATAAGTAATGAATGTGAAGGAAATGAAGGGGGGAACATTAAAACACAGGTCAAACCACAGCCACCTTTACTTCCAAGCCATGAAGTAGAAATTTGGCAACAACGCGTGGTAGTCCGACTGTGGTTTGTTTTGTTTAACATTTCATATAGGAAGGCTTGTAAAGTTTGTTGAATTTAGTGTTTCTTTAACTTTATTCGAATGTTTTATTTGTAAATTGTATTTAAATCAATTAGAAAATATTAATATAAGTGAAATTTCATTCAATTTAGAACTTTTAGAAGATTCTTAACGCCAATTTAAAAGGCAAGTATAAATATAACCTACAAAACAAACTGAAAATAATAATACTTTTGCTTCTTGTTACAAAATATGTAAACTAAAAACAACAATAATAATACTTTTGTTTTTTTTTACAGATGCTCTGGCATTGTTGTGTACCTGGTTGCAAAACCAATTATGCCAGTACTTTAAAAACGAAACAGGCAGAAAGTACGTTTTTGTTTCCCAAAGATCCCCAAAGAAGGTATACTGGGTTATGCTCTATTCATAGAGAAGGCTGTACAATTACCAAATCTTCCGTAGTATGTGCCAAACATTTTCATGAAGATGATATTCAGCGGACTGAACAATGAGAAGATAAAGATGGAAATGTACACATTGAAAAGTTAATATTTCCCAAATTAAAAGGCAATGCAGTTCCTAATATATTTCCTGAAGTACAATCATATGTAATTGTTCATCGTACTAAAGAAAGAAGGAATCCCGAAAACAGAAGAAACTTTTTGCATAAGAAGAGGGAACAAGAGATAACATAATTATGACAATTAGACTTAGACAATAATATCCCATTGAAAAACTGGACAAGTAAAATTACACGTGACTGTGTATATTTCTATGTATTAAACATTAATCAGTTGGAACATAAGTGTGATAATATTTGTGTAATATATGTAGTGTAATAGTTAGCAGTAATTTTAGTGTAATCGTCAATGTAGGTAAGAATAGATTAAGTGTTAATGATTTGAAATGGATTTTACAATATAGTAAATTAACAAGATGGTCACAATTAGAGAACTTACTTTCTCATTTAGATCTGCTTTTTAGATAAGTGACAACAAATTTGAGTATTACATTCAAAAATCTTTTGAGAATATAGGCTATTTTAAATCGATATACAAGTTATAAATGGTATGTTACATTCAACACATTTTTCATGTATACCTCTTTTAACTTGGTCTATAAGACAACAAACCTATTGTTACGATTTTGAATGTTATGGCATATAGAACTGTAAATATTTTATGACTAATTCTTTTTATTGATTCTCGTAATTTGTAGGTCAAAAATATACCTGAGCTTAGCTACCAGTTGTTTACCAGAAATCTCTAGACACTAATTTTGGTGAATCATCCACGTCTCGAGGTTGAAAAACGAGTCGAGCGCCTTCACCAAAATACGAGACTATTCAAGAAGTCCGCCGAATTTTCTGGATGACACAGTTGTGTATATAAATGAAAGATTTTTATTGAAGAAGTCAGTCATAAGAAGATCGGTAAACGCGGTTTACTTGTACGAAACGTGAAATAAATACATTTGTAAAAGTTATTTAATAAATTAGTAATTAGCTATCGTGAGTTTTAATAAATTAGATTATAGACAATAAATTAGAATAAAGACAAATAAATTCGAACTATATAAATATATAACAGTGGAGTCAGAAGTGGAATATTCAAATAAAAAAAAGCGGGATTTTAAATAAATCTAATTTGAACTTTAAATAAAAAGAAGTGAAATATGACGACGATTTACGAGCTCACAGTTACGAATTTAAGAAGGCATCTTGAGGACAGAGAATTAGCTTCTACCGGAAAAAAGGCTGAGTTAGTCCAACGACTAAAGAATGCTTTGGAGGAAGAGGGTTTAGATCCGGAAACTTATATATTTGAAGATGCTGTCATCGCGTCAATTTCAAAATTGGAGAATAAAGTTTCTTCCGATGTAGCCAAGGTTTCCTGTGATATCGCATCATTGGAGAATAAAGTTTCTAACGAGATCTCTTCCTTAGAAAGCAAAGTTTCTAACGAGATCTCTTCCTTAGAAAGCAAAGTTTCTAACGAGATTGCTTCTCTGGAAAGCAAGGTTTCTGCTAACATCTCTAAAGTCACCTCTGAGATGTCTGCCCTCGACGATAGAGTGTCTTCATTAAAAAACCAAATTGCTGCCGATATGATGGCCTTCGAAGAGAAGATATGGAAAGAGTTGGAAAGGAAGATTGAGGGAACAGACACAACAGAGAGAGTAAACAATCCAATTACCATAGAGACACAAGAAGACGAGACGAAATGTAAGTTAGAAACACGGCCGAAATTTGAAGGAAGCGGAGGTTATGTTCATGTCAAGGTTCCAACTTTCGACGGAAAATCGTCATGGAACAACTACATGAAACAGTTCGAATCAGCTGCAAGAGCGAATGGATGGTCTGAAAAAGAAAAGGCTGTAAACCTGACTATCGCTCTTCGAGGAGATGCCTTAGATGTGCTCCAGACCATAGCCGTAGAAGAGACGGATGATTTCGAACAACTGAAGAAGAGGTTAAATATGCGATATGGCCACGAACACTTAGAGCATGTATATCAGTCGCAGCTCAAAAATCGAAGACAAAAGAAAGATGAGGCTCTTCAAGAATATGAAGTAGATATCGCCAGATTAGTGCGATATGCTTATCCAACAGCTCCCGAAGACATGATGGAAAAGTTGGCCGTTCAAACGTTTATTGATGGTCTTCGTGATCATGAGATGCAAAGAACACTACGATTAGCTCGTCACAAGACGCTGATGGATGTCTTATCTGCCGCCCTCGAATACGAGTCAGCTACGCAGGCCTCTGGCGGGTATAGCAAAGTTAGGACTGTAAAAGAGGAAGGAGATGAAGATAAACTTGACCAGCTCTTTAATATGATAAAAAGCATGACACACAAGAAAACGAAGACCATAAGACCGAAGACAAAACCAGAACGCGCCGGCCTTAAGGAAGCAGCAGTGCTAAGAACGACGGTGGTCCACGACGACTGGACGCCTACCAAGATCAGGGAAGAACAAGAGAGAGATCCGGTTATCCAGAAAATCCGAAAATGGAAAGAGGAAAACCGTCGACCACGTTGGCAGGAAATATCGAACCTAGGCTCGGTAGTAAAGACGTATTGGGCCCAGTGGGACTCATTTATCATGGAAGATGGCTTGCTCAAACGAGTCCTGGAAAATGATGACGGTTCAGAGAAGAGAAGACAGTTGGTGATTCCAAAGAGCAGAATAGCCGAAGTACTTCGTCAGTTACACGACAGTCCATCAGGAGGGCATTTTGGTGTGAAAAAGACCCTTCAGCGAATTCGGGAACGGTTTTATTGGATGAACAGTTCCGACGATGTAAAAGACTGGTGTAAGAAATGTACTATTTGTGCTACGAGTAACGGGCCTTATCGAAAAAGGAGAGCTCCTATGAGACAATATAATGTTGGAAGCCCGTTTGAAAGAATAGCTTTGGACATTGCTGGGCCGTTTCCAGAAAGTGATAATGGAGGCAAGTACATGTTGGTAGTAATGGATTACTTCACTAAGTGGGTCGAGATTTACGCACTTCCAGACCAGAAAGCGGCCACCGTTGCAGATAAGTTGATCCAAGAATATATCAGCCGATTTGGAGTGCCTTTGGAGATCCATAGTGACCAAGGCAGGAACTTCGAAAGCGATTTATTCCAAGGAATATGTGATAGACTAGGTATGAAGAAAACAAGGACTACGGCTTATCATCCGCAATCGGATGGTATGGTAGAACGAATGAATAGAACAGTTGGCAAGTATTTGACAAAGATGGTGTCCGATCATCAGCGAGACTGGGACCAATATCTCCCGTTCTTCACAATGGCCTACAGATCTGCTGTTAATGAATCAACAGGCCAGACACCAGCCAAAGTCCTATTCGGACGCGAGATGCGACTACCTTGTGATCTAGAGTTTGGGTGTCGACCTGGAGAAGATGTAGCAGGTGAAGATTATGTGATCGAATTACGAAGAAGAATGGACGATGTACACGAGTTGGTCCGTTCCCATCTCCAGATCGCTAGTGACCGAATGAAGAAACGGTACGATACGCAAGCCGAAAAGGGGTGTTTTAAGAAGAACGATAAAGTCTGGCTTTATAACCCCAAAAAGCGAAAAGGTTGTTCTCCCAAATTGCAGCAGTTTTGGGAAGGTCCATACCTCATTATGGAGAAGATCAATGATGTTATTTACCGAATAAGCAAGATTCCGAGAGGAAAGCCGATGATAGTACACCATAACCGGTTGGCGTCTTTCGAGGGTGACCACGACGTAGATGAAGAAGTGGAAGTAAACCAAGTCCAAGATGTGTCTGACCTCACGTTTGAGGAATTCATGGGTGCCTATGGAGGTACCGGTAAAGCAAGATATGGTGTTACCACTGAAGAAAGGCAAGATCTACTCGCGCTTCCCGATGACTACTCACTGGCCCTTACCATCCCGGCCAGTATCAAAGATGCACCAGGGTTGGCATCCGTCTTTCGAAGGAAGTTTGGTCGAGTTGCAGAACTTCAATGCCAAGTGCCAGCTCCTGGTAAAACCTTGAAACTTCAAGATGCATCACGTTACCTTTTCTACCTGGTAACAAAAGACACTGCCCGTGACCAACCTACCTACCGAGATGTATGGGAAGCCTTACTTCAGTTGAGAGAGCACGTACTAGAGTCCGACGTGCAAAAGTTAGCCATGCCAAAGTTAGAGTGCCACCAATTAGATTGGAGGGTTATACGAAACATGGTGGAGGAAATCTTTAAAGACACCGAAGTCCAGGTGTTAGTCTGTTGCAATCCGCATAGTTACTGGTGCGGAGAGAAAACTGTCCCTTGTCATTTCTATACAACTGGAAGGTGTAAAAGAGGGTCCAGTTGCCGATATCAGCATGCCGCTCCAGTTCCAGTCCCGACAAGGTTCCAGGAGGAACCATCTTTTAAGAGGGGGGCAATGTTACGATTTTAAATGTTATGGCATATAGAACTGTAAATATTTTATGACTAATTCTTTTTATTGATTCTCGTAATTTGTAGGTCAAAAATATACCTGAGCTTAGCTACCAGTTGTTTACCAGAAATCTCTAGACACTAATTTTGGTGAATCATCCACGTCTCGAGGTTGAAAAACGAGTCGAGCGCCTTCACCAAAATACGAGACTATTCAAGAAGTCCGCCGAATTTTCTGGATGACACAGTTGTGTATATAAATGAAAGATTTTTATTGAAGAAGTCAGTCATAAGAAGATCGGTAAACGCGGTTTACTTGTACGAAACGTGAAATAAATACATTTGTAAAGTTATTTAATAAATTAGTAATTAGCTATCGTGAGTTTTAATAAATTAGATTATAGACAATAAATTAGAATAAAGACATATAAATTCGAACTATATAAATATATAACACTATTCATATTTAAAATTGCTACTTTCGTATACCTAAGTATGAAAATTCAACAAAAGTTATAAGTAAATAGCAAAATATTTAATTTTCAATTAGATTAATTTAGAACCATATTTATATTGTATCTGATTTCTTAGGATGAATTTTTTAATCATAATACATAGTTACACTAAGTTTTTACTTAACAAATTTTATATCTTTTGTATTTTTAATAATCTTTTTAAATGTCGTGTTAATGTATTGTGTTATTAATATGCTTAAGTACTTAATATTTAACATTTCTAGAGATTCTTGACTGCATTTGATTGTAAGATTAACTGTTTGACACTGTACTTTAAGTGCAATAAATTTTACTCTAGTGATTATTTTATTGATAATATAACCTAAATAATAATAAAACTTTATATATATTTACTAGGAATATATAAGGTTTTATTAATTTAATTTCCCTAAATATATTTCTGTAATGAATTGAAGTTTTCAAAATATCAATTGCCTAAAATTCAAATTAGTTTATTATTCTGGTAGACCTTACAGCTGATTATCGGACTACCGACGTCATAGAATGCGGTGTTGCCTTTTTTACTTCATGGCTTGGAAGTAAAGGTGGCTGTGGTCAAACCTAATCAATAAAATTTATATTAATAATAATAACAAAATATCTTTGGTAATTTAATCAATATAATTCTAAAATTTTCAATATAATGATGATTACATTTTTCTGATTATTACACCATGTTGACGCCTATGAAAGTTCGAGCAGTTCCGTATGGGTTTCGTATTATTAGCTGTGTTAGGAAAATTTGAACTCTAAGGTTGATGTTCTGGAAATTTTAAATACAAGTGACGTCACTTTGTATAAATCGTGACGTGCAAGTCTTTTACTTTGAAAAATGGTATAAAATATAATTCTAATGTAAAACACAAATTAGAGTGTCATATTATTACAAAACTTACTTGAAAGTAGCACTCTTACTTCAACAAGATTAATTTATAGATTTCAAATTTATTAATAGCTTGTTATATAAAAATATCACGTTCAAGTAATATAGAATTATAATATATACCAAGAAAACCTTTGTTACAAAGTATTAACCCAAAAAGCGGTTCTATAACGCGAAATTTACGTTTGATTAACCCTAAAGAGTTGCACACGATAAGATCATTTTACACCTTATTAGTTTTACACCTTCTTTTTGAATCTGAATCCGAATTCTGAAAGTATATAAAATGTTAAAAATGGTTAAAAGGTAAGCAAAATTCACCGTGTGAATATTGTGCTCGCGATAAAACGCTTTGATGTCCCATGATAGCCCCTTTGTTTACTTTTACGGACACTTTGGAGCTTCTATGCGAATTTCTTCACTTGGCACATCAAAGAATTCTTACTAGAATTCTTCAGCATCTCTCAGAACTGATTATTACCTAAAAACTAGTGTATTATTAAGAATTGGTGACCGTCACAAGCTGATCATGGTATCTACATACATATGTATGTATACACCGGGTGGTACCATAGAAACGGGCCAACAACTTAATAATAAATTCTAAAATGTTAAATTTTTGATTTTCCAATTATTTAACATCAAAAGTCACGAGAAAATATGTGTAGGGGAGTGACTAAAAAACTACTTGGGGATCTGTATTAGATACAAATGTTAAAATTTTTCTAAGAATTAAACACATTCCAAAATTTTGCAAATAAAAATACATTTGCCAGAGTATTGTTAGACCACACGTAGTGCACTTATGTGTACAACGGGTTGCGTTTGGTCACAATGATGCTGGATATTAACAGTATTTGAATTGTCAATATTTTTATCTTATGATTTATTGTTTAAGAGCTAAGAGCGGAGTCTCTATTGCCATTCGAAATAATAATAAAAACAATATTAAATCATGGACTAAAGTAAATGAACAACTGTTAATACTGGAAACGGAAAAAATGGGCACAACATCGTCATTGTCAGAGTGTATGCCTCAAATAAAGATGCAGATATACGGCACATAATGAGAGGTAAAACCATCAAAGAAGACGAATGGATGGACAGAAAACGATGACGGTCGAAATGCGAAAAGCGGCAGAGGCTATATATAACAGTACGCAAATTTAAATTAAGTTTTCAGAAATAGCACTACAGAACAGGAAGTAGAAATGCATACGGGCAGATTTATAGACATACCACAAGTATTAAAGGACTTGATAAAAAAAAACAGAACAAAGCAGATAGCAAGAAGGACAAGATACCAGGCAGATAAAAACAGAGCAAACAGGCTAAATAGAGAAGTCAAAACAGCACTACAACAACACCGTAGTTAAAGCTGGGATCACCACATAAGGGACATGGAAAAACAAGGACAAATTATGCAAAATATACACAGACGAAGACATTGACTTCATAGAAGAAGTCGAAAGACAAAGGAAAAGACCGGAAAACTAAGACGAAATAATACCTCCCACATCAGCGGAGGAGATAAACGAGCTAATCAAAAACAGCTCACCAAAATGGGCAGTCGGTCCAGACCAGATCACGAACAGAGCTCTAAAATACCTACCAGCGAGAGCCATAGTATACCTAACAAATATCATCAACGCAGTGCTAAGGTTCAAGAAATTTCTAAACAGATGGAAAGAGGTCCATGTCATAATGCTACCAAAGCCCGAAAAACACAGCACATTTTCACAGAACTATAGGCCAATAAGCTTACTACCAGCAATCAACAAGATTTTAAGCTGAAACAGATAGATTAGACATTATAATTGAAGCTTAATTCGGCTTTAGATCAGAACACTCCAGTGAGCTACAACTACTCAGACTAACAGAGTACATAGCAGCTGGATTCAACGACAAGCAATTTACAGGAGCTGCATTCCTGGATGTAAGCAAGGCATTCGATAGAGTCTGGCACAAGGGACTGATATACAAAATGAGAAGATACGGGTACAGCGGAGCAATGACAAGACTGATCTCTTAGTACTTGACCAACCGTAGTTTCAGAGTTCGGATAGGACTAGTCCTATCCGAGCTCGGGAACCCGAAGGCTGGAGTGCCACAGGGAGCGGTACTGTCACTTTTGCTGTACACGATATACACAGCAGATATACGTAGAACACAAGGTATACTACTAAGTATCTATGCCGATGACACAGCGATAGCGGCCAAATACAGAAACGTAGATATAGCGGTCAACAATCTACAAACAGCACTAGACGACGTAGAAGAATGGAGTCTAAAGAGGAAAATAGCAATAAACTCCGATAAGACGGAAGCTGTACTTTTTAAAAAGAGGCATCAATAACCAGAAGAACAGGTAACTGTGCAAGATAATCCCATCGAGTGGAAAAGCGAAGCAAAATACCTCGGAGTAATCATGGATAAAGGTCTAACTTTTAGCAAACATGTAGAAGCCACCATATAAAAAGCTAGCATGGCAAGAGCAGCAATAAGAGACCTATGAGGAAGGAAAAGTAAACTTCGTATCAAAACAAAAATAAGGCTAATAAACAGTATAGTCCTTTCTATACTAATATACACGTCACTTGCATGAGGACACGCATGCTACACGACGAAAAAGAAAATACAAGCAACACACAATAAAAGCCTAAGATAAGCAGTAAACGTACCAAAATACGTAGCTGAAAGATTCCTCTTTAGAGAATAACAACAAATCAGAGTGACTGACACTATGAAAGAAAAAGCCAGGATAAAGTTCGCAGAATTAGAGAACCACCCCAGTCACATACCACGAGAGATAATGAGGTATGACGCTTTCCATAGATTAAAGCACAAAAGACCTAGGCAACAAATAGTAGACTAAAATAAAATCCCAGAGAGAGAATTAAAATACCCCCGATAGAATCATAACCCCAAAAAACCCCAGAGAAAGAGGAAACCCCATTTTTTTCCAAAAATTCAAAAAACAAAACACAAGGAAGACAGTTCGTAGCTCAAAATACCCAGGATATCATCAAGTGGGCCCGCTTGCCTAAATAAGGATAAAATCTGTATTGTGGTATTGTATTATATTTTATATATTTTCATTATTATAATATAGATTATATACTAATTCTGATTTTTGTTCACAGGGTAACCTACAAAAAAAAATCTACAAAAAACACAAAAAATCGGCTTCGGCCACCAAAAAATTAAAAAATACTAACAAAAACCGGCGAAAGCCACCAAAAAAATTAACAAAACCCCAAAATCCGGACACGTAGGGCCCAACCCCTTGAGCACCAAGTCACCGAACTGAGCCGGGACTCAGAGCGGAGACTTGAGGCCCAAGTAAGCAGTTTTAGTTCGCGGATAAGCCACATTAAAATAACAGGAATATAGCGAAAATGCGCTATCCTCAGTTTTTACAAATCGGTTAAAGAACCATGTTGGGGTTCTATTACCCAGGACCTCCACATGAAGAGCATTTGGCTAATTGTTGTGCCTCTATAGCGCATCAGAGTGCTATAGGGGGAAAAGGGATGGTCTAGAGCATTGGAGCACGGTGGGGTGACTCCTGTTTATACACGAGTTAACACACCTTGCTCCAATGAATTGTTACACCCGATCGTAATTCATAGGGGTGAACATTTCTCATAGACTGGGTTCAATTAAATTGCATGCTTGCAAATTAAGTTTGGTGTATTATTTACACTATTACTTCAATATATTATTAAACAGGAGTAATCCTAGTCGCACGAAGCAGAAGAAGAAGAAGACTTCAACTTATTTTCAGTGGTAATTTTTAGGTTACGTTTATTGTCATAAAATTCTATAAAATGTTGGAATAAAATAAAAAAAACAGGTTTTACTTAGTTTATTGTTATATTTATCTTGATTTTATTCAATTATTTCTTAAAAAATAAATTGAACATAATATCAGTCTAACAACCAAAATCAAAGAACAAAGCGTGGCAGGTCACGTGGCAATACAAAAAATTGTATTTTAGTCCTTTTTGGTAAGTATAATAAATTAATAATACAATTAATTTAATTTACAAAAGTAAATTTTAAGACGTATACAATACATTTTAATACATTATACATCTTAGATAGTTATAGATAAATATGTAACTTGATACCATGATACTATAACAAAACAAGATAAGTCAACGCGCATGTTCTTGTGACGTAAGCCCGAGACAACTTTAATGACGACAAGGTAAATGCTCATGTTAATTATGTTGCTGTAATCGAGTTTGCTATCCTGTGTATTTCAAAACGTAGTGAATGATATTTTTATTTAATCATTGATGTAGTAAAGATTTTGTATATTATATTGTTATATAAATTTTGTGGTGAAAACATTCAGTTGATTTAATAAAATCCCCAAGGGCTAAAACATCGCCTGGAAATAGACGCAAAAGAAGAATGGAGGAAAGAAATCTATTAAAAAACATGTAAGTATTTTGGTTTTAGACACACTTTAACAGCAGAGCAAATGATTCTATAGATAATAATATATACTAATGCCCATATTAATAGAACTTGAAGTAATACTTTATTTTTGCTAGGTCCTTAAAAAAAGTTACTTTGGATGTTTATAGTATGTAGTTAACGGGAACATATTTTTCGTAGTTATAATGGCGACACATTAAACACAACAAAGAATTATTTAAAAAACTTAATAGAAGCTGCAAAATATGTAAATGTTAGCGAAGATGTAAAATTACTTTTTTTTTAGATGTAGAATGTATTTAAAAATACGAATTCTAAATCAAAATATTAAAGATAATTACAATATCCGCAAAAGAAAAATCACAAAGATTGTAAAATAAATGTCTAAATGATATTTATAAAGTCTCAAGTATGACCCACTTTTCTTTATGATGTAAATGTAAATGCCGGCAAAATGTAAATTCTTTACATTTTGCCGGCCTTTTATATTTAATTTATGTTTGTAGCAATAATTATTTTGTTTGTAATACACACAATCAAATCGTAGATTCATATATTTCTTTAATTAATTTTACAAATTACGTATTAATTTTCTAAACACGTTTTCACAGAAAGTAACTAGTTAGGACTTCTTAGTGCAAGATATGGCATCGAGGTATACTTACCGTTAACAGTTTAAGTTTTGAAGTTGTTCATTACAGTAATGGAACAACGTTGCCAATGATGGATCGTTAAAACATGATACATACAAGTCCCCTGGCTTTGTCTCTTTATGACGTCATGCGCAAAGTCGATTAAAATTAGAACAGCAAGTGAGCATATCTTGTTGTTATAGTATCATGACTTGATACTACATCGTTTTTAAATACTGCTGTATTTCTTCCAACGTCTTCCCCTTAGTCTCTGGTACAATGAAATATGTTACTATAACTGATATAAAATTACAAATACCGAATAATAAGAATGGTCCAGATAAGCCACTATATGCATAAAGATAGTAAAAGGTACTATTAGTGGTAATAGTTAGAACTCCGTACACCACCACCACTGCCGAGATGCCTTTAGATTTAATACTCGCTGAAAACAGTTCACCTTGCATCAACACAGGAATAGGACCAACTCCAAAAGAAGACACAAATAAGAAAATAATGAGACCCGCCAATGGAAACCAATTTATTGCATGTAGATTGATTTGCGGATACAATTTTTCCACAAGGAAATATAGTCCCACTAGTAAAAATATTACACTCGAACCTGCAAGAGATGTCATTAAAGACTTTCTTCGACCGAATTTATTTGAACCATATGCAGCAGAAGCGCATATAAGAAAATTTAGTGCAGTATATATTATTGTTGAGGCCTCAGAGCTTATATTGCTACCAACTTTCTGGAAGACAAATTGTGTATAGCTTCCAAAAACCCACAGTCCCGAAAGTATTTGTGCAGCTCTTAAAAATCCAGCTATTATCAAAGCTTTTCTGTTTACGTTGTTAAAAAATAAATCTGCCCATTTTCCAGATTCGGAAAGTTGTCGCTTTATGTCATTCTGCATAATTCTAAACTCAACTTCAACATCATCATTTTGTCTTAACTTCATTAGTGATATTCTAGCTGCAGAAAGTTGATTTTTTGCTATATAAAAAGATGGAGACTCGGGAATGAATGCAGATAAAAATAAAACTATTACTTGCAATATTAGAAAAAGGTAAGAAGTTACTTTAACGCTGCAGTAGATTCCAATTACATTTATAATAAAAGTCCCAAATATCACTAAAATAAAAAAAGCATTTCCCCAAATACCACGCACTTTTGGTGTAGCAACTTCTCCAATATACATGGGAATCACGCACATAATCAAAGCATCTCCCAATCCCACTAATACCCTTGCAAAATACAAAGCCCATAAATTAGTAAACAACGCTTTTGTTAACCAAGATATCATGTACGGTACAGATGTTAAAATGATTGCCTTTTTTCTTCCAATAATGTCAATAAATGGTTCTAAGAATGGTGAAAGGATTATTAGACCAATTATGTTTACTACAGCAAATAATGCTGCTTGATCTTCTCTAATGTTATAATGTACTTTATCTTCAACTATTTTTACCATAAATGGGGACGTCCATCCTGAGAGGGCGCCGCTGATGAATCCCTGCGAGGCCGCTTAAATTAAAAAATAGATTTATTTTTATGACTTGATTTTATTATAATAATTATACAGGGTGAGTCATAACTATTGGGTCATAGACTAAGGACAGATTATTTGGACCAAAATATGGCTATTGGGCCAAATGTGCCTTAATAAAATGTTGCTGAGAAAAAAGATACAGGTTGTTAAAGTTAATTTTTGTTTTTCGTTTTTTGCTAATAGTTTTTCTGTATATTTATAAATTGCTATCAAAATTGGCAGATATGCAAAATCTTAGACAAGAAATAGTATTTTATTTACAATTCCTCTATCAAATACCAAACTAATAAACAAAGTTGCAACTAGCGTAAGGTTTCCGTTTTGACGATAAATCAAAACTAAACACAGTTTAACGTAAAAGAACTCACAAAAACTCAAACTTAATGTTCTACATGGTCTCCTCCGATTTCTATGCCTTTTCTAATTCTTTTTATAGAGGATTTTCGGACGCTAAAAAAAATTATTCTGTCCCCTTATAAGATTAGTTGCATTTTAAGTGTATCTCCAAAGTTCGTCTCGTGTATTAATTTCATTGGCATAAACTAAGGACTTCATATCTCCCCAAAAATAAAAATCTAGCGGGTTGTACTCAGGACTTCTTGGTGGCCATTGAAAATCACTGCCTCTGCCAATTCATCGTTGAGGAAATACGTCATTAAGATGATTTCTAACAGCTAATGAAAAATGAGGTGGCGCTCCATCCTGCATAAACCACATTTTTCTTTTTACATCCTGTGACAGATCATCTAAAATATCACTAAGAGTATTTTCCAAAAAAATAAATAATAATCTCCATTTAAATTCGGAGGAAGAACATAAGGCCCTAGTAGTTGGTCGCCTATAATGCCACACCAAATATTCAATTTAAACTCATGCTGAAAATGTCTAGCTTTAATAGCATGCGGGTTTTCTTCTTCCTAATAATAACTATTTCGCCATTTAAAAACCCCTCGTCTGGTAAAAGTTGCTTCGTCGGTCAACATAGTGTCTGTAATTGCGATGTTTATTCAGAATACGTTGGCAAAACTGTAACCGTCGTGGAAGATCTGTTGGAAGTAAATTTTGAACAGAAGTGAAGTGATAAGGATGGAGGTTCTCTTTTTGAGAATTCTAACAATAGACGACTGACTTACTCCTGTTGCTGCTGATAGATGTCTTGAACTTATTTCAGAATATTCGTCTACTCGAACCAAAAGTTCATCTTCTTGATTAGGTGTGATTTGTTTCGGTCGACCACCCCGATTTTTAGTTTGAAATGACCCAGTTTCACTTAAATTACAATATAATCTTGCAAAAGTTTTGTGATTTGGTTGCCTTCTTTTTGCGTATAACATTCTATACCTTTTGGCTGCCGAGCGAACCGCGAAAATTTTCTTGTGCGTATAGGCAAATCATATCTCGCATTTCTTCATTAGTAAAATGATTGTGACGAGACATTTCAATTAAAAAAAGTAATGATTACTTTTAAAAAATGCAACATAACACTACACTGTCACATCAAAAATAATTTACTCTGAACAAATAACATTTACCAACAACAATTATCTGACAGTCCAAAGCATACTTTTCATAAATGAAATAATATTTGAAATCCTTTTTTAATACTCTAAGCAGTTCGATCGCGTTTTCATTGAAAACGGTTGAAATTATCATGTTTAAAACAAGAGTACAAATTTTACGTAAAAATGATATTTACGTCATATTTTCTAATAAAAATTACTAAAAAACTTCATCAGAAAAAGTTTAGACTCAATTTGATCATTAGGAATGATCCACGTGGCGCCCTCTATGACAAAACGTAAAATTGTAAATAAAATACTATATTTTGCCTAAGATTATGCCTCTGTGCCAATTTTGTTAGCAATTTATAAATATACAGGGAAACTATTAGCAAAAAACGAAAAACAAAAATTACCTTTAACACCCTGTATCTCCTTTCTCAGCAACATTTTATTAAGGCATATTTGGCCCAATAGCCATATTTTGGTCCAAATAACCTGTCCTTAGTCTATGTCCCAATAATTATCACTGACCCTGTATATGAAGGCTACACGGCAAAAACGATGAAAGTCAATTTTTATGGTAAAAGGTAAATATGGTAAAAGGTATAGTAAATATTGTACCAAAAAACTAGTTGTTAAAAGTATATTCGAATCGACTGGGCTGCTTGCCAGTATAGCTGTAAGTCTAAGAGTTATTCACAAACTAAATAATCTCATCCACGACAAAAACGCTGAAAGTCCATCTGAAACACTGCAAAAAAGTCTTTCTGCGCGGTCGCTATACGATACAATATATAAGATTGGTCAT
This sequence comes from Diabrotica balteata, assembly GCA_918026665.1. Taxonomy (NCBI): domain Eukaryota; kingdom Metazoa; phylum Arthropoda; class Insecta; order Coleoptera; family Chrysomelidae; genus Diabrotica; species Diabrotica balteata. The sequence goes on along the minus strand of OU898283.1, from coordinate 3,061,343 downwards.
TAGTCTCCTACACGTGCAAGTATGCGGTTTAGAGTCTGTTTATAACCTTCTTTAAAGATGTAGTGGTATATTTTAAAATATTATGATGGAAAGAAAGACAGAGACTGTAAATTCTGACATCAGTGATGAAAGTACAGATGCGCAGAACTTAAACGTGGGATCTAAGAAGAGAAAAAGAAATAGTGGAAGGTTATGTGATGTTATGAAGAAATTGAGGTTAAGTTTATACAAAATAGGGCCAGATTGTAAGTGCTCCCGGTACAAATGCTTTAAAAGATTGAACTTTTGGAAACAAATACCATTATTAAGGAATTTAATAGAATGTAGAGCAGAGAAACAACTTAACTCAGATAATCAATGCAACTGGGCCAGACATATTGAAAGAAGAAGTAGAATACGCAATAAGAAACGCTAAAGATGGAAAAGCAAATGGACCTGATAAAATTCCTACAGAACTGTTGAAGCTTTTTAATAATAAATCCTTAACCATAATATTACATCTATTCAATACAATATACAGTACCGGTATAATACCTCACGAATGGTTGCTGTCTACGTTTGTCACCATACCGAAGAAAACTAAGACAATGCAATGTTCAGATCATCGAACAATCTCCTTGATGAACTTAAAATATTTCTTAGAATCATCGACAACCGAATCTATCAGAAGATAGATATCGATATTAACGATACACAGATGGGATTCAGAAAAGGATTAGGTACAACAGAAGCTCTCTTTTCCTTAAATGTTCTAACACAGAGATATCTAGATGTTAACCAAGATGTGCACGCCTGCTTTATAGACTTTAAAAAGGCCTTTGACATAGTACGCCACAATCATCTCAAAGAAATCCTGGAAGGTAAGAACATCGACACCAGAGACACGCAAATAATATTAAATCTGTACTGAAATCAGCGAGCTAATCTAAAGGTAGAAGACCAAACATTGGACGAAATAGAAATACGTAGAGGAGTACGACAGGGTTGTATATTGTCACCCGCTTTTGTTTAATATCTACAGCGAACAAATATGCCAAGAAGCTCTCTCACATGCAAACGAAGGGATAATAGTCAATGGAGAAGTTATCAATAACATTCGATATGCTGACGATACTGTGATAATGGCAAGAACAGTGGAAGATCTACAACATCTAGTTGAAAGTATGAATGAGATATGTAATAACTACGGCATAAGAATGAACGTCAAAAAAACCAAATATATGACCAATAAGAATCAATCAAATCAATAAGAATCAATCAAATCAATAAGAATCCAATACATGACACTAGTATTGCAATAAACGGTACCCAACTTGAAAAAGTAAGCGAATACAAATACTTGGGAACCCTCATTAATGTTAAATCAAAAATGATTTAACTACACCAGAAAATGACACGCAATTTCTTCAAGAACTAAGAAAGAAGGAAATAGAACATGAATTGCATTTTCGAAAGGCCGAAGTGTTCCATGGTATGATCGTAAAAAAAAAATCAACAAAAAGAAGTCTGAAAAGTAAAGAGTTCTAAATGGCAGCTAAGGGATCAAAGGAAGTTATTTTGATTTTGCCTAATTTTATGTTTTTGCAGTTAGACTCCAGTGTAAGGGATTTACTTATATTCTGCGATTATTGTGGAGCTCAAAATAACAACTATAACCTCTTTTAATTCATTGACTACGTAGTTATTTCCACAAGACGACTTGACAAAATTAAAATGATTTTTCCAAGTCATTAATACTTGGAGTGTGACAGGAATATAGGACTCATTAACCAGCGTATCAAAGCTGAAACTGTTAAAGATTGGTTGGACGAATTTAAAGAAGCACGCACAAAATCTAGCCCATTTAAAGTCATAGAAGTAGATCAGTCCCTAATTCGCCAATGGACTCAGCTTCTATTATCCAGTTTTAAAACAAATGCCCATTTGCTATCAAACCTATTTAAGAAATAGTTTGTAAAGCGATTCATCCTCAGTATATTTTATTTAGAACAACCTACAATGGGCCTTTCTAAACTTATGTGATTCGTACCAACACTTTTTGACCAACTGATGATATGACAGGAACCCAAGATAGATAGATCCAAGACAGGTAATAAATTTTTATTTATTCCCACTTTTATTCAATATTTTGTCTTTCAGATTTATTGCAATTAGTTTGGAAAAGTGGAAGGCCTTACAACACCTTAATCAGTTTTGTGGTAATGCTGCCAAACATTCTCTCGATAGCTTCGCTCACAAAAAGACAATTATTGCTATGTTTAGTAGTGGTAGTTACATAATTTTATTTTCGACTTGCATTCTTTTTGTTATTGCTTTAATGATAAACACCGTTTTTGTCATTTTTTTGTATGTTTTCGATCAAATCATCAAAAATTAATCAAAAATAATTTAAAAACATTTCTAAAAAAAATTTAAAAACAGTCTAAGAATTGGTCTAACTGGTAAGCAGGTTTTGTATGTTTTCAATAAAATTGATAGTGTGTAAAATAATTTATTAATTAAGCTGAGTATACTTTCGACAACAGCTGTTTAACGTCGCTGTATGTGGTAACCATGTTTTTTATTTTAAGTATTGGATGTGAATTATACATAATGTATAAGGTAGACCCAAGATCTGTGGCCTAGAGAGCCCGATCTTTGTTTTTTAATATGTTGTTTGTCCACAATTTTTCTTCTATGAAGTATTTATTACCTAATTGACGATAGCTCTGATGATGACATTTATTATGTCGAAAGTATACTCAGCTTAATTAATAAATTATTTTACACACTATCAATTTTATTGAAAACATACAAAACCTGTTTACCAGTTAGACCTATTTAGAAGTGTGTACAAGTCTTACAGTCTTTTTCAATTCAAGTCTAAGAATTGTTTTCACCGATAAATTGTGTACCCATTGAAAAACATATTCACTTAAAATTTATATTAGAACAGTTTAAAATTAGTTGTGACCTTCATCGTTTTTGTCGTATAGGCTTCATATGTAAAACATATGTACATATTTGCGTTAATAAGCGAAACAACTCAAACAAAAAGTCCGAAAATTTGATATATAATACCATATTGATAATATAATACCGACTATTTTACTAGACTATTTTTAACTGATAACACGTCATAGCAATGTCACGTTTCCTACTGACAAAACTCCTTCCTGTCCGTGATTTCTCAGCGACAAAATTATGACAGATCTGTCACGAAGGTGTCTGGTAATTTTATTGTTGTAAGCTTGACGAACGTCATTGAGGCGTAATCAATTTTGGACATATATAATGAATCCAAACGAAAAATCAATATTTGGATGCCAGTCAGGTGAAGAAATCAAAAAATTGGTTTCGGAAAATGTCCCGTTGAACACGCAGAGGTCCAGAAGCTCTATTTGGACCAAATTTTCAGAGTTAGTACGGGTGAGAAATTTTACGCTTGAAAGATGTACTACCATAACCTAACTAGCAAAAATTCTCGAGAATTAAGCCTTTAAGATGAAAAAGGCAATGGCGTCAAAAAGTCAATGTGAAATACTACAGCAAAAATGGTACAAGAAAAATATTTTACGGAGTGCGGTATAAAAATAGACATTTTTATAGATCTACTGTATGATCTTTCTACTGTAATATTTTATCATCAGTGGGTTTCAAAGGAGTATTGATGCGCAATATAAGGCGTTGCCTCCTGATAACACCTTTAGCCACTACTACTCATTTCCTATCCTCACCGCCAAGAAGTGTGACTTAATCACACGGGTGGACCCTGGCAAACCTGAGCAATCCTACCGGAGATTGGGTAACCGACCCAGTGGAAAGTAGGGTCAGGGCCGACGAGGAAGGGAGAAATGGTCCTGCGAATAGTGGGTTAGGCATAGGCTAACAACCCTATCCTAGAAAACACACATGTACGATGTCAAGAAAGAAAACCGGACTGATCAAACGACGATGACTGCGCGAGAAAAAGGTACATGATTTAAGAATCGCGACATGGAACATCCGATCCCTATATAGATCGGGAGCCCTCCAAAATCTGCTCGGTAAACTGAATAGATATGACATAGATATAACAGCTCTGCAGGAAATGAGATGGACCGGGATTGGCACCATTGACAAAAGACACCACATTATATTCTATAGTTACGACGCACTCGGTACTGGTTTCATTGTAAATAAGCACCTCGTAAAAGACTTTCGTGCTATGAACTCTAGAATGTGCATACTGAGACTAAGGGAACATTTTTTAATTATAGCATCTTAAATGTGCATGCCCCTGCAGAGGAAAAGAAAGACAATGTCAAAGAAAAAATACTATGAAGAACTAGAAGCTGCATACCATTCATGCCCAAAGAATACATCAAAATTATTTATGGTGATCTCAACGCAAAAATAGGAAAAGAGCAACCATATCAACCAACTATAGGTAAGCACAGCCTTCATGAGTATCCAATGACAATGGCATCAGACTAATAAATCTAGCAACTTCCCTTAACATGGTCATTGCCAGCACATGCTTCCAGCAAAAAAAATATTCATAAGGAAACGTGGAGACTCCAGATGGGGTTACAGTAAACTTGATCGATCATATTATTATTGAATCGGTATCACTACCTAGTAGAAAGTAGAATAAAAGCCAGAATCTCAAACATTAAAAAAGAAAAGGGATCCAAAATTGAAAAATATAAAATAAAAAACTTAGCAGACAACACCAAAAAGTCAAAATACAAAGAATATACAAGCAAGGCTAGAAAATAGACAAACCACGAGATATAATGGAAGCGTATACACATCATACAAGACGGCCAAAGAGACCTGGTCTACAAAAAGCTCAACAGCTGAAGGACAGTGGTTCGATAAAGAGTGTCGTAACATAACAGAGAGGAAAAGTAATGCATATCAACGACTACAACAACGACATAGAACACGAAAGGCAGAGAAGGAATATAGAATGCTAAGGAAAGAAGATAAGAAAATACATCGCAGAAAGAAAAGAGAACACATAGAAAAAGATCTCCAAGAAATGTAAGAACTAAATGAACCATCAGAAGCCAGAAAATTTTACCAAAAACTTAATAAAGTAGAAAAATTTAACTAAAGCAATGTGTGAAGACAAAGAAGGAGATATAGTAACTCAACAGTTATACACAAGCTGCAGATCTAACGAAAAGTTTGAAATAAACGAAGATCCACTATCTGATGGAATTATACTAGATCAAACGGATACCAGTTGATCTTCAGTAGCTGAAGAAGCAGTTATTAGACTGAAAAACAACAAGTCACCTGGATTAGACAACATTAGCGCAGAATTAATAAAGGAAGGCGAAGACTCCCTATTGAATGCGATTCACGAACTAATAGTGAATATATGAAATAATAAACAACTGCCACAAGACTGGAATACCGGAGTAATTATCTCACTACAAAAAAAAGGAGATCAGCTTCAATGTAAAAACTACCGGGCAATAACGCTACTAACTGTGGCATATAAAATATTATCAAATATTGGATATGACCGATTGAGACCATATACGGAACAAATAGTTTTGGAATATCAATGTGGTTTTTGCAAGAAGAAGTCCACAATAGATTAGATCTTCGTCTTGACGCAAATCTTAGAAAAGACTAGTGAATTTAATATAAACACACATCATCTTTTCATTGATTTTGAGAGTGCCTATGATAGCATCCATCGAGAATTTCTGATCCATGCACTGAAAGAGTTTAATATTCTAACTCAACTCATTGATGTGGTAAAAGAAACACTTAAAGTACAAAGCAAAATTCGAATTCAAAACGTACTAACAGATACAATCCATGTGAGAATGGGCCTACGACAGGGAGATGCCCTATCCTGTGTTCTATTCAACATCCTATTAATAACAAAAAGTGTACAAATATTGGCATTTGCAAATGATGTTGATATCATAGCTAGAAGCGAAAGAAAGATGGTAGAAGCATTTAATGCGATAGAAAGGGCGGCACAAAACAGTGGCCTAAACATTAATGAAATATAAACCAAATACATGAAGGCCAGCAAATCGACAGGCCAAGAAACCTACAGAATCTGACAATAGGAGACTATAACATCGAAAGCGTGAAAAGTTTCATATATCTAGGTTCACTAGTTGTCGCAGATAACAATGTCAGTGAAGAAGTTAAGAGAAGAATACATATCGCTAATAAAACATAGAATAGACTAATTAAATAATCATATAGAGATCTAACAACATCACAAGAAAAACCAAATGCAAAATATACAAAACCCTGATAAAACCGGTCCTTGTATATGGATCAGAGACATGGACACTGTCGAAAAGCGATGAGAACCTATTAGGTACGTTTGAACGAAAAATCTTTAGACACATATATAAGGGGGTAAAGGAAAATGACATATGGCGCAGAAGATATAACTTTGAACTATACACAGCATACAATGAACCCGAGATCATAACATCCATAAAGATCGGACGTCTGCGCTGGATGGGCCATGTTGAACGGATGCTGGAGACTGAAAACCAAAACATATAATAAGGCAAACACCAGTAGGGAGTAGGTCAAAAGGAAGACCCAAACTTAGATACATGGAACAAGTGGAACATGATCTGAAAACACTTAAGATTACCAACTAGAAAAACAAAGCAAAGAACAGAACAGAATGGCGGAAAATCCTAGAACAAACCAGGACCCAGAAGGGTTGTCGAGCTACTGATGATGATGATGTAGCATCATATTCTTTAGATTAAAATAAGATTCAGATTGTGGGTAGTCTATAAGTAGTTGTTATGTATTTCATTATTACTTACCAATTAAAATAACTGATATCTGATACCATTCTTTGTCTGCACTATTTTGTAGCTTCTCGGTCATCATGAACGATTTTTATTATTCATAATAATGATAAAGTATATTTTATATCTTATAACTCTATTTGATGTACTTAAAATTATTTGTTTAGAATGCGAATCTATTTATCATTTAAAATAATTTCACACAAAAGATAACAATTGTTTTATATAATGAACACATTATAAATATAATATATTTATTACACTCATCATAATTAATTAAACCGTTATTATGATATATAGTTGGTCATTAATAAATTGTAAGAAAATTTAATTAAAAGTAGGTTAGTATTAAATAACATTAATTTGGGTCAAGTTTAAGTATTATATAAACATTTTATATACATTGTATGGAACAATTTTAAATATTTTAGCAACAACTAATAAGATAACTATTTAATTTTTGTTATAGTGTGTGTACATAAGATAATATTTACGTTGTTGTCAGATCTTTCGTTTTTCCTATAATATAGGGAACTTTAGATTTTCCAAAGGTCTCTATATATTTAATAATTTTTTACATCCGTCTTCATCCCAAATTTGAGTCCTTTATTATCCGTTCTGGCATCAAACTTTACTTCATCGTTCCGTGGCTCTCTTATACTTACCTATTGCTTTTACTGGCATAAAATTCACAAGAATTTAGACCAACACTAAAGTGCAGTTTACCTCACAACTGAAAATATCTGCCAAAAGACTTTTACTAATGCCTTGAGGATCACTAGGGGTCGACTCCGAACTATAATGAACAATTTTAGAGGGTAAAGTAATCTTTCATGTGAAAAAATGGGAGGAGACAAACGAACGCATTTATATAAAGCGTGGTCAAATTTATACTGTGCAAAACACTTCCATTGAGTGGAAAAGCGAAGCAAAATACCTCGGTGTAATAATGGATAAAGGACTAACTTTTAATAAACACGTAGAAGCTACGATACAAAAAGCCAACATGGCAAGAGCCGCAATAAGAGGCCTAGCAGGAAGGAAAAGCAAACTTCGTATCAAAACCAAAATAAGACTAATAAACAGTATAGTCCTTCCTATACTGACCTACGCGTCACTTGCATGGGGACATATATGCAACACAACCAAAAAGAAAATACAGGCTCAACACAACAAAAGCCCAAGAGAAGCGGTAAACGTACCAAGATACGTAGTTGAAAGACTCCTTGAAGATAGTAGGTCAGGGCTTCCGAGGTCTCAGTCTCCCGAGTAGTGTCTGGGGGCTCGGGAGACTGAGACCTCGGAAGCCCTGAGGAAGGCATCAGAGAGGATGCCGAAAGCTTGGCAAAATGGACAACGACGCGGTTCAACCCGGAAGACTGGTGAGTTTGATATTAATTTTAGTAATAATATTAATCTTAGCTCTAGGTTTTATATATATATATATATATATATATATATATATATATATATATATCTCAAAAAGGAGTACGACCGTCTATCCAATATATAATAAGGATCACTCAGACGAGTGGTGGGTTCAAATATCGGTCAACTAGGTGGAGAAATAAAAGACAAAGTTGATACTACTTCATCTATTTTGAAGACGTTTCGCTATCGAATTCTGATAGCATCATCAGTTCATCTAAAAATTTTACATTATGAGTACCACACATTCATGAAGAAGATGTTAAATAGTTACCTTTAAAAATATATGTAGTTGTCAATGGTATTAAAAAGATAGTACAAAAACTCAAATAAATGGACATCATATGGTGATATTGTATAAACAATGAAATAACTAACAACATTTAGAGACTTAGTAAAAATTAGCAAAGCAACAGAACACGTGGTCTAATAAGCATATAATATTTTATATAATATTAACTAGTGAAAAAGAACTAAGAAAATCATTGATTCACTTCCAACTATGCAAAAAAAAATTTCACAAGTATCTACTATTGGGTCATTCATTTATGAGTTGCGACAGGGATTTCGCCCAAATTGAAAACCGAAAAAAGCAAGGGAAGTGTGAGGTACCTATGGATTTGGTAAAACTGATGAGAACAGCTGTAAAGAAAACATTATTTCTTGTTATATCAATGAACCGTGAGGACTTCTTAGATTTTTAAGTTGCTTCTGAAAGTTCAATCAGTACATCCAACCTTTAAATTTCAAAACTTGGAAATCAACAAAGGTTTTAAAGAGAACTGTTACAATAAAAACTATTGCAGAAATTACTCTTCCTAACTTGACCTACCAGAGTAGAACTTCTGAAGAAAAACGAAACAAAACTTGATGGCAATGGTTCCCTATTTGATAAAAGACAATATAAAATTTTAGACCTATTTAATCCCAATGCTCCTTAGAGGCTCCTTAGAGTATACATGTTTTGTGTTTTTTATTATTACTTACCCCAATATTTTATATTTTTTGTGATGACACTTAGATTTTGTAGGTGTTTCATTTCTTTACAATTACCTATTTTACAAAAAGTTCTCAAAATTATTTAATGCGCAAAAACATAATTCACTTGAATAAACCTATGTTTAGTTTTGAGAAAGTTATTTCTAATACATTCATTGTGGAAGAAAAGAATCAATTATTTCGAAATAATGATTTTGGCACTTACGACGTTATTATTTATTTTAAGTCTTCATAGCAGGTACGAAATAAATACAAAGTGTGATTATATATTATATTATAAAACTTACAGTATAAAAATTTAATATCACTACATGTTTTTTAAATGCTGTTGTATTTCTTCCAAAGTCTTTCCCTTTGTTTCTGGTACAATAAAATAGGTAATTATTAAAGAAATAAAATTAGAAACAGCAAAAAACATAAACGGCCCAGATAATCCAGTATATGCGTAAAGATAGTAAAAGGCACTATTGGTACAAATCTTTATTATGCCATAAGCTACCACTACCACTGAAATACCTTTGGATTTAATACTAGCTGAGAATAATTCTCCTTGCATTAACGCGGGAATAGGACCAACTCCAAAGGATGATACCAATAAAAATACAATAAGGCCTGCTAATGGAAACCAGTTTACAGGTTGCAGGTTTATATCTGGAAAAAATTTTTCTACAAGAAAGTATACAGCCACTAACAAAAACACAATTCCGGTACCAGCAAGAGACGTTAATAAAGACTTGCGTCTACCAAATTTATCTGAACTGTAAATTGCAGCAGAATATATAATGAAATTTAACCCGTGTAAATAATTGTTGAAGTTTCAGCACTAATGCCACTAACAACTTTCTGAAACACGAATTGCGTGTAGCTTCCAAAGACCCACAGCCCCGAAACTATTTGAGCAAATCGCAAAAACATCGCGATCATTAGAGCTTTTCTGTTTACGTCTATAACGAATAAATCTTTCCATGTTCCAGATTCTGAAAGTTGTCGGTTTAAGTCATCCTGCATGAGTTTAAACTCAACATCAATATCAGTTCTTTGTCGTAACTTTATTAATGACAATTTCGCTGCCGGAAGTTGATTTTTTGCTATGAAAAAGTAAGGTGATTCAGGAATAAACAGAGAGAGAATTAAAAATATTACTTCGCATGCAAGAAATATGTAAGAGGTTAACTTAACACTACAGTATATTCCAACCACGTTAATAACAAAAGTCCCAAATATTACTAAAATAAAGAAAGCATTTCCCCAAATTCCACGCACCTTTGGTGTAGCAACTTCTCCAAAATACATTGGATATGCACACATAATCAAAGCATCCCCTAATCCGACTAATAACCTTGCAAAATACAGCGCCCATAAATTAGTGAATAACGCTTTTGTTAACCAACTTATTATAAATGGTACAGATGTTAAAATAATGGCTTTTTTCCTTCCAATAATGTCAATAAATGGAGGAAAAAAAGGTGTGAGGATTATTAAACCAACTACGTTTAATATAGCAAATAGTGCCGCTTGATCTTCTCTTACATTGTAGTTTTCTGTGTCCTCAACTATTTTTACCATAAATGGGGATGTCCATCCTGTTAGTGCTCCGCTTGTAAATCCGTGGGATGCAGCTTAAATAAAAAAAAATATAAAAAAATAGATTTAGGTATATATTTGACGAGGTAAAATGCAAATAAGCTTAAGTCAGGGTACACCTATGGTACAAAGAATAACAGGTATGATACTCCCGAGAGAAAAATTGGAACGAGTTCGCGCATTACGTCACAATGAGAGTAATTTTAAATATTCCCCATAAGAACATTAGCAATCAGAACAGGATTAATAGAGTTTTTATTAAACTATTTCGGATTTATTGAAATATAAGTGTAATATATTAAAAAATAATAAATAAAACAGTGAAAAAAAAATAAATCTGTAAAATATATATGTGAGTTTTTCGCTTTTTAATCCTAGAAAGGTAATCTTCGTAAATTTTACGAGCTAGCATACGATTTACGATATTTGGCGCCAGTGTCGAGGATGAGAAAAAAGTCTAAACGTAAACAGAAGAAAATAATTGATCATTAATTATCTGCACTAAAATCGGAAAACAAATCTAACGCACGGTTTTCGGTTACATATATATATATATATATATATATATATTATATATATATATATATATATATATATATATATATATATATACATAGTAAATACCTAAAGATCTTTTCATTGCATCCATCTCTACTGCTTCTATTCGCTTTTTGTTCTTTTCACTAATTCTCCATGTTTCAGTGCCATAAAGAACATGGTCTCATATATATTAAATTTTCTTCCTTTCGTTATCTCTTTACTCCACAGTATACCATTGAGACATCCTAAGACTTTCGTTGCTTGAGTGATTCTTTTTTCTATTTCCCGTGTATCAGTTCCTGCATTGTCAAAGGCAACACCCAAGTAGTCATAGCTCTGACAGCAGGAAATATGTTGTCCGTTTTCAAGGTCTATGTTATCTGACTCGTTTCCAATACAAAGATATTTGGTTTTTGTTGTATTGACATTCATTCCCCAGTCATTATATTCTTCTATTAGTTTTCTAAGCATGTACTGCATGTCTTCCCTGTCGGTCGGTAGTACTACCTGGTCCTCAGCAAACTGGAGTGTATATATACATTCATTGCTAAGCTCTATACCCATCCTATGCACCTTTCTTTTCCATATTTCCAATGCTGCTGCACCATATATCTTGAATAAGGTTGGTGAGATACAGCATCCCTGTCGCAAGCCTTTTGTAACCAAAAATTCTTCCGTTAGATATTTTCCTGTTTTTATCTGTGCCTTTGAGTCTCTATATAGTTCTTGTACAGCATTTATCAATGTGTGGTTGATGTTAGATCTTTTCAACGTTGTCCACAATTTTGTTAAGGGGATGTTGTCATATGCTTTTTGCAGGTCTACAAAAGTAATATGAGTTTCTAGATTCTTAGCCGATCTTTTTTCTATTTGTTTAAGACAAAATACGTTATCGCTGCACGATCTTCCTGCATGGAACCTGCTTTGTTCTTCCTCTTCATTTTGCTTATATTCTTCCTCAATCATATTTCTCAAAATTCGTCCATACAGTCTGCTCAGGGTGCTGGTTACCGATATGCCTCTATAACTACTACAATTCCTTTTGTCCCCCTTTTTGTGTATTGAGGATATGTATGCCGTTCTCCATTGTTCTGGTACTGGGTGTCCATTTAAACACTGATTGATCACATAAGTTAAGTTTTCAAATAGTTTATGAGTTCCATTCTCAAGCATTTCAGCATAGATTCCCTCAGGTCCAGCGGATTTACCATTCTTTAGGGTCATTACAGCCTTCCTTACTGTTTCTGTCTACGCTCGAAATCTGTTTCTGGCTACGAAATCAGATTTCCGAAGTGGAAATTGAAACGTTAATAAACGTATTTTTATCTTTAATTGTGGCTTATTCCCAGTTAAATAGTAATTAATTTACAATGCCACAAGAAAATAGCTTTAGAACAATATATAGATTGTTTATCTTACTGTTTATATAATGATTGAGCTATTGTCTATATTATGAAGGTCTTACTATAGTAATTTTTTAGGTGAAATTATTCAAAGAATGATATTATACAGTTTGCCAAACTGTATGAGTAAAGTTTGGCAAACTGTATGAAAGAGTTCTGAAAGCCAGAATAGAAAAAGAAGCCACAGAGATCGAAGAACAAAGTGGATTCCGACCAGGGAGATCTTGTGTCGACAATGTATTTACTCTCAAACATCTAATAGAAAAGAGATTAGCAAGAGGACTAGAACTTCATGCCACTTTTATAGATCTCCGTAAAGCGTTTGACTCCGTACCACTGCAGAGACTATGGACAACATTGGAAAACGCAGGTATAAATGCAGTATATATAAATGCCGTGAAAAAGCTATATCAAGATAACCAAGCTTATATTAAGGTTGGAAACCAAATTTCCAAGGGTTTCACCCAAACAAAGGGTGTCAAACAGGGCTCTTGCCTCTCCCCAACCATATTTAAAATATATCTTGGTAATGCTTTAAAATATTGGATGAGAAAATGCAGCCCAATGGGCATATGGGTAAATGACACTCCTGTATACACAATCCTCTTCGCAGACGACCAGGTAGTTCTTGCCGAGGACCTACAAGATATGACGTACATGATAAACAAACTAATAGACGAATTCAAAAAATGGGGATTAGAGGTTAATACCGAAAAGACACAATACATGAATATAGGAGGCATCGGTCAAGACATGGAAACAGAAAGCGGATTAATTAAAAACGTTGATCAGTACGAATATCTCGGAGTTACACTAAGCGAAGACGGGAGAGACGACAAAGATATAACAAGAAAAATAGGGAAAGGAAAAAACATGATAAAAACACTACATCCGATCCTGTGGAATAAAACTTTAACTAAGAAAACAAAGAAAAATATATATCAGGCTATGATTCAGCCGGTGCTGACGTATGGGTCAGAAGTGTGGGTCTTTAACAAGAATATGTCACAAAAACTCCTCTCAACGGAAATGATGTACTGGAAAAGATGTTCCGGGTTAACTTTGTTTGACCACATAAGAAATGAAAACATAAGAGAGCGAATGAAAGTAAAGAACACAATAATGGATACGATAGCCGAAAAACAATTAAAATGGTATGGACACCTAAGACGGATGAACGAAGAAAGGATACCACGAAAGGTTTGGAACTGGAGACCTACACAGAGAAATAAAAGGGGAAGGCCAAAAAAGAAATGGATATCCAATATTCATATAGAAATGGAAAATAGAGGTCTTCAAGAAGGAGACTGGGCCGATAAGAAATTATGGCGATTGGGATGCGAGAAGCGACAAAATTAAAGTTGCAAACACTCGCTATATATATATATATATATATATATATATATATATATATATATATATATATATATATATATATATATATATATATATGATATTATACATTGGGTTGCAGACTATTCAAAGAATAATTTATGCATTGGGTTGCAGACCAAAACAAAACATTCTTGCTCAAATATCTGAAATAGATTCAGTTTTTGCTGAAAAACTAAATCAAGAAATTCGAAATGGTGTAGTTGTTCATGAACCTCACCGAGACATAAATGGAGAGGATTTTTGGAGACTAATAAAATTATTAAATTTTTATTTATACATTCATTCCCAATATATATTATGCACAGAATATTATTTTCCTCTAATATATAAATCGATCTCTGACTCTTTAAGTTGTTTTTGTAATAACTTGGACTTGGTGATATGCGAATAGTATTTAATGTGATATTTTTCTAGATGATATTTATAATAAATATAAAGTTTTTTAAATTGAAAGTTTAAAGTGTTTATAAATTTATAAATGTATGTTATTTATATCTAAATATCATAAGAAAAACGGCAACTATCTTTTAAATTTAGTGTATACTTGTTAAGAAGCATTTTCGTTTTGTTTTTATCACAGTAAAAGAACATTAATAAAGTAATGTTGTGTTTTAGTTTAATTGTATTGATATAGTTGGTTTTGTTCTTCCTGTTGTAGATCATCACAAGAAAACTGCAAAATTATGGTAAAATGTAACATAATAGATTGAATTTGTTGAATATCTCACAGAAATCCAGTATTTTTTAGTAAATTTTATATATTGATAAAAAATGGAACAAACTCACTGTCAAAATTAAACAAGAATTCAGCATTAAAGAAATTGCAAGTACACACTTATTTATACAAAGTATCTTTTTGCATTTTAGTGCTTCAAATAGAACCTAAAGATATTGATACATAATTTAAACAAATCTATGTAATGAGGTACTTGATTACCATGCATGAAAAGTGGGACCACACCTATATTTGAACCATAATTTTTTCTGTGATGGGAAACATGAAAAAGTGAATTCTAAAGCAGTGAACGGGAAGGAATATGTAGAACAGATTGGTTGAAGCAATTCAGGAGATTGGATTATTAAGCTTAAAAATAATGATCCAAGTCAAAGGTAATTCTTCTGGTAAGAAAAAATTAAATTAATCACACCAGAATAAGAATATGGTGTACGCAGTTTAAAAGACCAGTATTTCAGAAATCTTTGAACTATCTCTAACTTTTTGATATATGTATTTGCATAGCTTTGTTGCAAAGAAGATTTGAAGATCTATTTGCAAATTAAAAGACAAATTCCTGTGAAAAACCATACTTAGATCGGTAACATTATTAACTTTCTGGATCAAACTATTCTCTAAATTAAATACCATAGACTTACGAGATATATAATACTAGATCACCCGATATTTAAATATGTATAGGTACATGGAACCAAATGGGAAAAACGTCCTTTTTTATTGTAATAATTGTAATATATATTTGAAGTGAATTGAAAAAAATTATTATTCAAACATAAATAAACAAAGTTAGGTTAGAATTGGCGTGTAAGGTTGTCCGATATTGATTACTCGATTACCGCAAGGCCAAGATAATCAACAAAAAAAGAAGATGTATTTGGTGACTTTTCTAGTAACTTTCTTGGGTGTGAATCTGTCTTTTTGATTTACTCCTCCTGGTTAAAAAACAGAGTATAGTAACGATGAACAAATATTTAAACCAAAGAAACTCATTTCCAAGAAACACAAAAAAAACTAAAAAAATTACCTTAATTAACTGATTGTGATAAATTTAAAACTACCACTAATATACCTTTTCATTTTATGTGAAATTACAGTTATGGAACAAAAAAGAAAAATGAGGAATATCAATATTATGTTAGCTACAACTTTTATATAAATAGTTATTACTTACCGATTAGAATAACTAATATTTGAAACCATTCTTTTTCTTTAGATTTTTGTTGCTTGTCAGACATTATTAAATTTTGGTATTTGTTATTACGTATAGGTACTGCTTTCAGATTTTCTATGATAAGGTAATTTAATATTTACTTTACTTTATTTTAACAGCTTAAAATGCAATTACTTCTAGAATTAAAAATAATTACGCAGACAGACAAAAATCATATATAGTTAACAATTACAGCTAAGAGATTTAATTTATAATTAAAAGACGTAGTAATTGGTAAAACACTTTGTTATATTTCGTCCATAATAATCCCGAAAATCTAGAGTTACAGCAAAAAATAACTTAGTGCAATAAGCCGATGTGTATAATTTTTTTTTCCCTTATATGACACATCAACCACGCAGGGTTATTAGCGTGTAGATGTGTATAATTAAAATAATAAGTCAATGATAATGTTTGGCCGTAAAAGATTAAAATATTAAACAAGGAAAAACAAATAAACAAGGTTAAGTGATAATTAGCGAAGTATAAACAATTGAACCGGTAATTACATCAAATTATTGTTCGATTTTAAAGCGACGTTGCCAAATTGACAAGAATTTCTAAATAAAGAATAAAATTAATAAAGTATCGCAGGTAAATGGTAGGCATCGTTTTCTCTGAACCGTTGAGGTGAAAAACAGTGCTTGGCACCGAAAATGGACAGATGCTTGGAGAAGAAAACATGTCTGGACAGCGACGGAACAACGGATGATGGCACAAAAAGACGGACAAGAGATGAGGGTTCAGATAACGAAGAAGAAAGGTCAACGAAGAGTCGAAAACTCTACAAAATTCCACCCAAAACAACAGATAACCATGATAAAACAAAACTGGATAAATTAATAGATATATAAACAATCTGGTAAGCGACATTAAAGAAATAAAGAGAACCCAAAACAGAAGTATTGAAGCAATAGAAAGACTTATTGCTGATAACCAGACTTTAAGAGAAGAAAATAAAGATCTGAAAAAAGAAAATATGGAAAATAAAAAGGAGTTAAATGAAGTCAAGGAAACTATTGAATTCATGGAAAAACAAAGAAGAAAAAACAATGTAGTCATGAGTGAACTAGCAATCGAAACATACGAGAAAACCTGTGTGATTGAATTAGCAGAACATTAAGAGAAGGTAGAGGTTTTGAAAAATTAATCTAAACTAAGACATGTTGAAGAAGAAAAAGTATACATAAATGATGGTACTACGAATAAAGAGAGAGCAATTCAACAATCAGAAAACTTGCACAAGAAGAAAAGGAGAGAGGAAAGGATGTACGACTTGGTGGAAATAAAATATGGATCAACAAGGTCGGTGACATGTTATAAAATAGGTAGTAAAGACAAAGATAGATCCATAAATAATGACCAAGGACGTGAGCAACAAGAGACAAGAAAGGGTAAACCCATAGAAATGCAGTCAGCAACGAGCGAGAATATAAACAGTAACTATGTTAAACCTGCATTAAACAAGAAAGAGCTTAATGACACCAAAGGATGGACATTAGCAACATGGAATGTCAGAGTTCTCAACGGTAAAGAAGTCAAACTTGCTGAAGAATTTGAGAAAAATCAAATAGACTTGCTGGGTATAACAGAGACCAAAAAGAAGGGAAAAACATACAGTTTTTAGAAAACGGAGTGTCACTTGGTGAAAGGACAAAAGTCAAATAAAAAACACTTAAATAGTGGTGTGTACAAACTTCAATGTGGCGACTGCCCAAAAACTTACATTGGTCAAACTGGTAGAAACTTTAATAAACGAATAACAGAACATAAAAGGGCTTTCAATAATAGAAAAACAGATTCGACATAAGCACTTCACCTTCTAGATCATAATCATTCTTTTAATCACAAATTTAAAATACTTCACATTCAAAATAAAGGCATTAAGCTATCTTTGTTAGAATCTATGGAAATCAACAAATTAAAAAACACAGATATAATTCTAAATGACCAACTTGAGACAAACAGTTCTCCCCTCCTCAACCTATTTCATTAGAGACTATAAATTGTAAACGCATGCCAAAAATAGATCACTTGACAAAGGCAATCAGCCGAAACAGCTGTAGTGATAATAGTTAAAATAAATTTTGTGGAAGTTTGAAAACAAAGTTTTCAGTGTTTTATTGTTACTTGCTAAACTGTTCAATAAATGTCTGTGCGAAGCGATAACATCGACGCAGTGGAACAACGCGGAAACCATCTTACTTCATAAGAAGGGAGATATCAGCGACCTTAGAAACTGCCGCTCCATTAGCTTGTTGTCACAAGTATATAAGCTATTTACAAGAGTTATTACCAACAGGCTAGGAAGTAAGTTGGATTTCTATCAGCCAAGAGAGCAAGTAGGTTTTAGTGCAGGATATGGCACGAATGATCATTTACAAGTAATTAAGAACTTAATAGAAAAGAGTGTTGAATATAACAAGCCATTAGCCATGATATTTGTTGACTACGAAAAAGCTTTCGACACAATAAATCATCAAAAGATGTTAAAAGCCTTAACAGAGTGCCGTATAGATCATCGCTATATAAACATGATAAAATACATCAATCAAAATGGGACAGCAAGCGTGAAACTGGCAGATAAAAAGACCAACGTATTTAAAATAAAACGGGGAGTGCGACATGGAGACACAATTTCGCCAAAATTGTTTACAACATTATTAGAGCATATGTTTAAGAATGCAAATCCGAGTGAAAAAGGAATTAATGTCAATGGAGAAATGCTTAGTCATTTGAGGTTTGCTGACGATATTGTCCTTTTTGCTGACAGAATCGATAATGCAGTATCGCAACTGGAGAAACTATACCTAGCCTCCCTACATACTTACTTACTCCGTGGCGTTACAACCCTTCGTGGGTTTTAGCCGACTCGACAACATGCCTCCACTGTTTTCTATCTTGAGCAACCTCCATCCAATTCTCCACGCCCATAGTGCTTAGGTCTCCTGCTATATTATCTCGCCACCGGAGACGAGGGCGTCCGCGTGGTCTCCTTCCAGTTGGGACTTCCTCCCACACCAGTCTTACTGTTCGTTCGTCAGAATGTCTTCTGAGGTGTCCTGCCCATCGGAGTCTTCTGGACTTTATTTCTTTTATGATGTTGGCGTCTGGGTAAAGTTCTTCAAGCTCTTTATTAGTTCTTATCCTATATTGTCCTGATGCTTCATCCAGCACCGGACCAAAGATCTTCCTTAGGATTTTTCTTTCCCAAACACGTAGTCTCTCTTCATTTGCCTTTGTCATCGTCCACGTTTCGCTTCCATACATCACAACGGGTCGTATGATTGTTTTATAGACCTGTATCTTCGTACCTCGTGTTAGTTGTTTTGATTTTATAAGGTTTTGGAGGGCAAAAATACATCTGTTGCCGGCCTGAATCCTGTTGTTTATTTCTTGTGATCCGTTATTGTCTTCAGTTATTGTTGTTCCAAGATACTTGAATTCTCTAACGCGCTCAAAGTTAAAGTCATCGATGGTAATGTTCTGACCGATTCTGTCTCTGCTTTGGTTATTGCGGCTCATATACATATATTTCGTCTTATTTTCGTTGATTTGGAGCCCCATCTTCTCTGCTTCCTTCTCAAACCTTACGAAAGTCTCCTTCATCTTTAATCGCGTGTTTCCTATTAGATCTATATCGTCTGCAAATGCCAGTAGTAAGTTTGGTCCTTCTCGATGAAATACTGTATTCGGTTTTTCGATTCTTGCACTTCTGATTATGTGCTCCAGAGCTAAGTTGAAGAGTTGTGGTGAAAGTGCATCTCCCTGTTTTAGTCCATTGTTTATTTCAAATGTCTCCGAGTATTGTTGTCCAACTCTCACCTTACATCGTAACCGTTCCATACACATCCGTATCAACCGGACTAGTTTTTTTGGAAAGCCAAGTTCCTGCATCGCTGTCCACAGTCTGTCCCTACATACTCTATCAAATGCTTGTTTAAAATCTCCCTACAAGTTGGATTAAAAATCAACCACACAAAAACACAAATCATGACAAATCTTGTGTTAAGCGAAAAGATTTCAGTAAATGGCATGCATATTGAAGAAACCACCTCTTATAAGTACTTAGGACATGAGATACGCATAGGAAGAGATAATCAAACGTGCGAACTAAGCCGCCGCATAGGACTCACTTGGGTGGCATTCGGCAAGCTGAGCTATGTTCTTAAATCAGAACTGTCTATATGTCTTAAAAGAAAAGTCTTTAATCAGTGCGTGTTGCCAGTACTTACATATGGTGCAGAGACATTAACACTAACCAAGAAAGTAAGAAATAAAATTTGTGTTACCCAAAGAGCCATGGAACGATCGATGTTAGGCATTTCTCGTAGGGATCGGATCACGAACAAGGAAATAAGACGGAGAACAGGAGTGACAGATGCCATAGAAAGAATTATGACCCTTAAGTGGAACTGGGCGGGGCACATAGCTAGAATGTCGGATAACAGATGGACACAGCGAATAAAACAGTGGAGACCGAGACAAGAAGCACATTGAACTAGAGGTCGTCCACCAACAAGATGGTCTGATGACATAAAACGGATCGACAAAAATTGGATGCAAACAGCACAAAACAGAAATACATGGAAAAGACTGAGGGAGACCTATATCCAGCAGTGAATAGATCCGGGTTAAATGATGAACTTTTTTCGTAAAATTAATCTTGATGAAAATGATTTTAAAACTGAGATGTGCATAGATTTGAATTTAAGTGATTTTTGTTTGCAGATCTCTTTAAACATTTTACATACAAGAACTTTTCTACTTTTCATACACTCGGCATGTGAATTTTAGTGTGTAAGTAGAGTAGTTTATATTCTGTGAGAGTTTTTTGAATAAATTTCCATAAAAAGTATCCAAAAAAGTTTTTATTGTATTTAAGAAACGGTTTTTACAATTTGGTCTTGCTTAGACCAAAAAACTGATTTAATTTTAAATATTTTTGTGATATAGTTTGTCCATCAAAATCGTTGTAAATGAAACTTAATACAGGATGTTTCAAAAAGATATGCCATAAACTAAATCACGCATTCCGGGGACAAAAATAAATTGATTGAATCCAACTTACCTTATTACAAAACAAGTTACAGCCCTTTGAAGTTACAGAATATTTTTTTGCATTACCTCCTAAACTACTTGACATTTTGTAATAAAAATGAACACGTTACTTTCTTGTTCTCAAAGAATGTTTCATAAAAAGAAACAACAAAAACTAAGCGCACAGAAAAATTTTAAAGGGGGTGTGCAGTCCTAAATCCCCTCAAACTTTTATTAAATCCCCCCATTATTTTTAAAACTTTTTATCGCTTTTTCGAAAAACTAGTTTTTTTCCTAGTTGGCCATAAAATTACAATTAATATCTACGGATACAGTAATTACAAACTGTTCCATCAATAATAGTCAATAATTTGAAGCTATCATTTATTGTGTAAATAAGATTAATATTAAAAATTTTAATATTACAATGGCCTTCACTTTTCAGGAAATGGCAGATATGCATTTAACTTTGGGTAAGTTGGATCAGATTAAATAATGATTTCAATAAACTATTGCGGATATCTTGGTAAATGTCAAGGAATTAGTGTAGCAGCCGCAAGGCGTTATGCAGTAAAATACCCCAATCGAATTACGCCCGATAGACGATTATTTCTGACCAATGATCGTCGTTTACGGGAAACGAGTACATTCTAACCGCAAGTTTCTGGCAATAGTGGTCCTCCAATAATATATGTTACTGATGAAGACATTTTAGAAATCATTGAAGAAGTCCCTGGAACAAGTACAAGCTTCTCAACTGCTGCTCAACTAAATGTTCCTCACGTAAGGGTTTGGAGGTGTTTGGAGGATCAGCTGCTTAAACCCCATCACTTAACAACAGTTCAAGAGTTATTGGTTGAAGATTATCCTAAAAGGATTGGATTTTGCGATTGGTTGTTAATGGAAAACACTCGAAATGTTAATTTTATTAGAAATATTTTGTTTACCGACTAGGCTACCTTCAGTAGAAATGTAATACCAAACCATCATAACGAGCACATTTGGGCCGACGAAAATCCTCACGCCAAAAAAACGACTCGTCACCAAAGGACTTTCAAAGTTCATGTTTGTAGTATTACTTTCCAACAATTTATATGGTGACAATTATTTGTAGTTCTTGGCAAAGAATTTACAAAAGTATTTGAAAGAAATGAATATTGTAATAAGGCAAAATATGTGGTTTCTACAAGATGGCGCTGCACCGCATTACAGTAATACCTTTGCAGGTCCGGGAATACCTTTGCAGGCAGTATTCTAGTCGGTGGATTGAAAGGAGTCGTGACGCACCTATTTCTTGGCGACCCAGAAGTCCTTACCCCATGGATTTTTTCTTTTGGGGGATTATGAAAGAGAAAGTGTATTCTGTAACAATATATATATATATATATATATATATATATATATATATACAAACAACACAGTTTATTAGGGTTGCAGTCAGAAATATTGGCCGGGATGTTAAAAAAAACACTCTTTTGACTTTTTGTCGAGCTTTCGGAATGGTTTTATTCCTTTTTCAAGACACTGCAAAAGACAATTATGTAAATATTTAAAAAATATCACAATTCTTCAGTGTAACTTACTAGTCGTTGAGATTATTTTTGAACGCATTGAACACTCAACATTTATACTAAAATATACAACACAAAATATACCACACACATTAAAATATACAATTGTGGACAAAATACATCATAAAATCTTTAAAAATATTTGTTGGAAAAATAGTAAAGCCCGATTGATGGCATGTTTTACTGGTGTATATCAACTCATACAGAGAATGGAAAGAAAAAACAGTGTAATTAATATGTAATTAGGTGTAAATTGGTGTTATCTTTCTTTACAAGAAATATTAGATTCCTTTCTTAGGTGTCTATACTTTTATTTTTTTTACTATTTTTCCAACAAATATTTTTAAAGATTTTATGATGTATTTTGTCCACAATTGTATATTTTAATGTGTGTGGTATATTTTGTGTTGTATATTTTAGTATAAATGTTGAGTGTTCAATGCTTTCAAAAATAATCTCAACGACTAGTAAGTTACACTGAAGAATTGTGATATTTTTTAAATATTTACATAATTGTCTTTTGCAGTGTCTTGAAAAAGGAATAAAACCATTCCGAAAGCTCGACAAAAAGTCAAAAGAGTGTTTTTTTAACATCCCGGCCAATATTTCTGACTGCAACCCTAATAAACTGTGTTGTTTGTTTATATCGACAGTCAATAATATCCAGTATTTCTTATATATATATATATATATATATATATATATATATATATATATATATATATATATATATAAGGTTCTTGAACTCCTAAGTGGAGCATAGAGCTTCAGTGAAAACGCGCCATCAAGTTCTATTTTGCGCTAAGGTCCTTACTTCATTCCAAGACTTTCCTTGGCCTTTTATCTCGTCCACGATGGATCTTTTTCAAGTTTGTACTGGGCGACCCCTTTTTCTTTTCCCTTGGGGATTCCACTCTAGGGCAGTCTTTGCGATACTGGAACTATTTTTTCGGAGTGTGTGATCGATCCAACCTCACTTTCTGGGCTTAATTTCATTTTGTTTCATTTCATTTACATTTCCGTAATAATAGGGAACGAAAAACAATTGAAGGTTAAAATAATTGAAACTGCAAATCAATTTCGTCAGAAAAATAGGATTTTTTAGCGCATTCGGTTAACCTTATTAAAACGATACCGAATGTGTATTGAAGAAAATGGGTAATTTTGAACATTTATTGTAATATATTTATAGTTATAGACATTTTTTGTACTTTTTAATTCGTTTAAACTCCTCTCATTACATGTCCGAAATACTCCAACTTTCTCTGCTTGATACTTTTTATGATCTCAATAATTTTGCTGAGACGTTCTAGTACTGTGAAGTTTTGAATCTTTTCGACCCAGGAAACTTTTAAAATTCTTTTATAGCACCACATTTTGAAAGCCTCAAGGCGATTTAGATCGATTTTGTTCACAGTCCAGAACTCGACACCATAAAGTAAGACCGAGAACACGTAGCAGCGAAGTAGGCGGATCCTCAATGCCAATTTTAGGTCTCTTTTACATAACACCTTGGACATCCTTCTAAAAGCAGCTCTAGCCTTCTTCTTCTTCTTCAGATGCAAATCCACTAATGGATGTTAGCGATCACATTTTCCATTAATTTTCTATTTCTTGCAATATGTATCAGAGATTGTATTAGGATTGATTGTATTTCGCTGTGACTTTCTGCGTTACAATTTAATTACTGTTCAAGTTAAACGATTTTATCAACTTGCTCAAGTTTGGTATTATTTACATATATGGACGGTTTTATATGCTGTTGTTTACTTATTATGAGTATTTTGGTTTTCCGTATGTTTAGATTTAAGCCAGGTTTATAAACGGACATAGTACATAATCATAAGTCATAAACATAACTTTAACCACAATCATAATTCACAAGATTTAAGATTGGTTTATAACTAGACATAATACCTAACCATAATATTTAAAAACTACTTTAGAAAATACAAATCTAACCAAATTTTTATAGATCTTGAAGAATTTTTTCTGGTCTTTAGATTCATAGAAAAGTGAAATAAAATGACAAAGGGAACAAATATTTGATTTCACGCAAACAAATCCTATGTATCTCTTGATACGTATTTCGACCTAATAGGTCTCGTCAGAAGAGCTATTCATAGGGGTTCTCAACGTGAAAAATCAATATTTTCTGCCTTTTAAGAAGCAACAATATTGATATAGGCAGAAAATATTGTTTCAAAAAAGATTTTTCACGTTGAGAACCCCTATGAATAGCTCTTCTGACGAGACCTATTAGGTCGAAATACGTATCAAGAGATACATAGGATTTGTTTGCGTGAAATCAAATATTTGCTGCCTTTTCTCATTTTATTCGGATTTACTCTGTAGGAGTACTAGAAACACAATTCGCTAAGGATTTCTGCTTAGTTGTAAAAGACATGTCGTGGAATGCAAATTTTAGATTCCCCATGTCTCTTTAACATCTTTTATCAACGTCTGTTTGCCTTGCAATTCTTAGAAGGCTCAGATTATGAAGCAGAAATCTGAATTGTGTTTTAAAACTGTTTTACGATTGTTTAGTTAGATATCGCTAGTGCGTCCGTATTGAAGTCATGTTATTGTTGCTTCTTAAAAGGCAGAAAATATTGATTTTTCACGTTGAGAACCCCTATGAATAGCTCTTCTGACGAGACCTATTAGGTCGAAATACGTATCAAGAGATACATAGGATTTGTTTGCGTGAAATCAAATATTTGCTGCCTTTTCTCATTTTATTCGGATTTACTCTGTGGGAGTACTAGAAACACAATTCGCTAAGGATTTCTGCTTAGTTGTAAAAGACATGTCGTGGAATGCAAATTTTAGATTCCCCATGTCTCTTTTAACATCTTTTATCAACGTCTGTTTGCCTTGCAATTCTTAGAAGGCTCAGATTATAAAGCAGAAATCTGAATTGTATTTCGAAACTGTTTTACAAAAGTGAAATAGTTTTAAATAAATATGAAGATTAATAGAAAAGTTGCTTTGGCCATGGCAGCAGTCCCACTTTATTATCTGCCAGAGTTCTTAACAAGCAAAGAAGAGTAAGAAGGTATAGTGTAAGACCCATAAATAGAAAGCGTGATAAGGAATGGGATAAGGAACAGTTATTTAATTTTTTACGTTGGATTACACATGCGCATATTCCAACAATTCCATAATGTTTAATACTTAATTCATAAATGTTGAAAGTTACCAACTTTGAAGGTCACGTTTTAAGGACTAAATTTATGTTTTATGTATTATGAAAGCTTTTAAATGGGTACATTTATTTATTAACTTTCAACATTATGATTATATAATAAGATTATGGTTAAAGACTAAAATTATGTTTATGTCCGTTTATAAATCCGGCTTTAGACCTGCCTCCCTACAACTCTCAATGACACTATTAAGTAATGTTTGCAGATCTTCTTGCCTAGAAGCTAGGAGTACTGTATCGTCCACATATCGCAAATTATTGATGACTTCACTGTTCACAAATATGCCTTCTTGTTTTTCAGAAAGTGTTTTCTGAAAATTCTTTCGGAGTCAACGTTGAAAAGCAGCGCTGACAAGAGGCATCCCTGCCGTACTCCCCTTTTAATATTGAGAGTCTGTGATTACACATCATCTACTAAAACTGATGTTTGATTCCAATATAAATTTGCAATTGTTCGAACATCTCTGCCGTCCAAACCCATTTCTTTTAGATCTTCGATCAATATAGAGTGCCTAACACGATCAAATGCCTTTTGGAAGTCAATAAAACAACATTATAGTCTACAGATATATCTCTACATCTTTGAGTAAGTACGTTCATTCCAAACAGTGCCTCTTTCGTTCCAAACCTGTTACGAAAATCGAGTGTCATTAAGGTATTCCTCGAATTTATTGTAGATACGACCATGTATTACCTTTAGAAAAATTTTCAATAAGTGGATTAACAAATTGACAGTTCTATAATCAGCACAGGTTTTTGGTGTTGTCTTCTTAGGTGGAGCTATAAACAATGAATTAGACCAACCATTAGGTAGTTGTCCACTGGTATAAATGGTATTGAAAAACGGTATGAAAAATGGTATTGAAATTATAGCCTTCAAAACATTGCTAGCATTGCAGTATTACCTAAAGAACGTTTATTAAACCGTTGTGTGGATAATTGATCAAACACGTATTGCAGACTTGCACTATTATATCGGGCGATTCTGTATGAGCGAAAATAATCCTCCACAAGAAACACTTTCTCCTCTGTCCTTAACACCATTTTTAACAATTAGGCTTTATTAATTAATTAATTAACGATTACTTTACAGGTCTATACTATCGTTCAATTTAAGTACTGTTTATTTTTGACAATAGTGTATTATTTTAAGCCAATCTCATGCCAACCTTACAGTTATCAAAATATTATAACTCGCATTAAAGAGATTTTTATTCATTGTTCGCATTAAAACATGTTTCAATATTTTCTCTTCTTTTTAATATAAAAAAACGATCATTTTATTTAATTTTTATTTTTTAACATTTGTTGTATTTCTTCTAAGGTTTTACCCTTAGTCTCAGGAACAATCCAAAAAGACAATAAAGAAGCCAGGAAATTGAAGGACGCAAATAACAGAAATGGACCGCATAATCCTGTGTAGACAAAAAGATAATAAAATACATTATTAACTGTAATACCAGTTATTCCAAAGCTTGATGTAACAATAGCAACGGCTTTTGTCTTGACACTAGCTGAAAAAAGTTCGCCTAACATTAAAGGAGGAACTGTGCCTAATCCAAATGAACAAAATAGTAGGTATAGTACCAAACCAAGTAATGGGAACCATTGTATTGACGTTAGATTAACGTCTGTATAATAATCGCTTACTAAAAAGAATACAGCTTCCAAAGTTAGCACTATAGCTGCCAAGAATGTGGAAAGCATGAAAGCTTTTCTTCTGCCCAATTTGTTTGATAATAAAGAGGAGCATGTATGGCTAATACAACTTACTGCAGCATAAATTATAGCAGATATTTTAGGATCAACGTTGGTTCCAGATTTAATAAATATAAATTGTGTGTATGCCGCAAATGTCATCATACCACCCCAAAGTTGAGAATTTCTTAAGAAAAATGCTGCAAATAAAGCTTTCCTATTTGTTTTTATGACAAATAAATCTTTCCAGGATCCAGATTCAGATAGCTGACGATGAACTGCTGCCTCAATGGCTTTAAACTCCTCTTCAATGTCTGTTTTTTGCCTAAGCCTTTTGAGGTGTTGTTTTGCTTCTTCATGTCGACCTTTAGCTATGCAAAAATACGGAGAGTCTGGCATAAACGGAAATATCACCAGAAGCAAAAGCGGAATGACTACAGCAATTAACGAAGTTGTTTTCACACTAAGGTAAGCACCCAAAATATTAATTAAGCACTGACCAGTGAATAGAGAGCAAATGAAAGCGTTGCCCCAAAGACCTCTCACTTTGGGGTTGCTATTTCTCCAATGTATACAGGTAGACAAGATAATGTTAGTGCATCAGCACAACCAACCAATAACCTTGCACTATATAATCCATACAAGTTGGTAACAAATGCTTTGATTAACCAAACTGCTATATACGGTATCGATGCTAAAATGATGGCTTTTTTTGTTCCAATGCGATTTACGAGAGGTATAAATATGGGTGTAAGAAACACTACTCCTACAATACTAAAAACTGTAAAGAATGAGGCTTGTTGTTCGGTTATATTGTAGTTAACTTTATCTTCGACTATTTTCAGTAAGAATGGTGATGGCCAGGCAACAAGCATTCCACATGTTAATCCCCCAAGTGATCCTAAAAATAATAAAAACGTATAAATATATATGAACAGTAAAACAAGATTTTTTTACCAAATACCAAAAAATAAAATTTGTATGATTTATTAATGTTTTGTATTTTGAAAACGATTTCCGAAAAACGAATCAAAATATCCAATAAACTTAATTTATAAGCCCCATTGTGGCTTATTCCAAAATAAAATAGTAAATTGCAATAAGATGCCATAAGAGTCTAGCTTCAGAATAATATTTTTGTTCCACTTACACTATATCAACAAATAATTACTATTTAAATGGGAATAAACCACAATAAGGAAAAAATAGAAAAAATAAAAATAAAAAACTTCACAAGAAAATAGCTTTAGAACAATATTTCTACACACACCATAATGGACCGTGATCTACAGCCATAAAATAGTATGATTTGCGATGATAGTTTAAAGCAAACGAAAAGAAAGCATGATAAAGTAAGTGCAAAATTAAACTCCAGCGCAAATATTTGAAATGCTATTTACAGATGAGTGCAGTTCTGATGAGCAAGTAAGAATCACGGTGCTTATTAGTTTCCGATCAAAACTAAAATTTCAGTAGTATAAAGAAACGTACAATAATGTATTAATTCGTAGATGCTGGGTGTTTGATCGTAAGCTTCATCAGCTGCTTATAGATTTTGAACAGGCATTTGATAGAGCATACAGGGTTAGATTGTGAACAGCGATGCAAGAACTTGGCTTTCCAAAAAAACTAGTCAACTTGATACGAATGTGTATGGAAGGGTTTTAATGTATTGATGTAATGTGACAGTTAGCCAACTATACTCAAAGATGCTTTCAATATAACTCTTCACTACTCCGCTCGATGAATCTTCTTAAGGTGCCCTCTTCATTACTGAAGGTTGGCTATACCTACAGCAAATTGCTATTTTGAGCTATTCTTAGTATGGAATGTGTGTCCATGCCTGTGCAGTCTCTTACATTTTTTAGGCAGTAGCATTTTCTTCTTCCTGGATCCCTTCTTCCTTCCATTTTCCATTCCATTATCAGTCATAGGAAGTTATATTTTTCTCCTCTATAAATATATGGTTTTTACAATATTTAGGAGTTCTCTCTCGGTCCCCATTCTTCTCAGCACCTCGTTGTTGGTCACGTATTCTGTCCAAGAGATCTTCAAAAAACCTGCATGCTTCGAAAAACCCACATCTTAAAGGCTTCTATAACATATTATTTTTACTTAAAAATATCAAAACTATTGGAAAGTCTAAAACTCCACTAAGCTCGTTAGAGCACACAAATGTTATCTATCAGATACCCTGTTCTGAATGTAACTCCTGCTACATTCGCCAGACCAGTTGGTCGCTTCTAGGGCATATAAATCTACATAAAAGTGACATTAGACTTTTCAAACCCTCTTGTGCCCTTGCACAACACGCCATTTCTAATAAACGTCACATTGACTTCACAAATATCAAAATACTGGCGAAACAAAATATCCATCAGAAACACTGCTTTACTGAAATGTGTGAGATCCTCAAGAACCCATTGTCAATAAACAAAAGAACCGAGATCGACAATTTGAGCCAGGTTAACCACTCTTTTATCTTTTGAGATAAATAATACCAATTATTTCTTAAGTTAAAATGTGGCTTCCATTTAAAATAATAACACAATCACCCCATATTTCCAGGGTTAAAAAAATATCAAATATTTCCGCCATACAAATCTACCCGTCCAACTAATTATTCAACGACCCTCGTAGAAGTTAATAATTGTGTCTGAAACCTTCACAGGGATTGGAATTTGGTTGACATATGGCCCTTAAATTTTCGGTATCGCGTCACGTCGTTTGCATAGATTGCAATGGATTGCATTGCAATGAATCAGTGCTTTGTTTGTCTTCATTTAGGAAAAATCTCTAAATGAAGCCAAATGTTCGTTTGAAATTTCTAAATCTTCGTATCTTCGAATATGAACAATATTAACTGCAGAGTTTGTGTGTTTTTTGCTTTTTTTATTAAGTTAGTTTTAAATGTTGA
Organism: Diabrotica balteata; assembly: GCA_918026665.1. Classification (NCBI taxonomy): domain Eukaryota; kingdom Metazoa; phylum Arthropoda; class Insecta; order Coleoptera; family Chrysomelidae; genus Diabrotica; species Diabrotica balteata. The sequence continues at coordinate 3,030,841 of OU898283.1, read as the reverse complement.
GTAAATTTTACTGTACATACTGTACATATAAAATCGATAATATACTTACTACATCTTGAGTTGTAAGTTATGAAATATTAACACCTGTTGTATTTTACAGAACTGATGAAGCTTTAGAAGCTAGAAGCTAGAAGCTATAAGCTATTTATATATATATATATATTATAAAGTGTGATTTTCAATAGTATTGTATATAGTGTAGTTAGTCACAAAATTAGTTACTTACCAAGGAGTATAACGAATATTTGAAACAACTCTTTTTGCTTATTTTCTTTATCCTTTAGGCTAGAAATGACAGATTTTGACTTCATAATATAAATACTTAAAATCTACTGGAGACTAAGTTAATATCTGATATCCCAATTTATCATTTAAATATTATATACGGCAGTGAGTATTTCGTTATTTTGGCACATATTATTTTGTTTTACTGATATTCAAACTAACATCATTTACAATATTTTCTTATCTTTATAATTAGAATTTCATAGATTTAATTGTTTAGTTTATTGTATTACACACGATATGAAATTCGTTTTTTAATTACATTAGCTTAGTCTATAAGCTGCTTTAATAAAACATTAGTGTGTTGTTCCAATGATGAAAAATATATTAACTTTTACGAAATATACACCGTGTCCCAAGAGGTTTTATATTTTGAAGGAAATGCTTAGCATTTAAGAAAGAAAACATATATTATATAATAAATATAAAACTTTTAAATAATTTACTCGAATGTAAATGTCAAGATGCGCATTGAAACCGTTGCGAGAGAGTATAGGAGACAAATGGACGAGGAAATGGAGAGCCTGGAGGTGGGGGAAAATGTAGAGGAACTGTGGACAAAATGTAAAAACATAATAACTGAGAAAGCAACAAAAATATTGGGGAAAACCAAACCAGTTAAAGAAAACGAATGGTTTGACAAGGAGTGCCAAGAAGCAACAGATAACAAAAACAGGGCATACCTAAAGACAAATCAAGCTGGATGCACAAGAAGAGCAAAGGAAGAATACCGGACCCTAAGAAGAGAAGAAAAACAATTACATAGAAGAAAAAAAAGACAATTTGAGTAAAAGCAGTTGGAAAGCACAGAATGGCTAAGAAATCAAAATGAAACTCGAAAGTTCTACAGAAATCTAAACAAAATGCGCAAAGAGTTTAAGACAAGAATAAGGAGCTGTAAGGATGTAAAAGGAAACATCCTAAACGATACGGCCTCAATCCTAAACAGATGGGTTGAATTTTTCGATGCAAAATTTAATGACCATCATATCAAAGAAGCAGATAAGACCCTGGCAAATCGAAATGATTGGAATCCTTTCAACCCAAACGAAAGACCACCTACCATCGAAAACGTTGCCCAAGCCATTAAAAAGCTTAAAAATAATAAATCACCAGGAGTTGATTAAATTTGCAGTGAGCTCTACAAGAATGGTGGCGATGCCCTACTACAGACACTGCATAAGCTTTTACTTCTTGTTTGGCATAATGAAACCATGCCTTGTGAATGGTCTCAAGGCGTGATATGCCCGTTACATAAAAAAGGTGACCAGCTCCAGTGTGACAACTATAGAGGTATAATCCTGTTAACAACTGCTTACAAAATACTTGCAAATATTGTCTACGAAAGGCTGCAAGTTTACACAGTGGGCATAGTTAGTAAATATTAAGCTGGATTCACTCCAGAAAAATCAACAATTGACCAGATTCATTCAATAAGATAGATTCTCGAGAAAACATTAGAATTCAATATTGAAACCCATCACCTATTCGTCAACTTGAAGGCAGCATACGACAGTGTCAAGAGAACAGTGCTATACCAATCAATGTATGAGTTTGGTATACCAGAGAAACTTATCCGACCAACGAGAATGACAATGTCTAACTTAGAAGCCACTGTAAGAATACAGGGAGAGAGTTCTAGATCCGTTGAGAAAAAGGATGGACTCAGACAAGGGGTTGCTCTGGCTTGCCTCCTATTTAATATTGCCTTAGAAAAGGCAGTCCGAGATACACGAATTAGGGATGGTGGTACTATTTACAATAGATCGATACAAGTCTTAGCATATGCTGACGACATTGACATAGTAGGGCGTAGCAAGCGAGATGTTGAGCAATATCTCCTAGAATTGGAAACAGCAGCGAAACAGGTCGGTCTAGTCATCAACGAAGACAAAAACCAAGTACATGTTGGTTACAAAGGATCCGATAGCAAATGAGGAACAAGAAACACTCTTTGGAAGTCATACCTTTGGACGTGTTAACAACTTCACATACCTTGGGTCGCTATTGACTGCTACCAATAAAACAAGCGAAGAAATCAAAAGACGAATAAATCTTACAAATAGGGCATACTATGGACTCCAAAAGCATTTCCGCTCAAGAAACATTCAAAGAAGAACTAAAATTATTATATACATAACATTGCTGAGGCCGGTCCTCACATATGGAGCAGAAATATGGACTCTAACGCAGAAAGATGAAAGACTTTTGGGAATATTTGAGCGTAAAATACTCCATAAAATATTTGGAGCAGTAAACGACCAAGGGCAGTGGCGCAGAAGATATAATTCTGAATTGTATCAGCTCTTTGATGAGCCAGATGTCATAACGTTCATTAAAACACAGCGACTTAGATGGGCTGGACACATAATACGAATGCCAGAAAATACGATTGCTAAAAAGCTAACCACAGGAACACCTGTATAAAAAAGAAGCAAAAGCCGACCGCGAATTAGGTGGTTAGATGGAGTTGAAACCGACTTACGAATATTAAAAATCAGAAGATGGCAGCATGTTGCCAAAAACCGAACAGAATGGCGACGAATCTTAGAGCAGGCCAAGATCCACAGAGGATTGTCGAGCCAAAGATGATGATGTAAATGCCAAGAATTCGTGTTAATTTCAGATTAAAACAGATTACAGGACTCATTCAGATTAAAAGTGATGCATAATGCGTTATCTATCCCGCCTCAATTAATAGGATAAATGAATAAAAAGCCTTACATATTCCGGTACCAACTTAAACCAATCGGACGACTCTACTGAAATAAAACAAGATCAGCGTTCGTAAAAATGAAATGTCAGAAGCTCAAGGCCTTTGAGATGTGATGGTATAGAATTTATGATGCCTTAAGAATTTTATGGGTGGATCTTGTGACTAATGTTGAGGTCTTAAGTAAAATGGGCAAGGAATGCAAGATTAATAAAACTATCAAAGGGTGCAAATCTTGGCACAGTGTGCAAGAGTGCAAAAGAATATCGTGGGCCATGTTACGTAAAATAAATTAAGATATGGCTTGTTGCAACTCATTCTTGAGTACAAGATATTTGGAAATAAAGGAACAAAAAAAATAATATTATCGTTGCTTCAAAACCTAAGAAAGTGGTTCAATATATCTACAAACCCACTATTACATATAGCTTAAGTAAAGTTAAAATGTGTAAGTGGTGACCAACTTTTTGCAGCAATCCATAAACTAATAGTACTTATATGGCAAAATGAATTGGTACCAGAAAAGTGGCTAAAGAGAATTCTATGTCCAATGCATAAAAAGGGTGATCAACTGGAGTGTAACAATTATAGAGGCATTACTGTGTTAGCATCTGCGTATAAAATCTTCATCAATATATTATTTGAAAGACTTAAACATTTTACAAAGGATATTGTTGGTCAATATCAATATGGATTTACTGCTGGAAAAACAACTACACATCAAAGTCCAGACAAAGGCAAATGCTAAATAGTCACTTAAATATATAATAGATACAGACCATCTCTTCATCGACTTCAAAGCAGCCTATGATAGTGTGAAAAGAACTGCGTTGAATATAATGCAATGATAAACTTTGACATCCCACCTAAGTTAGTTAAGTTGACCCAACTAACAATGCAAAACCCAAGCTCATGCGTTGGAATTGAAGGAGAAAACTCTACGTTCTTTGACATTAATAGTAGTCTACGACAGGAGGATGCGCTGGCGTGTCTCCTCTTTATTATTACCTTGGAAAAGGCAATCAGACAACTAAAAATTAGAATAAATATAACTATTTTTAATAGATTGACAAAAGTATAATTTGCATTCGCTGACGATATAGTTATAATGGGCAGAAGTATGAGAGACATGGTGTAGTGTTTTACGAGGCTTGCGGACGCGGCAAGTGAATTAGGACTTGAGGTAAACGGGGAAAAAACCAAATATATATTGGTTTTTAAAAACCACCGAAATATCCAACAGATAATTCAAATTAACAACCATACCTTTAAGCAAGTCAAAGAATTCTCTAGAAACACTTTAAAAATAAATATAGGTAAAGAAATAATAAATAAGACTTACTCATAATCAATTTAATTTAACTATCAGACGACCGGTTTTGCTTTCTACAATATGCAAAGCATCTTCAGGTCTCGATACAAAGTTAAATAAATGCTGAAATGATAAAAACCGATATTAGGGTGTTGTCTAATAAAGATAAACAAATTAGATGTAAATTACAATAATCATGCCAATATTACATGTCTGTGGTTTTATTTGAAAATGAGTAAGTTGAATAAAAAGGTATAAAAAGTTTTAAAAGTTTAAACAGACAAGGTAAGGCCCACAAATTGTTATAAAATAGTCTATTAGATTGTAATAAATTAATAAATGAGCAAATAAATAAACATTACTTACATGCCGGTACTCTATTAATTGATGGATGGTAGAACATGGTTGAAACTACTATGTATTGTTGAATGGAGAACTCAATTCTGCTATTGTAGTTGTTTGACAGTAAACGGGAAGTTCTTGAGGAGATAGATTTGATCCAATGAAGCAGAGATATGTGTGTGATTGTTTGTTAAATGAAAGTGATGTTATATACCATTGTATTATTTAGAAGTTATTTATACTTGTATAAAAAAAAACTCATTGTGCCCAAGACTATGATGTAGTGCAATAAAGTCCTTCCCCCCTTTTAAATTCAATGTTTGTTTCGTCCCTTCTAAGTGTTTTCTATTTTAGTGTGTTTAAATTATCCTTAATTGTCTGTATTTTAACATTTTATTTACTTGACTATTCCAATAATTAACTCATTGCCAATAGAACTTTATCAAAGTAATTTGATAACTACAAGTTGTGAAAATAATTGCACACCCACACAATCTTTACATCTACACCTATTCATTGTCATAAAACTGTCACCTTCAAAAAAACAATTACTCAATAAATAACGCACATTTCAAAAATATATCTCTGGAATAAGTATAAATAGCCTTTAATACAACAATAGTATATTACATCACTTACATTTAACAAACAAGCTCACACATATCTCTAATTCATTGGATCAAATCTATCTCCTCAAGAACTTCCCGTTTACTGTCAAACAACTGCAGTGATAGAATTGAGTTCTCCATTCAACAATATAAAGTAGTTTCAACCATGTTCTACCATCCATCTATTAATAGAGTACCGGCATCATTTGTTTAACTTTGTATCGAGACCTGAGGATGCTTTGTATATTGTAGAAAGCGAAACCGGTCGTCTGATAGTTAAATTAAATTGATTGTGAGTCAGTCTTATTTATTATTTCTTTACCTATTATTTATACTTATTCGAGAGATATATTTCTGAAATGTGTGTTATTTATTGAGTAATTGTTTTATGAAGGTGACAGTTTTATGACAATGAATAAGTTTAGATGTACAAATTGTGTGGGTGTGCAATTATTTTTCAACTTGTAGTTGAAAAGTACAGTATAGTATTGTAGTATAGTATCAAATTTCTTTGATAAAGTTCAAAAAAAAAGAAAAAAAAAATAATTGCACACCCACACAATTTGTACATCTAAACTTATTCATTGTCATAAAATTGTCACCTTCATAAAACAATTACTCAATAAATAACACACATTTCATAAAAATATATCTCTCGAATAAGTATAAATAACTTTTAAATAATACAATGGTATATAACATCACTTTCATTTAACAAACAATCACACACATATCTCTGCTTTATTGGATCAAATCTATCCCCTCAAGAACTTCCCGTTTATTGTCAAACAACTACAATAGCAGAATTGAATTCTCCATTCAACAATACATAGTAGTTTCAACCATGTTCTACCATCCATCAATTAATAGAGTACCGGCATTTAAGTAATATTTATTTATTTGCTCATTTATTAATTTATTACAATCTAATAGACTATTTTATAACAATTTGTGGGTCTTACCTTGTCTGTTTAAACTTTTAAAACTTTTTATACCTTTTTATTCAACTTACTCATTTTGAAATAAAACCACAGACATGTAATGTTAGCATAATTATTGTAATTTACAACATCTAATTTGTTTATCTTTATTAGACAACACCCTAATATGGGTTTTTATCATTTCAGCATTTATTTAACTTTGTATCGAGACCTGAAGATGCTTTGCATATTGTAGAAAGCGAAACCGGTCGTCTTATAGTTAAATTAAATTGATTGTAAGTCTTATTTATTATTTATTTACCTATTTGAAATGGACTCACACAAGCAACACATTCATGATTTTAAAAAATAAAAATGTAAACATGACTTTAATAAGACCGGTTTTGATATGTGCGACTGAAACGTGGGCCTAATCTCAAAATTATGAAAGATTCCTTGGTATTTTTGAGAAAAAAATGCTTAAGAAAGATTTTTGGGGCCGTAAATGAAAATGGACTATGGCGTCGAAGATACAACTTTGAACTATTATCAGTTATACACTTATCCAAATATTATGAAATTTGTTAAAAGAAATTTAGATGGACTGGAGACATTGCTAGAATGTCAGATCAGGAATACACAAAGAGATTAACATTTTTAAAACCAGAGGGCACAAGAAATAAAGGACGACCACGAGGGAGATGAATTGATGATGTCGAAGAAGGCTTACAGATTATAGAGGTCAGAAGATGAAGGGAAGTTACCAGGAATCGACAAAAGTGACGACTTCTTTGTGAGAAGCCCAAGGTCCACAACAGATTGTCAAGCCACTTATGATGATGACAGTTACGATAGTCATGCTGATTGCCAATATCCAGAACGTATAGGCATCGTGAAAAGAAGAGCATTCTAATCATGGTAAAATAAAACAACAGCTAATATAAAAAAAAATTTATTTTACATATCATTTAAAATCTGTTGAATTTCGTCTAACGTCTTTCCTTTAGTTTCAGGTACAACGTAGTAAGCAATAAAAGTAAAAACAATATTACAAAAACCAAACAGGTAAAATGGTCCATATAGACCAGTAGCAGAATTTAAGTAATAGAAAATATTATTGGTTATAATTATACTGCCTGCAAACGTACAAGTAAGAACACTAATACCTTTAGATTTAATACTGGTTGCAAACAGTTCACCCAACATTAATGTTGGTATAATTCCCACTCCAAACGAGGAAACTACTACAAATAGAAGCATACCCACTAAAGGATACCATTTCCAGGATTCCAAGTTAATTTCTGTATGTACCGTATCTAAGTAAAAATATGTAGCTTCGGATAAAACTACAATTCCTGCCAGAAATATTGATATCATATACGCCTTTCTTCGTCCCATTTTATTAGATAAATATGCTGCACATGAATACATAAGAACAGTGACTCCAGTGTAAATTATAGCTGACATTTGAGGACTAATATTACCTCCTGCTTTAGCAAAAATAAATTGAGTATATGCAGCAAAAACATAAACACCCGTGAGCAGTTGTGATATTCTCAGAAATACGCCAGCAGTTAATGCTTTTCTGTTGGCTTTGATGCTTATTAGATCTTTCCAGGAACCACATTCTTGTGATTGTTTTTCAACAGATACTTTCATAACTGTAAATTCAGATTCTACGTCTTCCTTACATCTTAACCACCTTAAACTAGATTTTGCGTCTTCAAGTCTGTTTCGCATTATTAGATAATATGGAGATTCAGGCATAAAACTAAAAATTATTAAAAATAGAACTGGTATAGCTAAACCTATATAAGATGTCAATTGTACATTGCAATAGCTCCCAATAATATTCATTCCACATTGTCCTAAAAATACAGCAATTATAAAAGAGTTTCCCCATATGCCTCGTATTTTAGGTGTCGAAATTTCCCCTATGTATACAGGAAGCGCAGCAAACACTATCGCATCTCCAGCTCCAGCAAGAAACCTCGCCAAATACAGTAACCATATATTTGTACAAAAAGCTTTTAAAATAAAACTTATAATATAAGGCACAGTTGATAAGTTTAGAATAGTTTTTCTGCCAATAATTTGGGAAATTGACACCAAAAAGATGGGTAAAATGAGCATTCCTGCTGCGTGTGTGATAGTAAAGTAGGAGGCTTCATTTTCAGATATATTGTAATTTACCTTATCTTGAGTAATCTTAAGTAAAAAAGGAGAAGGCCAAGCGTAGAGCAGTCCACTGGTAAATGCAACGAACGATCCTAAAAAAACCATATTTATTTATACAAGTGTATTTATTTAGACAACTATACACACATTACAATTAAAGAACCTAAAACTAAAATATATTAACAAAAAAATTAAATATAGAGGGTTGCGCTTCGATTCAACTCGAGTGTTCGAAGACTTTATGAGAGGATTGAATTAAACCGACGCCGACGCAGTCATTAGTAAAATAATACACCACTGAATACTCATAGCGACCTCTAACGAGATAAAATGAAGTCACTGTCGTAGTAATTACAGTAAACTGTAAACACAAACTAATACTAATAAAGCTTATAGATAGATGTTCTACAATGATCGAAATCGAACATTTAACCCCCTCTGTGGCTCAGTGGTAAGAGCGCCTACCTTTAAAACTAAAGGTCGTGAGTTCGAATCCCACCTGGGTGGAAATTTTCGTTTATTAAAAAAATTAAATAAATGAAAATAATTTCTAATCCTTGTGTGATCGGTACTTACCAGAGGGACCGCAGACGTTCGGATACAATTAGCGTCTCTTAGCAAAGACAATGACGTCGACTTTGCTAAGTATCAAGACAATTACTCTACACACACAAACACACACAAACACACACACACTACATTAATAAACTTATCTTGATTGAGACTGGCTGAATGACAATTATCCAAGCCAAAACACACAAAACAAAAATCGAACATTTATATTCCAGTAGTACATCAACTATTTACCCATGTCAGCTTTAATTTTGTACTCTTCTCGTCCTTGTTAGTAAAAAATGTACCAATCAATGCTAATAATAACCTCTAACAATCATAAAAATGACATATAATATAGTATTTTTAACCCTTATATGGGGAACACTGTACAGGGTGTCCCAAATTGGTACGTTTTGCAGGGTATACTGAAAACAAGACGAGATAGTTAACCCTTTCGAATCTGACGGGACGTATTTATCCCAGTCATAACAGTATCAATCTTTTGGGCTAAATCTAAACCGTTTTATATGAATTTTTATAGTAACCGACTTTCTAAGAACTTAACATCAGTTTTGAAAGAATAATTTGTGAAAGCGACAACATTGCAAACTGTTTTCGTGTTGTGTTTGCTTGTGATGTTGATAGATGGACTGTGCTTATGTAGTTTTGTTGATGATTACCACAGGGACAGTTGTGCAATGTTACTGTTGTTTCGAATTTGTTTTTGTGAGTGGAGCTACCTACAAAAAAGGTAAATATATTCAATAAAACTAGTATTTTGTTTTATGGTAAAATTGGCCTAACAAACATTTATGGTGGGTTATATGTATCCCAACAGTCTTGCTTTGTTCTAGATGAGTAGAAAGATATTGACGCAGAAAGAGCTAGAGGAGGAGGCAGCAGCCATTTTTACCAGCGATACTGAATTCAAAATCTCCGATTAAAAGTCTTTTGAGACTAGTGGCTCCGATGATGAAGACTACAATCCATCAGGATGTGAAGAAGACGTAGAACGTGAGCATTACGAAATAGATTCAGGTTCCGAGGGCAATAAGATGGATGATGAGAATCAGATGATAAGTGACGCAAGTAAAGAAGAAAGCAGTAGTGACGAAAATGATGAAGAAGGCGAAAGTATGTACCAACCCTGTATTTGGTTTCATAACCATGGAACTTTTTTACCACGTTTTTCGGTTCCATCAAAAAAAAAGTCGATTTTACTCTTTCTCATACCATGACTGAAATAGGAATATTTCTAAAAGTCTTTCCCAAGAGCCTCATTCGACATAATGCACATTGTATAAACTTACGTTTAGAGAAATTTGGAAACGACACCAGAAAAAAAGAATTCCTACTGATGATGAACATGAAATTATGATTGCATTGGGTGTTACACTAATCATGGCATATAATCGAGTTCCATCTTTTAATGATTATTGGTCACAAAATGATTCTTTAGGAAATTTAGCAATTTCTCGAGACCGTTGTAAACTGATCCTTGCTAAAATAATATGGTAAAGCCTGACAATGCGAGAAAATCATATTACATCTACTTTCTTTACAGATTTTGCCTTTTAGCTGGTAGCACAACATTTGGCAGCGGCGACCGATTTTTTTTTTAGTTGTTCCTCCAGTTTTTATTTTTCTTCTGAACTAGGCTTTGTAGATCCAGAACATGATAAGATAGAAGGTAACTTGAAGATCCCGACGCTCCTTTTTTCTTTGTTTACACCAAGGATCCAGTAGCAACTGCAGGTTTTAAATATTTTTGATTATTGGTGCAACTTTTTCTGCATCTAGTTTGTAATTTGCAGCGATATATTTCTTAATAGGGTAAAGATAAGAACTACATCTTTTTTGAATGTTTGCCATCTTTTCATTTTTGAATGGTAAAGGTGTTTGTGGCGTTCCAGATTCTGACGTAGCCGAAGTAGCGGATGATTGGTTTTATATATTTAGCAATTTAACAAACATTAACTATGAATCCAAAATGTTCTATTTGCTGTCAAGTCTAGTACTTAAGTCATAATTGAAAAAGTTTCAATCAAAACTCACATAAGATATAATACGTTACGTTTAGGAAACTGATTCAAATAGCTACGTTTGACTTTTTAAACTCGATAGGCGCGAGACTATCATATTTACACACATCGACACTTGCGCTTGTGATTACTGCTATATATTACGGTGATGAAGTGTACCAGAAGTCCTTCCGGAAAAAGTGGAATCGACAATTGCAAAAATGAAAAGGGTTAAAGCAGTTGGAATAGATGGTATACCAGTGGAACTGCTTAAATACTTACTGCCTAAGAACGAGATACATATCAGACCACTGGAATACAGCAAACATAATTCTCATTTATAAAAAAAGGTATCAAAGTGGATATTAAAAGCTACAGACTTATAAGGGTTCTACCAATCATATACAAGATATTCACAAAGATCATTAACAGATTAACAAACGCATTAAATGCTGCACAGCCGAGAGAACAAGCTGGCTTCAAGTGCCATAGGATCATATTCATACACTTCGAGAACTAATAGCTAGCGAGAAAATACCGCTAACATTAACCTTCATAGCTATCGAGAAGGCTTTCGATTCTATATATCAAAAGTCAGTAATAGAAGCTTTGGCCAACCAATGCATTGACAAACCGTACATAGAAATTTTAGAAAATATATACAGATAAGCAAAAGGTAATATAAAAATTTATGAAAACACACCAGAATTTCCCACTTTCAGAGGCGTCCGACAAAGAGATGCAATATTACCAAAATTCTTCACTGCAACTCTAGAAAATATATTCAGCAAAATGAACTGGCAGAACAAAGAAATATCTATCAGCTAGCAATGAAGTTGGCCTAAAAATGAACTTGGCAAAAACAAAAACCATGTACAACGAACTAGTGGATGTCGAAGATATAATAATAAACGACACTGCGCTTGAGACCGTATACGAGTATGTATACCTGGGACAATTAATACATAAATCTGGCTCCTTACTTCCAGAAATTAACAGAAGATTGAAACTAGCTTGGACATCTTTAGGTAGAAATGCAGTTATATTCAAATCGAAGATGCCAATCCACCTGAAGAAAAAACATTCGATCAGTATATACTACAGATCATGTATATGGCTGCGAAACTTGGACACTAAAAAAGAGATAATATCGAAGTCACTCAAAGGTCATGGAGCGATGCATGCTAGTTATAGCAAAGAGAGATCGAAAAAGAATATAATGGATCAGACAGGAAAACCAAGGTTATTGATGTAATCCATAGAATTAAATCTATAAAATTGCAGTGGGCGGAACATTTAGCGAGAATAACTGACAATAAGTGGTCCACTAAAATTCTTCTTCTTCTTCTTTTGGCATCATATCCCTGGATGGCTCTTTGCCTGTCTGGCTATGTCCTTCCATTCAGATCTCTCTTGTGCCCTTCTTCTCCATTGTCTTATGTTCATTGTTTTCAGGTCGTCTTCCACGTCATCCAACCATCTCGTTCTGGGCCTTCCTTTTTTTCGCCTTTCTATGGGCTTCCATTGTGGTGCACTAGAATTACACTGTGGTATCCAAGAGGCGTCCAAATTTAAGATGGGACTATGGTACAACATGGCACAGAGAAACGAATTTTAGAGAATCGTAGGCAGACATGAAGAATTATTATGTAAGAGAGGCTACACAATAATCGGTAGAATATGCTGAGAATGAATTAATAATATATTAAAGATAATTATAATACAATATACCAGCGTAGGCTAGTAGCGACCATTATATGAAGTCAGGACACCCCATTGATGGTGAGTTAAGTAAAAAATCCAAGCTTACTGGCGTAAGCGTATTTAGACACGACAGGTATAACTTCCTTCAGCTTATTATAGAAGGGAAAATAGAAGGCAGACGCGGCCCGGGTAGACGACAAATGACCTGGCTGCGTAACATCAAAGATTGGACAGGATTAGATTTTGAAAGTTTAATAAGGAAAGCCAAAAATAGGCAAGACTCTGCAGAGGTCATCGCCAACCTTCGCTAAGAAGACGGCACCCAAAGAAGAAGAAGCTTACCGAAAGCAACAGGACGATGTTACGAATTACTTTATTCTGATAATACATCAATACATCACTTATGCAAAAACATTATCTTTTATATATCAGTTTATATATCAGTTTATATATCAGCTGTGAAAGAAAGATTTATAGAGATTTGATAAGTCGTGTCTCATCAATGAAATCTTTGACTTAGTGTATTATGCTTGGTATATTTATTGATGTGATTGGCGTAATATATTAGTTGAATTAATATTAACTACTTATGCCTGCCTTTGCATGAATATAATTGCTATTTATAAACATGTATCTTATTTGTCAAGTCAGCTTTTAATACACTACCCATATAAAGAAATTATTATACACGTGTGTGGTCAAAATTATAGTTGCGGATTGCTCAATTTATTTGTCTAACTATAATTTATATAATTAATTTAAATAATATTGCAATTTGTAAGCTTAAACTAGAAGACGCAACTGAGGAACTGCGTTTGTTCGCAGTATAATACTGTGAATAACTGTACAACTCAACTCAACTAATGTTGAGTTATCCTTAATAAATTTTTAAATTGAAATAAAAAATGTTGGTAAAAGCATAAACAAAATCAACACAAAAAGAATTTCCTAAAACGGTTGCATGATACAAATTTTTATTACTTTAAGTATAAAAAACTGTTAGGGGCTAAATACTACAAACATTGTGTTTTCTGAAGAGGCCTTATTTTGCCCAAATAGTTCAGTCAATGAAATGATTTTTGCTGCCAAAGTTTGTCTAACAGATTCATTTGCTTTTTGTAAGTGAAAAATTTGACTATGTTCTGTATATTTTTGTTTGTACACACAGACTAATTTATTAACTCAGTTAAATTCGAAACAATCTTATCAATCAAAAAAATTATTTGATAAAAACCTTGGTACACAATCATATGCTGTGCGTGCGACAGTTTATTTTTAAAATTGTTTATTACTTTCAATAGGTACGTCAGTTTCAATAGCTGGAATATAAAAGATATATAGATGTATATATAAGAAGTATGCTGACTTTTTTACGATCACCCAGATCGTAAACCTATTTCACAATCTACGTTAAGCAAAATAGAGTGAAAATACAAAGAATTAGACGACGTAAAGGATGCAGCAAAGCAAGGTAGACAATAATTGATGAAAATATTCAACAAAACATAATTTTGGCAGCAGTAGAAACTCCCGAGAGTTATCTAGGGATTTTGGTGTAGGAAAGTCTTCAGTATCAACTTTTTTAAAAAGGTAAAATACCATCATTTTAATGTACCTTCGTCTTATCCATAAATTGGCTGAAGACGACTTCCACCGAAGAACTGAACCAACCTAACAATTTCATGGACAACGTTTTATTTTCGGAAGAGGCAAAGTTTCATTTGAACGGTAATGTTAACCGGTAAAGCACATGTATTGGTCTGATGAAAATCCACACTGGAAGCAAGTTTCCCATACACCAAGATCACAAAAATCGAAGGTATGGGTTGATAAAATATTATATTGTGAAAAATACAATTATTAGTCAATATTTTTTTATGAAAATTTAACAGGACCATTATATCTGGATTTCCTACAAAATTCATTAACTCCTGATCTGATCTGATACATCTTTTTCCTGATAATCAAATACACACCAATTTAGACCGCATAATTTGGTTTTAACAAGATGGTACACCACATTTCGTAGTAACTGCGCGATTTTTTAAACAGAACTTTTCCACAACGGTGGATATTAAAAAGAATTCATTTATAGGGTTATTTCAAATCTTAATTCTACACAAACAGACCTGTTTATATCCGTCACCTGTTTATATCAGTTATAGCTCTCCAAGACCGAATTAAACAAGAAATAGAGAGATGTAACATAGGACCCTTAAGCTAGCGCGGGACACATGAGCGGAATCCAATTTAACCTACGTAATATTTTTTCACCCATTTTTCACTAATTTATTACCACCCTAATAATTTTTCACCACCAAACCAACCTTAAGGGGAGCGATTCTGCTGGCTTAAGGTTCAAGCTAGCAGAATTCAAAAAAAAAACTTTTTGTTGATGGCATATTTTTTCACCCATTTTTCACTAATTTATTACCACTCTAATAATTTTTCACCACCAAACCACCCTTAATGGGAGCGATTCTGCTGGCTTAAGGTTCAAGCTAGCAGAATTCAAAAAAAAAAAACTTTTTCTTGATGGCACATTTTTTCACCCATTTTTCACTAATTTATTACCACCCTAATAATTTTTCACCACCAAACCAACCTTAAGGGGAGCGATTCTGCTGGCTTAAGGTTCAATCTAGCAGAATTCAAAAAAAAAACTTTTTGTTGATGGCATGTTTTTTCACCCATTTTTCACTAATTTATTACCACCTTAATATTTTTTCACCACCAAACCAACCTTAAGGGGCGATTCTGCTGGCTTAAGGTTCAAGCTAGCAGAATTCAAAAAAAAAACTTTTTGTTGATGGCATATTTTTTCACCCATTTTTCACTAATTTATTACCACCCTAATAATTTTTCACCACCAAACCACCCTTAATGGGAGCGATTCTGCTGGCTCAAGGTTCAAGCCAGCAGAATTCAAAAAATAAACTTTTTGTTGATGGCATATTTTTTTACCCATTTTTCACTAATTTATTACCATCATAATATTTTTTCACCATCAAACCACCCTTAAGGGAAGCGATTTTGCTGGCTTACGGTTCCAACTAGCAGAATTAAAATAAATATGTACGACATACCATAGTGTTTTGATAGGTTTTTACGAATTTATTACCACCCTAGCAATTTTTCACCCCTTAACTACCCCTTGTGAAAAGTCAATAATTGTGATAGATTAAAATTAAAGGAGATTTTTTTTTTCAAATTTACTCTCCTCTACTTATAACTGAAATAAAAAAGTGTTTAGTTAAGATTTTACTAAACTTTGAGCATCCTGATAATTTTGCTCCCATAAATCTATTCGGAAACTTGTCTGCTAGCTCAATATTCGAACCAGCGAAATTAGAAAAAAACGTATTTTTGAAATATTATAGTATTCTATACCAACTTAGTAATTTTTTATCCCTCCACTAACCCTTGTTGGAAGTTAATAATTCTGCTATTGAAAAAGTATTATTTTATAATTTTACTCTTTTCTGTGGTAAAAAGATTTTTGTCTAATGCCATTTCTCTCTCATACACACACACACACACACACACACACACACACACACACACACACACACACACACACACACACACACACACACACACACACACACGCACACACACACACACACACACACACACACACACACACACACACACACACACACACACACACACACACACACACATACATAATTTTACTAAATACTATTTATAAATAAAATAAGAAATTATCCAACCTCACCAATTCTACCATCTAAACATTTACGCTAGTTAAATACAAAGCAAATTTTTTCGGAAATATGAGATACGATAGTATTGTGCTAGATTTGTACTAATATATTAGCATCCTAGTAATTTTTTACCCTTTAACTACCCTCCCAATCCGGAATCAATAATTCTGCTAGGTTAAAATTTAAGGTGATAAAAAATCTATTTCTATAATTTAACTGTATTGTACTTTTAACTGATTTTATAAATTGCTTGCCAGGTTTTTACTGAATTTGATCCACCCTTATAATTTTTGACCCCCTGAGCCTCAGTTAACGGGAAACATTCAAAAAGCTACACATTGAGGCTAGGTGAATAAAAAATTTTTTTTGGAAACACAAGAGTGCTCCTAGATTTTTACTATATTTTTACCAACCTAGTCATGTTTTTCTCAACTACTCTAATTGAAAAACATTTTCAAATCTTATTCTATGCTAACAATTTTTTATTTTTTTAGTGTTTAAATATTGAAAATACTTTATTCCAAAAAACTATAAATTTGAACCCTTTATGAATATAAAATAACTGAAATCGAGTTGAGTTTTAGTAAATACATTGGAATTTTTATATTTCACAGAATAAATTACCAGGTAATTCAAACTAACATTCCAGGTATTACCAGGTAATAAACATTCAAAATAACATAACACACAAATTGAAATAATTTTATTACGGCTATTATATTATTTAACTAATTGAAAAGAAGGGTCGGGACCGTGCGTATCTATTGTTAAGAGATTAAAAGATTTGTATTCAGTAGGTACATGAAAATTTGAAAAATAATTTAGGTATTTAATATTATTCAAATAAGAAGAGTATTAACGATTGGTCAAAACATATTTTTAAGATTATGTGTACCTATAGCACAAAGAATTTATCTTTTAAAACATTTTAGGATATAAATATTTTAAGTATGTATATTCAAATAAATCGGAAATTACCGGTTGGTCAGAACAGCTGTTATAGATTATTTGCGTAGTAAATTAAATTTAAATTAGCAGCATTTTAAAAATTTAAAGATATTTGTATTTTTTTTAATTCTTTGTCGAATTTTCATTCATTGTCAGTTGAATATAACTAGAAATTAAAGGGTATTTCAAAAAATATTAACCTGTTTATTTTGTTTATGGAAATGTTTAGAAGAATCGACCAAGGAGAGATCTGGTTTCTCGGGACAGTTCACACACTCATAAATTGGGTTTTTTCTAATGTTTAGGATAGTACTTACTCTGCATCTTTTTATTATTAATTTTTTATATTAATAATTCTATATCAATTATTTATAGGTAAATGTTCGCGTACGATATTCCGTCTTTCTTTACTTTTTTTATGAATTAATTTACGAATTAATTCTAACCTTCATACCGTCTTTTATGTGTTTTTTATTTAATATATTGTTTAAAACTAAGTCTAACTTTCCACGGTACCATCGATTCATCTAGTGGTAATTCTTTTACTGGATAGTACAGAGCAGTCATTTTATAATTAAAAAGTATATGACTGTTGTTATTCTATAAAACCGATCTACAGAAATAACATTAGGTCTCATTGGATTATGGATGAAGTGTAAGCACCCTAAAATTTAAAGAACAAGATCTCTGCCGAAAAACTTAACATAACACTTTTTTATTTCAGTTATAAGTAGCGAAGAGTAACATTGTAAAAGAATATTTTTCACCTTAAAGTTTAACAGAATTATTGACTTCCCATAGGAGGCAGTTGAGGGGTGAATAATTGCTAGTGTGGAAATAAATTCGCAAAAACCTAGCAAAACACTGTGATATTAAAAAAAAAAAATTTTCTGATTTTGCTGGTTCAAATATTGAGCTAGCAGGAACATTTTTAAATAAGATTAGTTTAGAAGTGCAAAATTATTAGGATGGTCAAAGTATAGTAAAAACTTAACAAACCACTTTTTTTATTTCAGTTATAAGTAGAAAAGAGGAAAAAATTTCTTCGTAAATTTTAATCTAACACAATTATTGACTTTTCACAAGGGGTAGTTAAGGGGTGAAAAATTACTCGGGTTGTAATACATTTGTAAAAACCTAGCAGAACACTATGGTATATGGTATGGTATGGTATAACCGTAAGCCAACAGAATCGCTCCCCTTAAGGGTGGTTTGATTCTGAACAAATATTAGGATTGTAATTATTTAGTGAAAAATGGGAGAAAAAATATGTCATCAACAAAAAGTTTTTTTTTAAATTTTACTAACTTGAACCTTACGCCACCAGAATCGCTCCCCTTACGGTTGGTTTGGTGGTGAAAAATTATTAGGGTGGTAATAAATTAGTGAAAAATGGGTGAAAAAATATGCCATCAACAAAAAGTTTATTTTTTGAATTTTGCTAGCTTGAACCTTAAGCCAGCAGAATCGCTCCCATTAAGGGTGGTTTGGAAGTGAAAAATTATTAGAGTGGTAATAAATTAGTGAAAAATGGGTAAAAAAATACGCCATCAACAAAAAGTTTTTTTTTAATTCTGCTAGCTTGAACCTTAAGCCAGCAAAATCGCTCCCATTAAGGGTGGTTTGGTGGTGAAAAATTATTAGGATGGTAATAAATTAGTGAAAAATGGGTGAAAAAATATGCCATCAACAAAAAGTTTTTTTTTTGAATTCTGCTAGCATGAACCTTAAGCCAGCAGAATCGCTCCCCTTAAGGTTGGTTTGGTGGTGAAAAATTATTAGGGTGGTAATAAATTAGTGAAAAATGGGTGAAAAAATATGCCATCAACAAAAAGTTTTTTTTTTGAATTCTGCTAGCTTCAACCTTAAGCCAGCAGAATCGCTCCCCTTAAGGTTGGTTTGGTGGTGAAAAATTATTAGGGTGGTAATAAATTAGTGAAAAATGGGTGAAAAAATATGCCATCAACAAAAAGTTTTTTTTCCAAATTCTGCTAACTTGAACCTTAAGCCAGCAGAATCGCTCCCCTTAAGGTTGGTTTGGTGGTGAAAAATTATTAGGGTGGTAATAAATTAGTGAAAAATGGGTGAAAAAATATTACGTAGGTTAAAATGGATTCCGCTCATGTGTCCCCGCTAGCTTAAGGGTGCTATGTATACATCCGCTATGCTATAGAATGTTTAGAGACCAAAGGTAATGGCGCGTTTCAGCGTCATTGTCTAACCATCATTTGGAGCACAATTTGAACATTTTATTGTAAATTTCCGTTTGTTTTATTTTTGGTAATTTAGCACAGTAATTGCATAATAATAAAGTAGTTGTATAACAATATGAAATTTTCATTTAATGTGTTTATTACGTTTATCCTTCATTTATTATTTTGTAGGTAACTTGGAATTTTTGCATTCTTGCCACTCTGTAAAATTTGAAGCAACGTGTTATACATTTTTGGAATCAGCTATTCCGTATAAAATAATTAAAAATTAATCTATCAGAAAACCATACGTTTATAACGTATCTCTTTCAAAGACTTGTCCTATTTTTTGTTTTAATAAACAACGTGTAAAACATCGAATAACTGCTTACCTGTTAATATCGCTATGATTTGTAATGCAGATTTTTCATTATTTGTAACGTTTTCCTTCACCTTCACACGCGTTAACGGTTCTATTTCGAACACACATTTTGTTTTATCTATATATTTGGTCATACTCAGATTTTTCATCAACTTTTGCACGCCATACTATCTATTCAACTAACTAGCTAGTGTTTTAAATATTCGTGTATTGATATACTATAATAATTTGCAATTTGTTGTTTTTATTATCGGAAACAGTAGCGCACTAAAATAAATTATCACGTAACTGTAATTTTATATATAAATTTCTTTGAAAATGAAGTTGAGTGTTTGAAAATAAAACCATTGATGTTAATGAAGGAGCCGGGTGTGACGAATTATTAAAGACATTAATTTACTTAACCTATTAATGCTCCAGAACTATTTATGCTTATTTTTTTTTTAAAAAATTTCTGAATCGTCACAAAATTAAACAAAAATTATATGTTTTAAAAAATGAGAAACTTCTCTCTTTCTTGAACAAGGGTGTTGGAGATGTGACTGGTGGGGAGACTCGGACACGTAAACGAAAAGATATTGAACAATGCGTTAATAAAAGTATGAGTCTTTATGGTTTTACATTCTTCGAGGGTTGGTAAGACCAGTTTGTGGCCCCATTCTTCAAGCTAAGTTTGTAGAGTTTCACAAACGGTTTAAGGATAGTGAGGAAAATTTTCCTGCAAGTGATGGTTGGCTCGACAGATGGAAGAAGAGATATAGCATCCGACAACTGAACATTTCGGATGAAAAACTTTCGGCCGGTTTATCTGAAAATGAACCTTTTCATTTAAAATTGAGAGATCTCATTTTAGAGCATGGCCTCACGCCAGACCAAATCTTCAATTGTGACGAAACGGGTCTCAATTTCAGAATGCTTCCAACCAAAATACTGCAGCAAAAAAAAACTGCGCCATAACAAAAAAGCAAAGAACGAGTAACTCTTTTGATGTGTAGCAATTCTTTTGGATCCTTAAAATTAAGACCTCTACTTATTGGAAAATCAAAGAATCCAAGGGCTTTTAAAAATATTCAAATAAACTGCCTACCCAACTTAGTGCGTAAATGGATTGCCAAATTTTTAAAGAATGGTTTTTTGACGAGTTCGTTTGCGTTATTGAGGCCAACTTAAAAAAGGAAAACATACCAAGAAAAGCTATTCTTTTTCAAGAAAAGAAAACGCGTAATCTCATCCAGATGCAAGTTCATTGACTAGCGGTGACATTAAAGATGTTTATTTTGCCACCAATCGTCATTCTCTCTCATTAACCTCTGGACCAAGAGTTTTGGAAGCTATGAAACTGAACTATCTTCGAAGGCTTCTACAAGTGTTGTTGACCTGGTTGGAGATCACCGTTAAGGATGTGTCTTACTGAATAGCTACAGCTTGGAATGATGTAAGAGTAACAACCTTACAAAAGTCATGGCGAAAGCTTTTTCAAATTGAACCGAAAAGTGATAGAAAAGTTAACAATAACTGTATTTCTGAAATAGTAGACCTCGCTGATCAGTTACCAACGAAACTGTCGATAAATGATAAAGACGTCAACGAGAGGATTATACAAGATCATTAAATGGAACTGACTGATGATGCAATCGTCCACATGGTTATCAACCCACACAATGTCACTGAGGATGACACAGATGAGATAATCGAGAAAATATCACACTCGGTAGGATTGAAGGCGATTGGAGCTGCCCTCGCCTACATTGCGCAACAGGAAGAGTCAACCCCTACCGATGTCGTTCATCTTCAGCATTAAGTAGTAGTAGTAATAGTTGAATAAACTAATTGCATGCATCATAACTTTTGTATTATTCGTTTATGTTAAGCAAATAACCGATCTCCGCATTATCCGAGTATTTCAGTATTCGAGGTATGCACGGTCCCAATTAGCTCGGATAATCGCGAGTCTACCGTACTTTATATGTCCTGGGGGGAGGGAGGGGTCAACCCCCAAAAACCCCCCGAGGGCGCCACAGAGTATTATCTGATTTTGCATCATCAATACGTTTAATTTATCGTTAGTAGATGATCAGCAGTGGATCATTTACTATTTTTTAATTGTTCTCTCAAAGTATTATAATCTCAGTGCATTTTTCTACAATAATTTAAAGTTGTTGTAAGTTTTATAACATTATTATACCGACTAACCAAATTTTAAATATAAACTATGTATATAATTTTTATCCACACATACGGATATCAGCTGAGTGCTTATCATGACATTAGGTTAAATTAAAGATCAAGTAAACAATAATTACTTGCAATTTATTTCTCAATATATTATTAGTTAATGAAATTCAAAAACCCGAAAGAAATAACTAATATTCTTAGACTTAAATTCACTAAATTAAAAGTGGCATCAATCATAAATGGATCAACAACATTACTCAAATTTGAGTTACTCATGTAAAAATAGATACAGTGCTTTTCAGATAAAACTACCCACTCTAAATAACTTTTGAACTTTCAATTTTTAGGAAAAACGCAAAACACATCTATTAATATTTGAAGGGGAGACATTATGTCATATTTAACCTTTGCTGGGAAAGGCACCTCCTCACCCTTAGTATGTGATTAGTTTATGAGATAGAGAATTTTCCTTTTAACAAGATATTATCTTTCTTACCTTAATTGACTGTATTGAGTAACAGAGTATTTTAATATGTGGTCAATTTGATCGCTGAAATGGTTTAGAAAGAAAGAATCGAAATTGTAGGTTTATACCAATGAACGATATAATTGTAAAGACTGCTGCTGAACGCTTTAAAGAAGTCGTCCACAATACATGAATACTTTGATATTATTATTGTGTTGAACTGATGCGAAATTAGAGCACAGAGTCAGTTTGTCGTTAAAAACACGCATGAGACTGGTTGAAAACATCGTGTAATAACAAAGCATTCCAATGTAGTGCATTAGCATAAGTTTATTTAAAGGTTGAGAGTTATAGTACTTACATTTAGTAAACAATGGTCATACTTTGTTATCAAAATAATTTATTCTTTAGTGGACAAACGAAATCTAAATAATTTAATTAAAAAAAGAATTTTCAAATAAAATGTGACGCCGCTGTGTGTAAACTACCTTCACCTGCCGAATCTTCGACACCGATTCTATAGGAAATGGGACGCGTAGTTTATATATTAAACGTCATTGGTTTATACCATAAAATAATAATTGTGCAAGAGCTGCTGCTAGAATTTTTAAAGAATCACACCACAATAGTCATGCAACTGATAAGTATGTGGTTGAACTGATGCGGAAATTTAGAGCAACAGGGTCAGTTTGGTCGTAAAACCGGCAGAGACTGGTTAATAACAAATCATTCCAAGTAGGCATTTTAGAACAAGTTTACTTAGAGGCTTGGCAATTACAGTCACTGTCAACAATAAGCAAAGCAATCGGTTTTTCACCTTCTACGGCCTTCCGAATCCTCCATAAATTTAATTTTTATCCATACAAAATTAAATTGGTACAAGAGTTAAATAAAAGATGAAGAGATCTGTGCTATATGCTCCGAAATTATAAAAGGAATATACAAAAAATGGACTGGAAATAAACCTAGAAAAGACCGAATATTTAACAACAGAGCAAGAACCAGTGAGAAACCTAGAAATGGACAATGATAGGGAAATTAACGGCACTGAAAAATTCAAATATTTAGGATTCATACTCTGAAAAAATGGAACCACCAAGAGATAACCAGCAGATTAGCACAGGCAAGAACATGTATTAAACAAATGAACGGGGTACTGTGGGATAGACAGATTACCAGAAATACAAAGAAGAAGAGAATTTATAACACCTTGGTACGCAGTATAATTACCTATGGAGCAGAGAACTGGGTAATAAATTAACGAAACAGGTCCAAAATCACAGCAACTGAAATGAAGTTTATGAGAAGAGTGACAAAAATAGATCGCATCAGAAATGAGGAGATAAAACGAAAAAATGGCAGTAGAACAAGACATCTTAGCTATCATCGAAGAAAAACATATTAATTTGGGTATGGACATGTGAGAAGAACACATCATAACAAATGTGGATAGCAAAGATTTCGATTGGATCCAAATAGGAAAGGAGGAAAAGAGTTAGACCCCGAAGATCATGTAGGAAAGAAGTAAAACCGAGGCCTATGGAAAGACCAGCCTTAGAGATGGAGAATGGAAGAAAAGAAGAGGACTGACACGTTTACGTCCTGCTGCAAGAAGAAGGCGGCGACACTGTAAAAAACCTTATATAGATAGATAGTTAAATAAAAAGATTTTGATCGTCGTGTACAATTTTGCGAATTAATGATACTGTGCATCAATAACAATCAACAATTGTTAAGCAATATTTGCTTTTCGAATTGTCATTAAACGGTTTAGTGAACAGCTCGGTAATTTCCGATACTGGGCCGAGAGCGGTCCACAAATTATTGTGTGTGAATTTCATACACAGCAGTAGGGATGTATTTTAATGTGTTTGAAACTTTTAAGTAAGGAGCTACTAGATGTCATATAAAGAATACTGGATACATAGTCTAGGTTAGAGCGAATTAAGGCTCTATAATTTTAAGGAGAGATTCTTCATCAGCTCTCCAACCAGAGATTTAAGTAAATTAATGCACAGTTTTTTGGGCACAGTTTCCTTTAAGTTCCTGAATTGTATTAGAAATATTTTGTTTACCGACGAGGTTACCTTCAGTATAAATGTAATAACAACTCCATCATAAACGAGTACATTTCCGACTCATCACCAAAGGTTTTTCAAAGTTATGTTTTGTGTCAGGAATTGTGGATAACAATATAATATTCCCAGTATTTTTTTCCAACAATTTAAATTATAATAATTATTTGCAGTTTTTGGCAAACGATTTACAAGAGAATTTGGAAGAAGTGAATATTGCAATAAGGCAAAATATGTGGTTTCCACAACATAGCGCTCCACTGCATTACAGTAATGAAGTCCGGGAATATCTTTGCAGGTAGTATCATGGTCGGTGAATTGAAAGGTGTCATGAGGCACCTATTTCTTGGCCATCAGGAAGTTCAGGGCTTAATCCCAAAGACTTTTGCTTCTGTGGGTTTATGAAAGAGAAAATGTATTCTGTAACAATAGAGGACGGACAACAATTGAGGATTAGAATAATTGAAGCTGAAAATCAATTTCGTCAAAAAAATATGATTTTTCAGCGCATTCGGTTTTCCTTATTAAACGATACCGAATATGTATTGAAGAAATGGGAGTCATTTTAAACATTTACTGTAATATCATATTTATAGAGGTTATATACATTTTTGTACTTGTTAATTCTTTTCAGCCATTTATTTAGCTGCACGTAATTTTTAAAGGTCGTAACCCAATAAAGCTGTTTTTTGAA
The DNA here is from genome assembly GCA_918026665.1 of Diabrotica balteata. NCBI lineage: Eukaryota > Metazoa > Arthropoda > Insecta > Coleoptera > Chrysomelidae > Diabrotica > Diabrotica balteata. The sequence continues at coordinate 3,005,543 of OU898283.1, read as the reverse complement.
AAAACTTATGAGAAGCAAAAACTTTTTGAAAGTAATGTGTTAAACTAATGATACCACAAAATTCATTTGATTTGAACGTACTCAAAAGTTTGGGGGATTTAGGGCTGCACACCCCCTTAATATTTTTCTGTGCGCTTAGATTGTCTTGTTTCCTTTTTATGAAAAATTTTTTCAGAACAAGACAGGTAACGTGTTCATTTTTATTACAAAAGGTCAAGTAGTTTAGGACAATTTTTATTTTGTAACTTCAAAGGGCTGTAACTTTTTTTGTGTACACTTTTGTACTAAGGTAAGTTGGATTCAATCAATTTATTTTTGTCCCGGAAATGATTTAATTAATGACATACTTTTCTGAAACACACTGTATAAACGGTAACCGATATTGTTTATAAGATCCACTCATAACAAACGACTTTCAAAGTTCCTGATGCCTGTTGTTAAATAGTTGAAAGACTATTATAATAATTACTGTAAGACTGAACTTACCCTTCCATTGAGCTACACATATCATCAATCACTTTTTGATTATTAAAAATTTAAGTTAATGAAAAATTGTTACTGTTTTGTTTTGTTTAAAATAGAACAAGTCATTTAAACACGTCTAATCGCTATTAGTATTCAAAATTAATTCGCAACTGTTACTTCGATGATTTTATTGAAATATGTTTTTTTCATTTAAATTTTTCTATTGTTGTACAGGCAAATACAATGTAAACTAACCAAAAAATAAATTTCAAAAACTTACCTATTAATATAGCTACAATTTGTGGCCAATCTTTTCCTTCTAGACCTTTTTCAACCCTTATTATAGAGATCGTCATGTTTTTGATACCTGTCTATTTTTTCTATCTAAATAATACTAAAAAATTTGTTGCGATTTTATATTTAAGCTGCTTTAAATCTTTATTGCTATGACTTAACAAAAAAATCCTTATTGACTCAATTTTCTCGCGATAAGATCTGTCCTTCAGAACTAGAAATAAGGAAACAACCCGTAGCAAAACAAACTGCAATATTATAAATTATAGGAACTGTGTTGGCCTTTATTAATATCAAAACCTTCAACATTATGCAAACTACATTACTTCATTCTTGTTTTATTAATATTTTTAGGGATTTAATCAGTTGCACCATACACTACAGGATTAACTGACATCAAGTTGACTTTATGCAAAATCTAATAGGAATTTCAATGTTGACACTTTGATAATTATCACGAATTTTAATTTTATCTCATACTAAAGAAATAATTCGCAATGCCAATAAACTAACACATTCCAACGTAACGTGTAGATCAGTTTATTTACCTAAATAATACTTTAAAATCTTTTTTATAAATAAAATGAGAGAGGATTTTTGTAACTTCTTCTCTAAACTTCTTTTATGCACTATTATCCGTCCACAAATTGTTGAGCGCACGAAATGTGCCTTAAAGTCAAAAACGGTTGTAAAATTTGTTTCATCATAGGCGTTCCTGAGGTGTTTATTCATTGAAATTAATGCGTTTTACATTTATTTTTCTTTCCAAAATGTTTATCAATATTAATAATGTTTTAATACTAATATATATAGCAAAAAACAATTAAAACTTTCACGGCTAATGTTGGTTATTATATTATATTTATAAAAATAAGAATTTAACCATTAACAATTTTGTAAATAAGGATACCTTATCTCTTTGGATATTTGAATACTAATCTTCGCGTTTAATGACTTTACTAGAAAACCTGAAATTCATATCCGAAGGTACTATTCGTTGCAAAATAATTAGGATGAAATTCTCCAGATTTTTAATAATATAATGGGTATAAAGATGCAGGATTTGGCCACGTGCCCCGTTTGTTTAGTTTATATTTAAAACTTAACTTGAAAGGGTGAAGTTATTAGGAACGAAAACAATTTTTTTGTTTAGTACATTTTTCATCGCATGTAATTTACGGCTCGTCGGTGTTTCCGCGTTTACGGCAGTAATTAGCGTCTCGAATATTTCTTTTGCAAATTTTATGCAGTGCGTGAATGATTTTTTATTTCATATACCTACGAACATATACGTACCTTTCGCTCGTGCTCGTTTTCGTGGATGGTTTGTGGTGGCTTCATCATCATCATCAAGTTTTACATTGGTACTGTTGCGCACAGTCAATAAGTCTGTCTATTCACCAAGAGAGAAGACTATTGTCCTGAATGTTCACGATAGTTAACGATGTGAAATTAACAAATTAAAAAACACAGATATTATTCTGAATGACCAACTTGAGACAAACAGTTCTCCTCTCCTCAACCTATTTCATAAATTGTAAACGTACGCCAAAAATAGATCACTTGAGAAAGGCAATCAGCCGAAACAGCTATAGTGATAAGATTAGATAATAAATTTTTGTGGAAGTTTCGAAAACAAAGTTTTTTGTGTTTTATTGTTACGTATATTGTTTAATAAATTTTGTTGGCTTTCATTTGCCTTGAGCTTTCAGTTACACGATGTTAGATTACATATGCATACAAGTGTTGAAGTTAAAAAAAAATAAGACTTGAAACTTACTTTCAAATGTCCGGAAAAACAGTATACAACCCATTTTAGTGATAAGAAAGAATATAATATATTACAACATAGATAATGACTCCTTTATTGCATTATTCATCGTATTATTGTTTAATCCGGTTAATTTAGCGAACCCCATAAAATGTTAACAAAATGAAGAGCAATATAAGGATTTAAAGTGTATGCTGTATACATTTATAGCTTAAAAATATCAGTTATAAAAAAAATTGTCAACATTTTTTTAGAAAATAGGTTTTTTTTTTAATCGAGTTTGCACACCTATTTAACTAATACTAGTTTATATAAATTTACTATTGAACAGTTTTGTGACGTCCTAATATACTAAAGATACTTAACCTTCGGAGTACAAAGACTGGGTCAAGCCTGACCCGAAATTCACTTATTTCTTAATATTTCATGAAATAATTTTTTAACAAATCTGATTGTTCGTAAGTTCTCCTTATTTGTTTCAATCTATTTTTTCGTGTATCATTCGTGAACATGCAAATTGCAGTTTTTCCTCTACGTAAAATCTATGATGTCGGGTCAGTCCTGACCCGGTCTTCGGATCTTGAAGAATTTTTCAATGTGTTTGTAGGTACACGTAAAACGCAGCCGTCTCTGTTATCCAGTGAACGTATTCAAGGCAAAATGATTATATTTGTAGAAATATTAGTAGATAGAAGTTAACCTTGGGAGTAATGTAGTGTCTAATAGGCATATTCTTTGGGAACGTCCGAGACGAGAGGTCTAACTTTGGTGTAAAGCGGTATTTCACGTTTGTTGATCAATTTAATTCAAGCATCGATCTTGAAGTGTGCAGTATTATATCAAAATGGGAAAAAAGAATAAACCTTTGAGTGAAGCTAAGTTGTATGCCTTACTCATATCAGATAGTGAAGAAGATTATGTTGCAGAGCTGGATGAAAGCAATAGTGAAGCGAGTGATAATGACGGTTGTGAGCCAGAAGCACATGAAGGTAATTTATCAATTACTGAACTCGAGAATGAGGAAGTTTTAGCGAAAACTTCTGAAAATATAGATAGTGAAAGATCTAGCGTATCTAATGTTTTGTGCTAAAGACGAACATGGCGTTATTTAGCTCCAAAAAAGGGTAAAACATTGGCATGTAATTTATTACAGAAAAACGTAGGTCTAACTAAGAAAAGTCAAAATATTGAGACATGCATGGATGCCTTCAATTTATTTTTTTCTGATAGTATAATGTCAATGATTCTTGAGTATACCAATAAGAGAGCTATTGAGTTCATAGCTGCGTTTAACAGTAAGAACGAGAAAAAAATAAAGGATTGGATTGAAGTTGATCTAGTCGAACTGCGTGCTTTTTTTGGTATACTTATATTATGTAGAAGGTGCAGAGAGTCCCATGAGAAGGTGCATAATTTATGGTCCAATACAAATAATGCATTTACGCGTCCTATATATAAAGCATCTCTAAGCCGGGATAGATTTATAAGTATTTTGAAGCATATTCGCTTTGATAATTTGGAAACGAGAGCAGAAAGAAGAGAACGAGATAAATTAGCTCCTATTCGAGAAATCGCTGATCTATTTGCCCAAAATTGTAGGGAATCATACGAACCATCTGCTTTTGGTACTATTGACGATCAGCTTATAGATTTTAGGGAACGTTGCCCATTTCTGATTTATATACCAAGTAAACCAAAGAAATACGGTATAAAGTCTTGGACCCTATGTGACGCTGAAAATTTTTATTGCTGTAACTTTAAGATATATACTGGAAAGATTGGTGATCAATTTGAACGTAACCAAGGCCCAAGAGTTGTCAAAACACTTGCAGAACATTGGTATAGGTCTGATCGAAATATTACAACTGATAACTTTTTTACCGATATTGCTTTATCTGAAGAACTGTTAACCAAAAATTTAACTCTTTTGGGTACTATCAGAAAAAATAGGAAGAGTTTACCCAAATCATTGCTTGAAATGACAGATCGCTCACTGTATTCTTTAAAATTTTTGTTCACTAAAAACATTACCTTAGTTTCATATGTAACCAAGCCTAATTTTGTTGTATTATTATCGACCTTACACAATGAACATGAAATTTCTGATGAAAACCAAACATTTAAACCAAAGATTATTTTGGATTACAACAAAAACAAAAGTGGAGTCAATATTTTAGATAAATTGATCAGAGAGTACACATGTAAAAGAGTAACAAGAAGATGACCCTTACGTATATTTTTCAACTTTTTGGATATTGCGTGCTACAATGCTTTCGTTAGGCAACAAAACGAGGTCGTTGTTATTCTTGTAGGGGTAGTGACAATAAATATTCAAAAAGGTGTGACATGCGTAAAAGATTTGTTTGTAATACTCATTCAAAACGCGAAGAAGTCCATATTGTCAAAATTAAATGCAACTACTGCCAAAAATACCACGATGGTGAACCATCTTAAAAAATTTAAATACAAAAATTTGGGATCATAATGTTTATGTTTCTTTGTTTTTTTTTGTTGAATTAAAGATACTGTTTAATAATACTGACTATTTAAAACATCCTTATAAATTGAATGAGAATGGGTCACGCTTGACCCATCTAATCTAAGTAAGTCAAATAATCTCCGTACTCCGAAGGTTAAGACTAAAGTATTTTTCATTGAATCACTTGGTATTTTATTATGTATCAAGTTCAAATAATTTGACCCGTTTTCGTCTTCAATTGATATTTTAGAAGTTTAAAAAGAATCTTCGGTGTTGGTGTTATTTTGGAGGCTCGATAAAATTCCCTTTTACTTTCCGTAAGTTACTTCTATAAGTTTTGTCATTTTACTTTATACACAACAATTTTTGTAGAACCCCAGCTCCGGGTGACATGTGTGTTCCAATGGAACAGTCGAAGCAACATGTCCGAAGATCAAACCGGTCATATTCCATAATGGTGCATTACCTATCTGAGTTGTCACCAACACATTCTTCCAATTACCACCTCGCAAGCTGTACACGTGGAAATTACCACAAGACAGACACGGAAGAATTATTAGGAATCAAATAAACTACATTTTAGTAAATGAAAAATTTCGAAACAGCTTTATATGTGTCAAGACTTATGCTGGAGCAGACTTGAAGACAGACTATGTTTTACTGGTGGGAGTATTTCGAGTCAAACTCAAAACAGTGCAGAAAAGGAAAGCGCAATCATATGACGTATGCTGAAAGATCTTGATGTGGGAATAAGAGTCCAAGCCACATTAAACGAGCAAGTGACAGCAATTGAAGACGAATCGAACGAAGAACAAATCATCAAACATATTACAGAAATAGTGCAAAATGTAAAGGATAAATACTTAAAGACATAGAATAATGAAGATAAAAACATGGATGACAAATGAGATTCTGCAAATAATGGACGAGAGAAGAACAGCCTAAAATAAACCCACACAAATATAAAACCATAAATATATTAATAAGAACAAAAATCAGAGAAGCGAAAGAAAAAAAAGCAAGGGAAAGATGCGAAGAAATTGGGACTCTGCAGTCAAAGTACGATAGTCACAATGTAGTCACAATAGTCAAAGAGCGTGGAAAGAATATCTAGAAAAACTATTTAAAGGCCGAAGAGGTAACACCTTTAAGCTAGAAGAAGAGGTAAATGATAAACCAAGAATATTACAGCAGGAAGTTTGTTCCGCAATAACACAGTTAAAGGATGGCAAAGCGGCAAACCCTGATAATATACAAGCTATATTTGGAAAAAGAGGTCCAGGAAGAAGAAGAACGTCTTGGTTAAAGAACCTCAGAATCTGGTTCAATACAACATATGTGCAGCTTTTCCTCGCTGCTGCAGATAAGATAAAGATTGCCATGATGATCGCCAACATTCGTAACAGATAAGCACATCAAGAAGAAGAATATAACTTGGTTCTCTATTCTTCCTTATATAATCTTTCCTTAAAATCTAAAAACAGAGTTTGTTACGCTTACACCTGTACAGTTGTAAGACTTTATATTATCGCCTTTTTTATGGATGTAGCTACAATAGCTAGTTCCGTCCATAATTCAAAATTTCAGTGTAGAGGTCTGTGTGTCTAGAAGTTCATCCACTTTTCATTGACATTAGAACTTTACTTCAGTTGGTGTTAGTAAGTTTTCTCCTATAAAAGATGTCACTGCTTTTTTGACGTCTTTTCAGCTTCTTTTTTTTTTTCATGACAAAGGTTTGTGCTTTTAAAGGATATAGAAATATAGCACGTAACCCTTTTCGCAGTTATAATAAGGTTCGAAATAAAACACTTTACATTTAAAAATAATTTTTACTTATGTCTAAGATACTCTTGTATTTCCTCTAGAGTTTTTCCTTTGGTTTCAGGTACAATGAAGTATGCTAAAGCAGTAGAAATAAGATTACAAGAAGCAAAGAAGAAAAACGGACCATATAGTCCAGTATACCTATTTAGGTAATAAAAAATATTATTAACAAGAATTGAACTGCCTGCAAATACCATGGTACTAATACAAACTCCTTTGACTTTTACACTAGCTGAAAATAATTCACCTAACATCAAAGTTGGTATTAGTCCAATTCCAAATGCCGACACTAATACAAATAGCAGCATACCAGCTAAAGGTAACCATTCTACAGATTTCATGTTTATACTCGGCACATTAATGTCAATATAAAAGTATATACCTTCCGAGATCATAATTAAAGCTGATAAGAATATAGAAATTATGTAAGATTTTCTTCTTCCTAGTTTATCAGAAAAATAGGAGGCGCTTACATAACAAATTAATATTGCACCTATATAAATAACAGACGAATCTTGTGCGCTGATGTTACCACCTGCTTTTTGAAAAATAAACTGAGTATATGACGTAAATACGTAGATTCCTGAGAGAAGTTGCGAGATTCTTAGAAAAGTAGCAGCCGTTAACGCTCTACGATTGGCCTTTATGTTAATTAGTTGAAGGTAAGAACCGTTTTCAGCCATCTGTCTCTTAACATCGAGTGTAATTTGATTAAATTCTAATTCAACATTTTCTTTTCCTCTTAGAATTTTTAAACTCTTTTTAGCCTCTTCAGATCTATCCTTCATTATTAGAAAATATGGACTTTCCACTCTAAAAATAAATGTTAACAAAAAGAAAGCTATTAAAACTAATACCATTAACGCAGTTTGTTGGACAGTATAAAGGCTGCCCAGTATATTTATAAGTAATTGGCCAATATAAGCCACGCATAAGAAGGCATTACCCCAGACGCCTCTGACACTCGGTGTAGAAATTTCTCCAATATATGCAGGCATTGAGGCAAAGAGAAGGGCATCGCCAAATCCACCACATAACCTAAAATATTTGTAATATTAATATAAACACGAAATAGGAAGAATAAATACAAATCACTATTTACTTAAATTTGGTGAAAAGTTTTATACAGAGTGATCAACTTTTATGACAAACTCAAGGTTCTAATCAGATTTTCGTCTTTTAAGTCAATATAACTCTGATTCTAAGAGTGGAAAATCGTTCAAATTAAAGGTATTGATGTTAACTATTTACTCAAATAACTTTCAAAGAAATGTTTTGGATTTTTTATAGGCGTTTAAAATGTTCAAAAACGCAAATCAATTTGAATTTTCCGCCTTTCTCTCATTTTTCTTTAAGTATTTTAATAAAGCACAAAAAGCCTTTAATTAAGAAATCTATTTTGAACCGTAAAATAGTTTCGAAACACAATTCAAATTTCTGCTTCAATTTGTGCTTTCTAAAAATTGCAAAGCAAAACAGACGTTGCTGAAGGTGTTAAAAGAGACATGGGGAATCTAAAATTTGCATTCCACGACACGTCTTTTCAACTAAGCAGAAATCCTTAGCGAATTGATTTCTTGTACTCGTACAGAGTAGATCCCAATAAAATGAAAAAGACAGCAAATATTTGATTTCACGCAAACAGCGCTTTTGTATCTGTTGATACGTATTTCGACCTAATAGGTCTCATCAGAACAGTTATTCAAAGGTGTTCTCAACGTGAAAGATCAATATTTTCGGTCTTTTAAGAAGCAACACTAAAATGGCTTTCGATACGGACTCAATAGCGACATCTGATAATAAAACCATAAAATAGTTTCGAAACGCAATTCAAATTTCTGCTTTAATCTGTGCTTTCTAAAATTGCAAAGCAGATGTTGATAAAGGTGTTAAAGCACAGATTAAAGCAGAAATTTGAATTGTGTTCCGAAACTATTTTACAGTTTTATTATCAGATGTCGCAATTGAGTCCGTATCGAAGCCATTTTAGTGTTGCTTCTTAAAAGACAAAAAATGTTGATCTTTCACGTTGAGAACACCTTTGAATAACTGTTCTGATGAGACCTATTAGGTCGAAATACGTATCAACAGATACAAAGGCGCTGTTTGCGTGAAATCAAATATTCGCTGTCTTTTTCATTTTAAATCTATTTTGGTAAAAAATAAGCGAGTTATGACCAAAAAGATGATTTCTTTACGTTTTATAGAATATTGAGGTTATATGTCAATTATAACGTCCTTTCAATGAAAATCGTAACAAGTTTAACATCCTGTATAATTGAAAAGGGTTACAAAAACAACATGTTGTAGTCATAGTTTTATAATAATTGTCTAAAATTATTAAAGTAATTAATTTTGATTATATTCATTCAATAGAATACAAAGTAAATCAAAACGCAGGAATATAGTTTACTTGAAAATTTTAAATCGATTCTATATTTTATATCACCATCAAAAAATGTTGTTTCCATACTTTCATCATCATCACCCAGCAATTTGAGTCGACTGCTGGACAAAGGTCTTCCTCATTTTTGTCCATTGTGCTCTATTTTGAGCACTTTTTATCCGATTTTTTGTAATTTTTTTGAGATCGTTGGTCAAATGTTTTACGTTTTAAAGAAATTGATGTATCGCTTTTAAAAATGTCTTTGAGTTTTCCATAGGCTGTCCATACTAGGTTTATTCTTCTTCGTAGTTCACATATTTGGTTGTCTCTTGTGACCTTTATTTTGTGTCCAAGGTATAAGTATTTTTCCATCAGCTCTACTTCGTTGTCTCCAATATTGATATCTCTGCTAGGTACTACGTTTGTCATGAAATTTGATTTGAAGATGTTTATTTTAGGACTTACCCTGGCACACACTAACTGAAGTTCATGTAGTGTTGTATATATCTCATTGAGGTTATCCGAGAACAAAACTATGTCGATTACCTATTTTGATGGTATACAAGGCAAATATCGAACACAGTAATTAATTAAATCTTGCCAAGTACTTTCGATTAATAAATCATCCTCAGGGGCATTTCGTCAGTTGTGGCCTATCCAACATAAGCAGAATGTCATACATGTAAATTTGGACATAACAATACAACAACATGTCGGATAGGGCACAACTGACGAAATGCCCCTGAGGATGATCTATTGATCGAAAGTACTTGGGCAAGATTTAATTAATTACTATGTTCGATATTTGTCTTGTATACCATCAAAGTTCATTTATTCGAACATTCAACCTTATATTAATTAACTATTTGTTAATCTTCTTCCGTCAATGTTTAGGTCTTTCTTTTCCCAGTTCAGTTTTTTACAAGCATATTCTAGTACTGCGGTAAACAGTTTAGGCGATAAGGTATCACCCTGTCGGACTCCCAATCTGCCGATTGGAATAAGATCCGTGTTTTCATGTAGTTTCACCGACATATTTGCGTTCTTGTATGTATTGTAAATTAATCCTGTATATCGGTATTCAATGCAGCATGCTTGTGGTGCTTCCAGGATTTTGTCAAATTCTACCGTGTCAAGGGCTTTATGAAATATTGTTTTGAAGCTATTTTCTTGTGGCATTTTAAATGAATTACTATTTAACTGGGAATAAGCCACAATTAAAGTTTAAAGTACGTTTATTAATGTTTCAATTTCCACTTTGGACATCGTTCTCAGAATTGTAGTGTGTTAATGTAGTGTTATGTACAATTTATGTCCATTTTCATGTGTATTATATTCTACGCTTGCTGGATAGCCAAAATTTGACGAAATTCCCCTATTGATGCTGTAGATAGCGAAAGTACTTGGGCAAGATTTGATTAAACTTGTGCTCGATATTTGCCTTAATTTTCAAAGTTTTCAGAATCCCTTTAATTGTGGCTTATTCCCAGTTAAATAGCAATTAATTGGCTTTATGAAAATCTTCAAGAGATAGAACGAGTGGTCGATTGTATTCGATAGTCTTTTCTATTACCGTTATATTGATCTGTAGGTGATCATTTGTTCCAAATCTGGTACGAAATCCCGCTCGCTCTATTGGCTGATAGAAATCAAGTTTTTTCTCAAGTCTATTTGTTACTATTCTTGTAAAGAGTTTGTATAGGTGACTAAGAAGACTTATCGATCTGTAGTTTTCTAATTCACGGGATCTCCTTTTTTGTACAATAGAATTACCTCAGTATTTTGCCATTTGTCGGGTATATTACTGTCCAAAAGGCACATGTTAAAAGGTTTTTTTATTTTTTTAAGTAGGCAAGTGCCTCTGATTTTGATTGCATCAGTAACTATACAATCTTTGCCTGGAAATTTGTTATTGTTAACTTTTCTTAGGGCCAGTTTTATTTCGTCCATTGTGATTTCCGGTAGTAGTTCTGATCCTTGGTTGACAATGCCCTTTTTCCTTGTTATTATTTCTGGTACTTGTACTCTCCTCTGCTATTTGCTTGGTGTTGGCTTTTATGTACAGCAATTTGTAGAAGTCTTTAACTATTTTAGGGGTTTCCTCTCTGTTGGTTGTAAGATGACCATTTCTATTTTTAATCTTTATTATCTGCCTTGTTCCCGTTCTTATTCTTTTTCTCAATACTTTCATACTTCTATTGTTCTTAATGGTACGTTCGATTTGTTCTTGGTTGTATATTCGAGTGTCTTGTGTAACAGCTTTGGATATCTCTTTGTTTAATTTTTGTCGTTCGTCGGCTTTCTAATTTCCATCTCGCTTCTCATTTCTTTTTTTTGCATTAGTTGCTTAGTATTTTGGCTAATCTTCCCTTCTTTTTATGTTCTAGGACTGAATTTGTTTTGAATTTCCAGTAAAGTTTCTTTTTAGAAAAAATATTCGTTTGGAATAGTTTATGTTCCAGCATGAACCTTAACAGTATTTTGCCACGTTCATTTCTACCATTAAAGCCAAAGTTTCCCAGTGGTGTTTCTGTAGGGTTGGATTTTATTTCTGTTTTGGCGTTAAAATTACCACATATAAAAAATAAAATGTCCTTGATGGTCTTTAAGAGCAGTTTCGATATCATCATAGACTAGATCCACTTCTTCTTCATCATGGTCTGTTGCTGGTGCATAAACCTGTACGATTTTCATATTATACCTTGTATTCAATTTGAGAGTAAGGGAGAGCGCCCACCAAAGTGGCGTGGCACGTGATACGTAGCAAGTAGCACGCGTCTAGCATGTTAAATAAAATATAACCAATGCAAACGAATTATTAGATCGAATGACGTCACTGTCATTTTTGGTGTGCGCTGAATCATTCGTTTTCATTGGTTACATTTTAAGTAACATGCTAGATGCGTGCTACTTGCTACGTGCCACGTGCTACGCCACTTTGGTGGGCGCTCTCACTAAGACAAATCACTCTTGTGGAAAATTTCTTTAGTGATACTATACTTCTTTGTAGACGCTTGTGTAAAATGAAGCCGGTTTCTCCTAAGGAATTATTGTCGTCACCTGCGTGGTAAAAACTATGTCCTGATTTTAGTTTAATTAAGTGTTTGCCACGTCTTCTGACTTTGCTGAGACCGACTATGTCCCACTTTATGTTTTCTAGTTCGCACTCAAGTTCAGTTAGTCTTCCTGACATTTTCGTGAGGAGTGTTAACCTTTAGACATCACGCTGGCTAGACGTGTTGGTGAGTGTTTGTTTCTAGCCGCCCATTCTGGTTCCGACGCTGTTTGCGGCCGCCCACTGTGGATCAGACGCCGCGGGTTGTGATTTTATACTATACCTAAAATCAAGGGTTGCCAACTAAACCATCTTCCCGTACCAACAATATTTCTTAGTTGCCTTGGATGCCGTTCTGAACTTCATCCGTGACCATAGACAAGGAACCCTAATCAGGTGCTAGATTCCCGGGTCAAGAAGCTCCTGGAATTCTGCGGAGGACAGGGAATAATTCTTTCCCTGATAGGACTATCCAATTAAATTCAAAGGATTTCAAAGGCGTTCCTACCCGCTATTTCATACTTTATTTTTTATAAAACATTCCCAATGCCTAAAGTTATTAGTTTTTTAGCTGATTAAAATTTTCGATATGTGATAACTAATTTGCTAATTATGATAACAAAAGAAAAATACTACCTTGCAACGTACAGCAACCATAAATTATTTGCAAAAGCCTTGATTGTAAAACAAATTGAGTATGGTAAAGCTACCAAAAGCAGCGAGTTTTTCCTTCCAATAATATTGACCACAGGTACCAGAAATACAGGAAGTATAAATAAACCAATGACGTGGACGGTGGTGAAGTAGGAAGCTTGTTCTTCGGTAATATCATAATTTACTTTATCAGCAACTATTCTGAGAATATACGGCGATGGCCATGCAAAAACGATGCCACTTACCATTCCAATCAAAGCAGCTAAAATGTATAAATATTATTATAATTAATGGACTAAACTGTAACGATCAATAATTGAAAAAAATTATAATTAGGATAATATACTAGACCAGGAGTAGGCAACTAATTTTGGGTGGGGTCCAAATATATTTTAAAATAGGTTTATGAAGGTCCAGAAAAATAAAATTGGCGAAACTTCGTTTTATGGCTCCATCGAGTGAATCAAATTAAGTATCATCGTATCACGAAGTTCTGCTAAAAGCCCTCGTATGGATGGTTAGCTAATTTTAATTTTCACACACAACATAGAATTAAAATTCCATTTCACTTGTGTTCTTGAGCCAGTTTTTAAAGTTAGGTTCACGCTGAGAGCAGCTAATGCGAATACTCTCCTCAAGGAAAACACAGTTTCACAAAGACATGTGGAACCAAACATAGTATTAAGGTAAAAGGTCAATTTCTTGCAGTTTTTACATTTTTATGAAACATGTTTACTCCAAAATTCTTGGGTGAATCCAGTTTTATGTATTTACGATAAAATGTCTTCCAGCAAGTTTATAATCACCATTTGGAGCAAGGGCTTTGAAATGAAGAACAAATTCGCAGCAACATCATTCCATTCTTATAGAGGAGGAACTGCAAAAGGCGCTTTGCAGAATGCCTACAACTTTTCTACCTGTGTAAAGTCTTCCAATCTTCTTGGCAATTCCTTTTTAAGATCTTCAATGAAATCTAAAAAATTGAAACGTCTATTTCTGATTTAGAATTCTTCTTGTGTTCAAGGGTTGTTGGAAAGTTGAAAGTTGTTGGTAATTATATTTAAAATGTATGTGATTGAAATGTTAAAATATTTTTGGCGGTCCAGTTTTTGGCTGGTTTAAGACCGCGGTCTGTCAGTTGCCGAAAGTTGGACTAGACGTTAGAGACGAAAATATCTGTGAACGTTTAAAACTTATACGCACAAACTGAATTTAATTGGGACTGTTAATTTTGACAACCCAAAACAGATCCAAAACGTTTGCCACTACTACCTCCGGGCTTGCCCCTATAAACAAAAATATTTATTAGCATTTTTTTTGTAGAATGAACCGTTCTCTCAGAAACAACGCTTGAAGCCACCAACGATTTTGAATTTCAGTTATTTTTTAAATAGACTTGTTTAAGAACAAAGATACTGTTTACAGAGTAAAATACGAACGTGGAAATAATATCTAGAAAATTAATTTGAAGATCAAAGAGATACCATCTTTGAGCTAGAAGAAGAGGTAAATGATGGACCAAGAATATTACAGCAGGAAGTTTAATCCGCAATACCACATGGTTTCACAGACGGAGCTAACCTATTCATACCGATAATTAACGATCTATTCCGATATTCAGGCTAGGTCATTCAATAGCTTCATATTTTACCTAACCGTTGTTAGTCTTAAAATATTGTTGAACGTAGATACATAGTTCATTCGTTACACAAGATTTCGGTCTCAGAGACCGATGTTAGCTTTTGCGGCTGTATTAAAGGTAAGGATTGTAACTTTTAGCGTTGTATTTTTAGGGAATAAAACTATTATTTTTTTACTTTTTAGAAATAGAAATGAACTAAGAGGAGGAGCAAAAATATTTGCAGAGACTTCTAGAGGAAGTTGATAGTAATAATGAATTGGAATGCAACGATTTCTGCGGATAGTTCTGAAGAAGATGAAGTTGAAATACAAGATCTCGATACAGATAGTGAACAGGATATATAAGAAGCAGAAAATTATGTTTTTGATGAGGCAGAAGCACAAAATATTTGCCGGCGAGTTCCAATTTTATTTGGTAAGAATAAAAAAACTAAATGGCGAAAGCATGTTGGTAATAAGCGAGTGCGTACGAGAGCAGACAATTGAAGGAGGCATTTACCAGGTGTAAAGGGGGATGCTAGGGAGAAAATAATCTTTAGTGATATTTGGGGCTGTTTTATAACAGACCAGATGTTGGAACTTATTGTAAAAAATACAAATATAAATATTGAACTACATGCTGATCCTCTGAATAGAACCTACAGAAAGACGGATATACTTGAAATAAAAGCACTTATAGGCCTGTTGTACATTACAGGAAAGTTCAAGAATAACCATCTCAATGCTCGCGACTTGTTTAGAACAAACGGTACATCCTTAGAAATATTTCGCCTTACAATGTCATACGAGCGATTCAAATTTCTATTGGCATTTATTCGCTTTGATAATAAACAAACTCGTGCAGAGAGACAAAAAGTTGATAAATTTGCTTCTATCAGAAGCTTTTTTGAAGACTTCAACACCAATTTGCCAAAACACTACGCCATGTCACACTATTGTACAGTTGATGAAAAATTAGAAACCTTTAGGGGCCGCTGTGGGTTCAAAGTTTATATGCCAAAAAAAACCAAATAGGTACGGTATAAAAATATATGCCTTGACTGATGCTAAATTACCTTATACCTCAAATTTAGAAATTTATGTTGGTCAGCAACCAGAGGGACCCTACCAGCAAACCACAAAGACTTTGGATTTAGTAGTACGTTTGTGCAGACCTATCTGGGGTACAAATAGAAATGTTACTCTTAAAAATTTTTTTACCAGATCTGCCTTTGGAATTTACGGCGCCTATAATTAGGCCTACTTCTACAAGTATGTTTGCATATCAAGATAAATGCACTATTGTTTCGTATATTCCAAAACCGAAAAAAAAATGTGCTCCTGATGTCAACAATGCATTATGAAGATGATACGTTGGATCCAAAGACTTGTAAGCCTAACATAATAATTGATTACAATGAAACCAAAGGAGGAGTCGACACTATTGATAAGATGTGTGAAAGCTACAATTGTGCAAGATCGACTAATCGCTGGCCCATGGTGATATTTTGTGCAATATTGAATATCGCCGGCATAAATTCATTTACAATATACAAGTGTAATTCTGCTCGGACAGAGCAACGCATACTACCACATGCAACCACATGCAAGACGTAGAGCAATTGCAACAAACCTGCCAAGGGTGATAAGTATGCGACTCAGAGAAATGTTTGATATCACATTGAATGTACAAAATATTGAAAAATCTAATGGTCGTTGTTTTTACTGTGGAAGCAAGAAAAGTCGAAAAACAAAGTACAGTTGTTACTCATGCAATAAATTTATGTGCTTAGAACACATGAAGGGTATATGTGTGGAATGTTCAGAAAAATATTGACTTTTTTTAAGTTTAAAGTTACTTCGTATTATTAGAGTTGCTTAAGTGTGGTTATTATAAGTGGATAATTTCATTTTTAGTTTAAAAAATAACTCAGCAAATTTTTTTGTTTATATTACGATTTTAGTTTTTTTCTCACTATTTAGAATAGTTGCTTGTTTTTGTTAAGGAACTTTTTGTCAAAATAAATGTTTATAAATATAATTTTTAAATAAAACTTATTTTAAATAAAAGTATTTATTTTAAATAAAAAAGTATTAATAAGACCCTTGTAATAATTAAATTTAAAAATTTGTAAAATTTACAGTACTAGGGCATGTATAAACATACGCTCCCAGAGACGGACGTTAGCAAATGTCAAAATAATTCACGTTAGCACTGAAAGGTTAAAGGATAGCAAAGCAGCAGTCCCTGATAATACACAAGCAGAATTACTGTAACTAATGAAAAACGAATCAATAGCAATAATCGCAAAGATATTCAACAACATATACAACTCTGGAGAAATACGCACAGAATGAAATCTGAGTTTATTGCACTTCCAAAAAAACCAAGAGTCAAAAAATGTGAAGATTACCGTGCTATAAGCCTTATGAGTCATCTCCTAAAGATAAATTATAAGAGAATCTACAAGCTGTGTGAAAGTCAAATTTCTTCCAACCAGTTCGGGTTCACAAATGCTGTTGGTACGAGAGGCTTTGTTCTCAGTACAAGTTTTATTCCAGAGATGCAGAGACGTCAACTGCGACGTATACGCATGTCTGGTTGATTACGAGAAAGCGTTTGATCGAGCAGAGCACGCCAAGATGATGCAAATATCTACTAAAAGAAACAGAAATTAACCACCAAGATCTGAAAATAATTAGAAATCTTTATTGGAATCGGACAGCAAATCTCAGAGTTGAAGGTGAACACAGTGACTATGTGAAAATCATGCGTGAAGTGAGGCAAGGCTGTATTTTGTCTGTTCTAACCTATAATCTGTACTCTGAAGTATATATATATATATATATTATATATATATATATATATATATATATATATATACGGATATCTTGGGTTTAGTAGTCAATGTTGGCCTTTAAGTAAAACTCTTTTAGGTTTGTTAAGCTTTCGAGTTTATTGTACTCTTTTTCAAAACGTACTAAAAATTAACATAAAAAATTACATTAGAAAAATGAAGTTATTATATCTTCAATAGGCTTATATATATTTTAGGTTAGTTTGACAGAGGAAGTGTCTATGTTTATGCAAACCTTCATTGCAAATTTTGATATTAGGTACTTCTCTAAATGTATTTAGTTTTATTTTCAAAATTGGAACCAGAAATATAAAAACAATATCGAAATTATATACTAAACTTAAAACACCCTTAAATAATAGAGAAAGCTCCAATGTAGTGTACTCTCTACCCTGTAATAATTGTAATAGAGTATATATTGGAGAAACGTCCAGAAATTTGTCCGGAAGATTAACATCTTACAAGAGTGATATTAATCTGAATAAAGTACAAGCCTGTGCATTAAGTGAACATTGTATTACAATGGGCCATACGCCTAACTATGAACAAACAGAAATATTGAGAAGGAAAAGAAATTACAACAAAAGACTGTTTCTAGAAATGTGTTTAATTAAAACTACACAAAACACCTTAAACAAAAGAGAAGACATTGAAAATCTTAGTGCTATATACAGTAATTTTCTTTTAAATAAAAGAATAACAATATAAAAGTTCTTAAAAGTTACGCATATTAAAGGGATTATTCCAAGTTCAAATGAGATAAAATTTGAAATCGTAGGCTTCCACGGCCAGAGTCAGAATTATAGTTTATTCGTCTTCCGGGTTTGGACCGTGTCATTTGTGAGTGACCCAAAAGTGGGTTCATCCCGACGTTTCGCTACAATTGTATGTAGCTTCTTCAGGAGAACAAAGAAATCAAAAGACAGGAAGATGGGTAGTTAGCAACGGTAACTCAGTTACTCAACGCAACGAGAGGCGAATACTAACTACCAAGATGGGCATTTGGTCACAGTAACTCAACTATGGGCAGTCAGAGGTGAAAACCAAATGCCAGGACAGGAATTCACGTCCAACAGCTCAGAACACTAACGCGTCGAGAGGCGGGGAGTGAATCCGACGATTACTCCGCTACCGCTCTATTTATAGTCGCGGTGACCTGTCGTGTCGGGACGTATCGGCACACTCCGTGGCGATACGTCCGCTTCTTGACGTTAATCCGCTTGTTTAATAACTGTAATATTATATCAAAATTTGCAATGAAGGTTTGCATAAACATAGACACTTCCTCTGTCAAACTAACCTAAAAATATATATAAAAAATAGAAGAGACATGGAAACCTTTGTAATAAGTTTTGACAGAACGAAAAAGTAAATCAAATTTAATAATGTTAGTATGTTGATTAATTTTGCTAATTTTAAAACACAATCCTCACAAATGTATTGAAGATATAATAACTTCATTTTTCTAATGTAATTTTTTATGTTAATTTTTAGTACGTTTTGAAAAAGAGTACAATAAACTCGAAAGCTTAACAAACCTAAAAGAGTTTTACTTAAAGGCCAATATTGACTACTAAACCCAAGATATCCGTATATATTATTCACATGGTCATTAAAGCACTTTCTAAAAAAAGAATATATATATCGAAACTTTGCACGAAACTGAAAAATATATTTTACTAAATGGTTACCGGCAAAACAACATCAGATATGCAGATGACATCATTTTAGTATTTGCGGACAACTTAGAAGACCTACAAGTTCTTGAACAGAATCAAGTATTAGAGTCAACAATATGGTCTCAATATAAACGTTAAGAACAGAAACCTTATGATAATTAGCAAGAAAAAGATAACAGAAGGTCAACTCTACGTCAACCAATCCCCTGTAGAATGAGTGACGCACATAACTACCTCGGTACCATGATAATGAAGAATGGACCAACAATCAGGAGATTAGAGCACGCATCGGAAAAGCTAGATCCACCTTTAATCGGATGAGAGCCTTCTTCAAAAGTCACAACCTCTCTCCTAATACAAAAGTAACAATGCTGCGATGCTACGTCTTCTCTGTCCTTTTTTATGGTGTTAAATCGTGGATCTAAAATGAAGATATATGCAGAAAACTGGAAGCATTTGAGACGTGGCTAGATTGGACAATACTTAAGATCCCGTGGACTGACCGAGTGACAAATGAGGAGGTCCTTAAAAGAATAAATAATAACCGAAAGGTACTGATCACCATTAAATCTCAAAAATTACAATTCTTCGGACATATTATGCGAAATGAATCCAGATATGCTCTCCCTCAAGTCATCCTGCAAGGAAAAATATTTGGAAAACGAGGTCCAGGAAGAAGAAGAACATCTTGGTTAGATAACCTCAGAATCTGGTTCAATACAACATCTGTGCAGTTTTTCCGCACTAGATGTGAATCCAATTTGCAATGACGAAATAATGTTTTATTTTTGTTTAGAATAGTTTTTAAAGACTTATATGTTATGTTCTGATTTTAAATTAATTGTAATTTGTTTAGTAAAAAAGAAAATAAATCAAACTATTAAAAAAATTGTAAACTATTTTTTGTGCTACGTAAATAAACATTTGAAATAAAAAAAGTTAATATATATAAATATTGTTAAAAAAACTACAAACAATAGATTATTTTATTGAATTTAAAACAAAATGCATGTAGAGGACTATTTTTATGACCGGTATACTAGACCATCTGCGACTACTGACACACAAAATTAAACTGCATCTACTGAAAGGTTAAAACTATTTACTTTAAAAAATAAACTAAAAAAGCTACAAAATTCTTATTTAAATGGTAAAAAAAACGTGTTCAAATAACTTACCGTTTAGCAAGGCAAGGATTTGTGGCCAACTTTTTTCGTCCTTTGTTTCATCTTTAAAATTCACTTTAGTGATCATCTAAACAAAGGTAAATAATATTATTGTTATCAAAAAACTTGTGGTAGTAATGACATATATAAATTATACCGGAACTGACTGAGATAGGAGATACTACAAACCTGAATAGTACGTTGATCAGGTTCATTAATTTAAAATACTATACATACCAGTACGAGTATATCTGTACTGTAATTAATATACACTGTGTGTAAGCAAAATGGAATAAGCTAGCTAATCAATAATTGAGGGAGTATTCGAAAAACAGTCGAACACGTCGATTAGTATTTTACTCAACATCTCAGATTTGATAGATCTAATTGCAAGCGTTATTCGTCTTTGTAAGTCAGCTAAGATAGTGGGTTTAGTTTTGTATACAATACTTTTCACATAACTCCATAAGCAAAAGTCTAATGGCGTCAAATCGGGGGATCGTGGTGGTTATTCCATCGATCCTCGCCTCCCTATTCACCGATTTGGAAATATGTGGTTGAGGGACTACCGGACATGGATTTAATAGTGGAGTGGTACTCCATCTTGTTGAAACCATATCATATTCTGGAAAGTTTCGAACGTAGTTATGAGGTCCCAATCGTTTTATAATGCTCCTTTATCCCCTTCTTGTCGATCGACGATGATAAATATAATAAAAGGTTGAAGTTATGCAGAAAAATGTTGATTTTATTGACAGCTACTAGTAATTACACAATATGATGTTGGTTAGGTAACTACTTATAATGAACTGTGCTCACATGAGCTCAAATCCCCAATTTATAATCTCACAAATTATTTGAGGCAGCCTTGTACCTGGCTACCTACATCACGAGGGTTGGAAATCTTTGGATTCCAAGCCTTACTTCAAAGGACTTGTGAATGGATGCATCTCCATAGGTTTGGTTCTTCAGTGACCGTTGAAAGATAAGGATTTTTAATGTGAGCAAATACAGCTCCATAGAAATAAAATCACTTTTGAGTTTATCGATTTATAATTAAATCTTTTAAGAGTAGAGAAGCTCAACACGGCCGTAACTTACTATACAATATCAAATGTACTCTTTCTTTATAACACGCAAAGGAAACACCGTTATGAGAAATTGCCCGATTTCGGCGGAGAGAAATATTTAATACGTGAATTGTGAGTTTTTAACTACTCGATGCGATGCCTCGATGGCCATGTGTCAACTTGAACTGATAAAACACTACATAACGCGTGAACGGGAAGATTACCCTTATTCTATTTAGGTGTGAAAAATATTTAACAGGGTCAGACGTCAGACGCCACTCAGTCGGGTGTCGCGTTCAAACTTAATAAAGTGATTATTTTAGATATTCTACACTAAGAAAAGTCTAAAGAATTACATTTTTACTTTATATTTTAAAACAATGTGTGCATTTCTGGAACATAATTCATCCCTCAGCACAGAGGATATTGCTTCGATCATATCATACCAACAAACTTTGAACTATTTGCTTACTCAATTAGGAAATATATTATTCGGCAGTTTATTTAGTTGTAGGTAAATGAACTAATTATTAAAATATTATACGATATGGTTTTACAATGCCTCACTTATACACGGCGAAACTATAAAAGATTGAGAAGTTAAGAATAATGTGAGATTACAAATTAAGGGGTTAATTTGTGATTGAATCGAATTGTAGTCGAATATTCTACCTTTATCCTGTCCACCACATCAACAGCTCCTTTTGTTAGATAATAAAATGTTATGTCTGAAGGTTTCATTGCATCGCCACTTTCTGGATCATATTCTTCATCTTTGTAAACCATCGACAGCATCAGCACATGTCTATTAGGTTTTGGTACATATGAAGTAAAAACGCATTTATTGGGATCGACTCTCCAAGCAAATATGCTGCTATTTCTTTTTCGTAATTAAGTATATTAAAAGATTGGGGAACCTCTCGCTTGTTAGTACGTAATGTGCGAACTAACGTTATACGGTGGTTGTGTATCAAGTCATTAGCCAAAGATACATATGTAAAGTTAGTTGCATAGTTACATTTCATCCAGTATCATTACAATATCTTAAAAGCCTTGTTAGAATCTTATGGGCATCGTTCTTTAGTCCATATGGACTAGTTGGTTATTTACCTGCATAAATTTTAATGTTATGTTTATAAAACATTCGAGAGTTTACAACAGCGTAGATTTGTATGCCATATTTCGCAGATTTTTTTTTATTTACAATATACTGGAGGAACTTGCATCTCTCTCTGAAACCCTCAAGCATATCATCCACTGTTATGTAATTACCCATCGAGTAATGTTTGTAAACACTTCCCAACAAAGATGTTCAGAACATATCGCACAGGCGCCAAATCATCTTCTTGGACTCTTTTTACTCTAGATTCAATATCATTAAACCTAATAGCTTGTACCAAAGAGTGAAAACGGCGTTCTGACATAGCAGAAGCAAAGTATTCTGGGGCCGTTCTGTCCGTGCTCCAAAGTTCTGAAGTATTTAAATGTTGGGCTCTTTTTACACCAGCAAGATATAAAAGCCCGTCAAATGCACTCATTTGTTTCTGGAGAGTCTAATTTTTTGTTTGTAACGTTTCTTGTTGGTACAATCTGAAATATATTGAATGATTTTATCCGAGAAAAAAGTTTCTAATAATCCAATACTATTTTTGCTTCTTAGGTAGCTTTTAAACCTGGTATCTGTGTAACAATATTTTGAGGGCTGGTTTTTCCAACTTTGTTTTGATTTTGGTGCACTAACCATTTAAATATCATCTTTACCAGTATAATAGGGACCACTTCTTTCAGATCTTTCTAAATTTGATTGTGTAGAGGCAGGGCCTCGTACTTTCCCTTCATCTATTTCGTCACTTGAGAAAGCGGTCTCTGAAACATCTGTGTCCGATTGATCTACTTCATCTTGGTGCATATCATCTTCTATAGCCTCTTAAAAGGATAGTTACCGTTGCTGTTCCCTCTCGTACGCCATCACAAATAACAACAAAGTCCAAATTTAGTTTAGCTCACAAAAAATATTTTAATATAATTCAAAATTCGTAACTACGTAATCAGTACCGCGTTAGATTTTTTACTAGCATTACGACAATTACTACTTTCATAGCGCACTAAACAGATTATTGTTGATAGATAGATAGATAGATAGATAGGTTTATTGACAATTTTTACATAGTAAACACTACATGTCATGTCACAATAAAAATAATTTACTTTTGTATACTAAGAACTAAGAAATAATACAAGAACATATAATAAAACATATACAGTGAAAATTAGATATATAAAATTATAGCAAATAAGAAAGAAACATTTCAGTAAGGCGTAATATAGTTTTCATTAAAAACGACCACACTAGGAGCTCAAACAAACAAATTCCTGTATACTATAGAAACAGTGTTCCAGCAGGAAGTGTTTTGCTAGTTTATAAAATTGTTTAGAATTTATTGCCTCAATATCAATATTTTTGTTTAAGTTTAAAAAACAATTATACAGATTATAATCTATTGTATTAAGTTGTGTAACACACAATCTGGAATATGGTATAATGATATGACTTTTATTTCTTGTATTGTAATGATGTTAATCAGCATGTGATTTTACATCTTTTATATTATTATGAATAGTTAACAAAGTTTCAAATATATATATTGAAGGTAAAGGAAGAATGCCATACTTCTTAAATAAGGGTTTACAGCTGGTGCAATATTCTGCCGAGTCAATAATTCGGATTGCTGCTTTTTGAAAAGTGAAAACTTTATATGCATAGGAGGAGTTTCCCCAAAGAAGTATGCAATATGTCAGGATACTATGAACCATTCCAAAATAAACTGACCTAAGAATATCTCGACTCACAGAAGTAGCCAATCTGCGCATAGCAAAAATCTGTGAGGCGAGCCCCCTACATAATCGTTCAATATGGTGCGACCAGTTCAACCTTGTATAGTATCCATAGTAACACCTAGTAACTTTACTGGTTCAGATGGTGTAACCCATCTATCAGAACTAAATACGATTGTCTGGGTTTTCTGCTCGTTTAACTTAAGTTTGTTACAGTTAAACCAGGATTTAGATTTTTCTAATATATCCTGACTGTAATCAGTTTTACCTCTACATAATAAAGTTGTGTCATCTGCAAAAAGAACACAGTTGGTGTTATCCAATGCACTTGGTAAATCATTTATATATATATCAAGAATAGTAGAGGACCCAAAACTGATCCTTGTGGTACTCCGGTTGAAACTGGTAAAGGATCAGATTCTTGATTATTAAATGCAACAATCTGTGTTCTTCCTGTAAGATAGGATTTTAAAAGGTCATGTATGGTGCCCCTTATTCCATAGTACTCCAATTTTATCAATAGTGTTTGAATATCTACACAATCAAAAGCTTTTGTAAGGTCACACATTAAGCCATTAGTAGGTTCACCTGCATCAAAACCGTGAACAATATGTTCTATTACTTCTAATAAAGCTTTAGTTGTTGAGTATTTTTTTCTAAAACCAAATTGAGAGCTAGATATAATTGATTTGTTATCCAAATAATTTGATTTCAATCTAAATTAAACATGGGAGTGACTAGACAAAACATTGAGTGGGGCATAGCTGGCCAGAGATAAATATACGAGGCGCGAAAGAAAAGTACTACAAAAAAATTAAAAATGTTAGATAAATTCTAACAGCGGTACTGATCGCGGGCTATGATCTGATCTTCAATAAATCCTGCACACACGTTAACCTTCTCAAGGTATTAAGTATTGCCTTCTATCATCCACTGAGGATTTTCCCTGTATCAAAAGGCAATTTTGCCGATTAGCATGACTGTGGAGAGTAAAGGTGCACTCATCAGAAAACAATACATGTTTTAATTGGATCACATCTTCTCTTCCATGAGCTCGTGAGTGTGTATAATTGCATTTTGGTTTTTGTTAAATTTGAGTAACCGATGAATAGCTGATATCGATTACTGGGTCTGCTTTTCGAATAGATGTATATGAGTGTTCCTTAAACTCAAGCCTAACAGCCAAGTTTGTATTCTCACTTATTGCATTAGCAACTTCTTTTTTTTTACCTTCCTAACATGGCCCAGCTTGTGGAATTGCTTCTCTATTTTACTAATTATCGAAAACGAACTACTTCCATTTGCGTTCGTGGCGTGACGAATAAAACATTGGCGTTTTAAACCAAAGTAAACAAGTTTTTGTTTTTTTTTCAACATATCAATAAAAACGAATGTTTAAATAGTTTTTGCTTGCTTTATTATAACCAAGACTAAATGGGAAAGAAGTATTAAGACAGTGGTAACGACTTTCGACAAATAAATAATTTTCTTTTCTAAATGTGAATTTTTGCATTTTACTTAATATTTCAGAAACAATCAAAGATAGGTATCGGACATTTTATTTAAAACATGATTATCTGATACACCCCGTATAAAGAGTTATGGAAAAAAATGCACAGCTATAAATACTAATCAACGTGTCTGACCGTTTTTTTCGAATACTCCCTTATTTATTTATTAGCTAAAGTATTCCATTTTGCTGATACACAGTGTATATGTTTCCTTTGGGATTATTTTCACTGTTTTAGTCATTATATTTATTGTCGTATTATTTTATCGAAGCAAGGCAATTATATTCCTATTATATTTTAATATACTTGGAGCAGCGATATCTATATCGATTAAAAACAAAACGTAACATATTACGTTACGACACACAATCTGTAATCTACTTATACCTACTTTATAAACGTTATATTTTTAATTTTAATTTTACCCTTCCGTCGGTCGCAACTTACTCTTGTATAAAAGCTGTCGCAATGTATCAAAATGATACATCTAACTTTGACTTAAATTATTACAGTAACCCTAATAGTTTTTGGATCAAGCGTAGTTGTAGATTACATCCAATAATTCATTATGTTCCGCCTTTGTTGTTTGTGTAAATACATTGTGATAACAAAAAACTATTTGTGTATGTAAATCCGAAGATGTGACTTACGAGTAAAAAGCTATTGACAGCAAGGGTCGCAATGTATCTGTTTGATACGTGATTATAAAATTTACTAACACGCAGTCAGATATTTGTGGTGTTTTAGTTGTGTTTTTTATTATTTTTATAATTTATCCTTTTAGTAGGATTTAAAGCATTTATATATTATCAAAAAACGGTAACTTACACAGAAATATAACCTAAGTACTCTTATAAAATGATTTGATTTCTTATATTATAAATTGGTAAAACTAAAATGTTGCCTTCCTATATGACGCAAACATAAAATATATTATTTTCATATAAACTTTTTCATCAAGAACAACAAATAGTAAGTTAATTACTATTTAACTGGGAATAAGCCACAATTAAAGATAAAAATACGTTTATTGAAACGTCAATAAACGTATTTTTATCTTTAATTGAGGCTTATTCCCAGTTAAATAGTAATTAATTTAAAATGCCACAAGAAAATAGCTTCAGAACAATATTAACAAATAGTAAGGTTGCACACAGAGCTTAAAAATAAATAATACAGAATAAAGGAAGATGGAGATGAAGAACAAACTCTTTAGGTCAACTGATAGTAATACAGCGAGCAAACTCCATTATCGCTAAACTTTGTCTACTAAAAAGACGGCTTAAGGAAAAAATATTTAAAAACATAGGTAGGTACTTACCGTTTTAGTGAAACGTATTTGACTAAATATTACAATTTGAGCACTACATTAATGGTGATATAATTTGGTTATTAATATTTCCTGAAACATTAAAGTAGATGAAATGGTGTTTAATAAATTTTGTAAATGTAAGAGAAATCAAATAACGTTATCTATAGAACTAAATGAAGATTATATATAAATAGTATATTATAATTTATATATGAATTAAAATACGAATAAATGTTGTTAAAAAATATTTTTAAATTTCTTATTTAAACACGTTCATACCTTATCAATTCAGGGTTAGTAGTATGCGACATATATAACGAAGCTAAAGTTTATTATTATAATTAAATAAATATTGTTTTTATAGGAGTGTAAAGGTCGATTCAGACACATCAGTCACGTCTCGTCACAGTCTTGGCGCCGAACCGAACAATCCGTCATACAAAATATTCTTTAATAGAAATATGGCGCCGGCATTCATATTCATCAGGCGACGAACCGTTTCCCAGCTGTCAGATAGTTGATAGTTCTGTGACCAATCAGGACCGGTTCGGCGTCGGGACTATGACGGGACTGATGTGTCTGAATCGACCTTTAGCCAGATAATAATGTGTTAATAGATCATGCAGGTTTATGTATATCGGCATAAATTGCATGTTATACCTGAAATGCCTACATTTATATTTTCTACAACTGTTTAAAGTAATTATTGTATCTAATCTATCACTAAAAATAAATCAATTTTAAAACCACTATTTGTGGTGTCTTTTTCAAAGGACCAAAGGAAAATATAAAAAGAAAAACTCTTACAATCTTTATACTCAAAAAAGGCTAGGACGACAATGCACACTGTTTGCCCAGGACGATAACTGCCAGCGCCACATGGGAAACCAATCTAAACTAATAACTGATATTTTATTCATATTATAACCGGAAATTTTACGATACCGTTTTCACATTTTTGGTTGAAATTTTTAAGCCACTAACATTTTTGAAGATGTTCATTAGTTTAGGTGTCAGAACTGGAATGTAGGGTAGGCAACCATAAGTTATTTTAGATGGTTTAGATGGTTTACCATGAGATGGTGTGTGTACCTCAGGATCTCTCGCAATATGTAACTAGGATGGTTCTCTATCTCCGCGA
This sequence comes from Diabrotica balteata, assembly GCA_918026665.1. Lineage (NCBI taxonomy): Eukaryota > Metazoa > Arthropoda > Insecta > Coleoptera > Chrysomelidae > Diabrotica > Diabrotica balteata. The sequence continues at coordinate 2,977,423 of OU898283.1, read as the reverse complement.
ACTTTGTCCTTGCGTTTTCCTTTATTATATCAGTCACTTTAATTTGTTGTAATTCTCTGAAGAGGAATCTTTCTGAAACGTATCTCGGTACGTTGACTGCTTCTCTTAGGCCGCTTGTATTTTTTTGTGTTGTGTTACATATGTGCCCCCATGTGAGAGATGCATATGTTAGTAAAGGAAGAATTATACTATTTATTCTTCTTCTTCTTAAAGTACGCTCTCCTCAATGGAGGTTGGCTACTACAATTTTAAACTCTTCTCTATCTTCAGCTGTTCTTATTAGCTGTTCAAAATTTAGCCCGAATTGTCGGATGTTTCTGAGCCACGATAGTCTTTTCCTTCCTAGGCCTCTCTTTCCCTCGATTTTTCCTTTCACTATAAGTTGGGCATATTGGTACTTATTATTTCTCAGTATGTGGCCTAGGTTTGATGTTTTTCTAACTTTTACTGTGTTAAAAATATCTCTTTCCTTTCCTATTCTATGCAGCAGATCTTCGTTTGAGGTATGCGATGTCCATGAAATTTTGAGTATTCTCCGGTAGATCCACATTTCAAAGGCCTCCAATTTGTTTACGGTTGATGTTTTAAGGGTTCACGTTTCAACTGCATATAGAAGAGTCGACCAGACGTAGCATTTTGATAAACGTAGTCGAATTTCGAGTTTTATTCGAGAATCACAAAGCAGTTTTTTTATTTTTTCGAAAGATTTTCTGGCCTGTTCTATTCTCGATCTTATTTCTAGATCAGGATTTAGGCTGCTATCGATCCAACATCCCAGGTACTTAAATCTATTGACCTGTTCTAAAATGTGCCCATTTATTGTGCAAGGTTGAGGTACGTTTTGATTTTTTCGGATTGACATCACTTTGGTTTTTTAATGTTTATTTTCATACCAAATTGCTCACAGGTCGAGTTGGTCTTGTCGATGAGTCGTTGTAGACCTAAGTCGGAATCCGCAATTAACACTGTATCATCGGCGTATCTGATACTGTTGATATTTACGTCATTCACCTTGACTCCATCCTTAGAATCCTCCAATGCTTCTTTAAATAAAAACTCGGAGTAAAGATTAAACAGCAGAGGCGACAGAACACATCCTTGTCTAACTCCCCTACTAATTTTTACTTCTGCGGATGTGGAACCTTCGATCCTAACTCTGGCGTTTTGGTTCCAGTACAAGTTTTTTAAGAATTTGATGTCTTTTCCATCTAAACCGACTTCTTGCAAACGTTCTAATAGTAATCGTTTCTTACTCTATCAAATGCTTTTTCGAAGTCTATAAAGCATATAAATATATCTTTCTGTTGGTCGTAGCATTTTTGGGCGAGAACTAGTAAACTGAACAGGGCTTCTCTTGTTCCCATGCCGGCTCTGAATCCAAACTGATCGTCTTCGATAATTGTTTCGCACTTTCTATAGATACGATTTTGTACGATTTTTAGTAGGACTTTTACTGCATGACTCATAAGGCTTATCAGATGGAACTCATTGTAGTGTTGTGGGTTTGGCTTTTTTGGTAGTGGGATGAATATTGACTCCAGCCAATCTTGGGATATTTTACCTGTATCATAAATGCGATTGAATAAAAGGACAAATATTTCGATATTTTCTTCGCTGATTAATTTTAACGTTTCTGGGTATATTCCGTCTGGACCTGGGCTTTTATTTGTTTTGAGATGATTAATTGCATTTATGATTTCAGATTTCAGAATTGTTGGCCCTTCGTTGTTATTTTCCAATCTTGGTTCTTCTCGTATGTCGTGAAAAAGAATTTTTATATAGTTTTCCCATTCTTTCAGTTTACCTTCGTTGATTCTAGCGGTTTGCCATCCATGTTTAGCATGGTGTGAAAAGTCGTTCTCTTGGTAGTCGATGTAAACTCTTTTACCTTTTTATGTAAATTAAAAAAATCGTGCCTTTGTTGCAGTTCTTCTATTTCAACGCATTTTGTTTCCAGCCATTTCTCTTTTGCTTCGGTTATTTTTTTTTTGAATTATTCTATTTAGTCTTTTGTTTTCTCCGTCCTTGTCATTTTTTCTTTTATAGGTTTATCGGCCGTATATGCATAAGTTTGAATAATGTTAATATTTACTAGCTTTCCGGATAGTTGAATAAGAAGACATCGGTCCGAAAATTTCTCTTTTGCTTCGGTTATTTTTTTTTTTCGAATTATTCTATTTAGTCTTTTGTTTTCTCCGTCCTTGTCCATTTTTTCTTTTATAGGTTTATCGGCCGTAGGTGCATAAGTTTGAATAATGTTAATATTTACTGGCTTTCCGGATAGTTGAATAAGAAGACATCGGTCCGAAAATGGCACAAAGTTTGTGACGGCATTGTTATATTTGTCTTCTAAAAGTACTCCGACCCCGTTACGATGAACCGGATCATTATTACCAGAGTAATAGAAAGTTTTGTTCATGGTTTTAACTTAACCTAAACCTGGCCATCTAACTTCACCTCAAACCCAATATCTGCAACACTAAACGTTTCATTTCGTGGCATGCATTTGCTAGTTTTCCTGTTTCGAACAGACTTCTAACGTTCCATGTTGCAATCTTAAAGTTTGTATTTAAAATATTTAGGCTATTCCTCCCGGGGATTCTTCGCACCACTTGATCATCTAAGATCTGCCGGGGACTAGGGGCCATTTCTGTTTGTGCTTTCATTGTAGTTTTCTTGGGAAACATATACCAGAGTGGTTTCCCGTTGCCTTCTCTGGTTTGTATTTTATCCGATCCTCTGGACACAGACGCTATTTGCAGCCGCCCACTCTTTGTCAGACGCTGCGTGCTAGTTTGATCCTTACCACTTGAAACCGTTGGTCAGCAAGTGGGAGATCGCTTATACCGGCAATCGCTCGGTAAAATTTTCGCCATATCTGGCTACCCTCTCTTAGTTTAGCCTGCAAACCAATGCAGTTGCCTGGGGTGTGGCACGTGGAGCCATAAGTGAGAGTTAGCTGTCTTATGAGGACCAGTTATCAAGAACCATCTCCCGTCTATGACGCTCGATGTGGATCGTTCCGATAAAAGGTACTACCTCTATAACACAACTCTACTATTTATTAATCTTATTTTAGTTTTCATTCTAAGTTTGCTTTTTCTTCCTAATAGGCCTCTTATTGATGCTCTTGTAATGTTCGCTTTTTGTGTTGTAGCGTCTCGGTGTTTAATAAACGTTAAGCATTTGTCCATGATGAAATTTATGATGCAATACGAGGTTTGTTTTAATAGCGGAAGATACTCGTGGTGCCAGAAGAATCTAGCGATGTTGCCACTATTTTAACAAGCGCTAATGAACGACGTGGGTGATTTTCACCCCACAACACAGTTGCCGGGTATAAAATAAAAAATATTTTTTCTACAAATATTTTAATTTATATTTTAATTTTAATAGATAAAAAAGTTTTATTGCGGTATATTACATTTTACTTAATATAATTTGAATTTCTTCCAAAGTCTTATTCCTTGTTTCAGGTACAAATTTGTACGTCAAAATAGCTGAAATGATGTTACATACCCCAAACAATAAAAATGGCCCTCCTAGTCCTGTTACATTGTTCAAACTATAAAATAATGTATTCATAATCAGGTTTGATAATCCAAATGCCGAAATGGCTACAGATATGCCCTTGGCTTTGATATTGGGAGCAAATAGTTCCCCAGGCATGAGAAAGGGTACAGTACCTATACCATATGACGAAAATATCAAAAACAGTATGAGACCCACTAAAGGAAACCACTGAATTGGTTTAAGGTTAATATCAGGATAAAATGTATCAATAAAAAAATATGCTGCTTCTAGCAAAAAGATAACAGATGTACATAGTAATGATGAAATAAGAGATACCCTTCTACCCAATTTGTTTGATCCGTATGAAGCAGTTGAATATAAAAGAAAATTCACAAACGTGTATACTATTGTAGATAGTTCCAAGCTAATGTCAGTTCCAGATTTTAAAAATATAAATTGTATGTATGGGCCCAGGGTGAATATGCCTGAGAATATTTGACTGATTCGTAAAAAAATTGCAGTAAATAAAGCTCTTTTGTTTGTTTTATTTGTTATCAAATCTGACCAAGAACCTGATTCCTTTAACTGCTTTTCCATGACTTCTTTTAGTTTTGAAAACTCTTCTTCTACATTATTTTTACGTTTGAGCCTTCTTAAACTAAGTTTAGCTTGTTCATCTTGTCCTTTATGTATATAAAAATATGGACTTTCTGGCATAAACACAAAAATGAATAAAAATATTATAGGAAATATTGCACAAATCAAAGAAGCAACCGTAACGCTACAATATAATCCTAAAACGTTAATAACAAATTGGCCTAAGAAACCTGCCCAAACAATTGCATTGCCCCAGGTGCCTCTTACTTGTGGACTGGATATTTCGCCGATATAAACTACTAGGCACGTATATGCAATAGTGTCACCAATTCCGTTAATTAGTCTAGCTAAATAAAATAGCCAAATATTTGTAGAAAACGCTTCAAGTACATATGTGATAACGTAAGGTAATGATGATAATAGTAGCAAACGTTTTCTTCCAATCTGATTAACTATCATCGACAAGAATACTGGTAGTATTATGACTGCTACAGTGCTTATCACAGTGAAGTATGAAGCTTCTTCTTCAGTTATATTGTAGTGTTCATTATCATTTACAAGTTTGACTAAGAATGGTGATGGCCATGCAAAAGAAATTCCGCAGGATAATGCAACCAGAGAAACTAAAACAAAGATGTCATTATTATTGAAAATAAACTAAAAGATTTTTTATTCTATATTGAACAAAAAATAATACTGTATAAGAGAACAACAACAAAATATGTGTTGAAGAAGTTATAAAGAATTTTAAATAATTTTTATTTAACCCTTTATAGGCTATGGTCGATATTTTGACCACTGCACTTAATGATACTTATGAGCTAGTAATTGACATGAAAATTTAGCGAAACGCCAATTCTGTGTTTAAAAATGAACTGTACACAAAATTACCACCACAGTACAAAATCCGGCAACGTGGCAGTAATGTGGTCGATTCGCCAACCACAAACAAACAACAAACAACAAACAAACCGTCAGACATACGTTACCGTTGAACGTGATCGTAGGTTTTTGCTGTTTGTAAAAGTTAAAAGAAAAATAATTTACCAAGAACTAATACATCAAACTCAATATAACACATCACAGTATTATAATCTTTTGTTATCTATTCTGATTCGATTGGTGCTAAGATAATATATCTTGATTTACTGAACACAATCTCAAAGTAGCACATGTTGATTTTACAATTGTTCTATTGAAATGTATCATTCTTCTTCAGTGCTTTATCCGGTCCGGATGTTGGTGATCATCAAGGCTTTCATGGTTATGTTGAGTGCTCTGCGAAACAGCTTCGCGGAGGTCATCTCAAACCATTGTCGGAGGTTTTTCAACCACGCTATAGGACGGCGTTTCGGTCCGTTCCTGCCAAATACTATACTTTGCATAACGAGTTGAAGAATTAAGCACTTCTTTTTCTTTTGTTATGCGCTGTACGGCCCCAACGTTAGTGACATGGTCCACACACGATGTTTTTAGTATCCTCCTGTAAATCCAAAACTCAAAAGCTTCAATCCACTTTTCAGTGGCTTGCGGCAGTGTCCAGGCTTCAACTCTATATAGTAACACTGGAAGATTGTAGCACTTTACTATTCGCATCTTGGTTCCCAAACTGAGATCACTGCAGCACAGCAGATAACTCAACTTGATAAAGGTAGACCATGTCAGGATTAAGGCTGTGGGAAGTAAAAATCCTGTAGGTTTATTCCAGATACTCACAGGCGTCACTCACATTATGAGTTTAAGCGGCTGTGATACTGCGATGGGGAAGGCAACGGGAAACCACCCCATTATGATCCCTAGTAAAGTTATCATGGAATCAATGAGTGTAACGAATACTACTGATCATGGGCTGCGGAACTCAAGATCCGGCAGGGGAAGGAATACACAATCAAACCACAGGGCTTCCCAGGTCGCTAGCCAGCGAAATCCCTGTGAGGAAAACATCACTAGACATACGATGAAAATGAAGAATCCATACAAAGTGGCTACATGGAATGTAACAACCTAATATGAAGCCGGTAAGTTGAGAAATCTACTCTCTGAAATGGACAGATTAAACATTACTATCATGGGGGCGAGTGAAACAAGATGGCCAAACAAAGGGAATTTCAGTGCAAATGGTTACGCCGTTTATTTTTCTGGAAATCAAGACCATATCCATCGAAATGGAGTAGCAATAATTATCAAACAGCATATTAATAAGTGTGTCACTAACTTCATCCCAATATCAGACAGAGTAATTTTAATACAGCTGAATGCTAAACCTGTAAATATAAATATCATTTAAGTTTATGCTCCCACTGCTGACGCAGATGAGCAGAATATTGAAGAATTCTACCATCAAATAGAAGAAGTGCTAAAAATAACAAAGAAACACAAAGCAATAATAATTATGGGTGACTTTAACGCTAAAGTTGGACAGAAGATGACGCAGGGCATCACCGGAAAGTTTGGCTTGGGAGAGAGAAATCAAAGAGGTGAACGGCTAATAGAATTCTGCCAAGAAAATGACTTCGCCATTACAAATACCTGGTTTCAACTTCCAGAAAGGCGTCTTTACACGTGGAAATCCCCTCAAGATGGACATCAAGGCAGAATAGTACGGAATCAAATAGACTACATCCTAATAAACCACCGATTTCGAAACAACGTTAAAGATGTAAAAACTTACCCCGGCGCTGACATAAACTCAAATCACAATTTACTCTGCTCCAAAATACAAATTAAATTGAAGAAATTAACAAAGCCAACTAAGCCTTGTAAGATATATCTCGACCCCCTGAAAAACCCTCAAACGCGCGAACACATAACACAGCAAATAAATAGTAAAATACACAGAATATCAAATATACCAAACGAAAACAGAACCATTAACGAATGCTGGTATGCCATTCAAAACTCGATTTTAGAGAACGTACAAGAGTCTTTGAAAACACCTACCATGTTGGCAAAAAATGAGTGGATGACACAAGAAATTCTAGATCTGATGGAAGTTCGACGGCAACACAAAAATAGAAATATTATCGAATATCGTGAAATTAATAAACGCATAAAAAGAAAAATTAAGCAAGCCAAAGAATCCTGGCTTGAGAATTTATGTAAAGAAATAGAAGACCTCCAAAAAAAGCATGACAGCTTCAACCTGCATAAGAAACTTAAATATACTGCCGGAATTAGAAAACAGAAAAATGCTCACATACTTAAAAGCGCGGACGGAAAAATTTGTGATCACGAACAACAGTGCAAAGAATGGGAGAGATACATCACTGACCTTTTTGACGATGCTTCTAGGGAAAATGCTCCAAATACTGCCTATGACAACCAGTTGGACAGAGGTCCCAATATACTGAATTCGGAAGTCGAAAAGGCAATACAGCAAGCCAAAAACAATAAAGCACCTGGACCAGATCAAATCCCTGCCGAACTACTTAAACTTTTGGATGAGGAAAGCATTGCCTGCTTAACCACTTTCTTCAACAAAATTTACAACGAAGGAAAAATACCAGATGATTGGTTAGAGTCACTGTTTATAACATTACCAAAGAAAAGCAGGCCCACCAAATGCAGCGATTTTAGACTAATCAGTTTGATGAGTCACACACTGAAGATACTCTTACGAATTATACAAAACCGAGTATTCCTTCTATGCGAAAGTAAGATGGGTGATAAGCAATTTGGATTTAGAAACGGTCTAGGAACTAGAGAGGCACTATTCTGTATGCGCGTTCTATTACAAAAAAGTTGTGAATTCCGAAAGAATGTTTATGTTTGTTTCATCGACTTCGAGAAGGCGTTCGACAGAGTCCAACACAATACACTTTTCGACTGCCTACGGGCAGCAGGACTTGACCACTATGATATAAGACTGCTGAAATACTTATATTACAATCAAGTAGCCTCTATCCAAATTGGAGACAGTCCCACTGAAAAAATACCCATCAAACGTGGAGTACGGCAGGGTTGTGTTTTGTCACCCACTCTTTTTAATCTGTACTCTGAAGAAATCTTTAGGGAGGCTTTGGATGACAGACAAGAGGGAGTAAGACTAGGTGGAGAAGTAATCAACAATATTAGATACGCTGACGATACAGCCATTCTTGCAGAAAGTTTACAAGATCTCCAAACATTACTAAATCTAGTCAGTGAAGCAAGTTATCGGAGAGGCCTAAAAATCAACATTTTAAAGACAAAGTGGATGGCAGTTGGAAAGATCCATATAGATCAAGGTCTGCTTTCTCTTAATGGAGAAGAGATAGAAAGGGTAAATCATTTCGAATACCTTGGCAGCTGGTTAAATGTAAATTGTGACTCTGATGAAGAGATAATATCCAGGATCGAAATATCACGTAAGGCCTTTATGACCTGGAAACCAGTTTTATGCAACAGAAACCTGTCAATGAACATTCGTAAGAAGGTCCTGAAATGTTATGTGTGGTCGATCCTATTGTATGGTTGTGAGACATGGACGTTAAAAACCACAATGCTAAACAAGTTAGAAGCATTCGACATGTGGTGCTATAGACGAATCCTAAAGATATCGTGGGTTTCGCACACTTCCAATGAAGATGTTCTTCAAATGATCAACTCAGAACGTCTGCTCATAAACACCATAAAGAGGAGAAAAACAGAATACTTCGGCCATATAATTAGAGGACCCAAATACCATTTACTTCGCCTTATAATACAAGGAAAAGTGGAAGGAAAGAGATGGATTGGTCGAAAGAAACTTTCATGGCTGCGTAATATTAGACAATGGTGTGGTTTCACAGTAGAAGAATTATTTCGCGCAGCAGCCGACAGAGAAAGGTTTCAGGAAATTGTAAACATGATGACGGCCAACGTCTGAATACGGACACGGCACCCAAAGAAGAAAAAGACCATGTCATTTCAATTTTGGATCTTATCTCTTGAGCGTAGTCGCATTATGAGTTGAAGGTAGTTCCGAGGTAAGTGACTCTGTCGACTCTCTGGATCTCTTCACTAGCTGCCAATAGTGCCCCGGGATCTAAAGTTGCACGGTTGACAACCATGAATTTAGTTTTCTTAATATTAAGGTCTAGTCCGTATGTTACGCTCACAGTTCTCACTCAGTCTAGTAAGGCTTGTAGATCATTTAGGCTGGTTGCTAGTAACACAGTGTCATCGGCGTAGTGGATAATATTGATGTATTCACCGTTCACTCGGAGTCCCATCTCTAGGTTTGTGAGGGCTTCAGTAAAAATTTCCTCAGAGTATATATTGAAAAGAGTCGGCGAGAGCACATAGCCTTGCTTTACTCCTCGCATGATCTTCACTTGATCGGTCAGCTAGTCTTCGACCTTGACTTGAGCACGCTGGTTCCAGTATAAATTCACGATTATCCGAATGTCCTTCTCGTTGAATTCTACACTTTGTAGGGCGACGATCATCTTCTGATGCTGACAACGGTCAAATGTGTTGGAATACCCAATAAGACAAATATAGATATTATAACTGACATCGTGGCCTGTCTAAAAAGTGCTTCATGTGTACCCATGAAATTGAGGAATCCAAATTTCATTTCACCGACATTTTCTTCGCATTTCTTGTAAATTTTGGCATGTATGATTTTAAGAAAAATCCCAAGTCCATATTTATAAGGTAGATAGTTCGGAAATCTTCGCACGTTTTTGCATATCGTTTTTTTGGTACTGTTACAAATGTTGACAATAGCCATTCCTCTGGGATATAACCTGACTCGTATATGGCGTTAAACAGTTAAGTTAACTCCTTTGTGCTCACTTCACTCATCACCTTAATAAGTTCAACGGGTATTTCATCCGGACCTTACCATTCTTAAACTGTCTTAAAGCTACTTTTACCTTGCTTTCTAGTATTGACGGCTCTATCATGCAATCTATTTCTGGAAGGTTACTTTGGTAGTCCCAGAAAAGTTCTTTGATGTACATTCTCCAGGTCACTAACTTCCCTTTAACTGTTGTCGCCAGGTTCTCGTTTTTGTTTATGAGGAGGTGTGTGTTTCTCTTCTTGTATTAACCAGTGGCTTCTCAAATCTTGCGGTGGATATTTATATGATCGTGTTTCACTTGGAGCTCTTCATTAGTTTACATTTTGCTTGTATCCATGCCTTCTTGGCTTCTTCTTATTTCTTTTTTAATTGTTTGGTTGATTTCTTGGTATTTCTTCGCGTCCCTGTTTTTCATTAATCTCCTTTGGTCCATCATCTGCAGAATGTCATCAGTCATCCATTCTTTATTTTTCACTCTTGTTTTCTTTCCCAGATGTTCTTTTACCGCATTTGTTCTTGTTGTTTAGCGGTTTCTAGTTTTTTTTTTCATTACATTTTTCACGTTCTGATGAACTACAGGGCCTTTTAGAGTATCAGAATCCAGGTTCTGTTTAGGTTTACTTTTGAAGAGTTTCTTTAGTTTGAGTTCTATCTGGCCCACTAATGGGCTGTGGTTCGATAAAACGTCTGCTCCTGGGAAGGTCTTCGCCGAAGTCCAGCATTTCTTGAATCTTTCGTTATTGAGAATAAAGTCTCTCTGGTTTCTGATGATGTTGTTCGCTGTATCTGCAGGTGTCTTCCACGGATAAAGTCGTCTCATGATGATGGTAAGGTCGTTATTCTTGGTATATTTTAATGTTTTTTGTACAAGTGCGTAGAACTCCTCGATATCCTCTTCAGGCTTTTCTGAGGTTGAAGCGTAAATTTTAATGATGTTTGTGTTAACGGGTTTGCTTTGCAGCTTCATCAGAATTATTCTATCAGAGAGAGGTAGCACGCTGATCACAGTCCCAGCGACATTTTTGCTCATAATCACCGCTACGCCCGTTCAGTGATGGGGTTCATCGTTTCCCGCATAAGATACTATAGGCTCATCCTCACAGCACTGTCCAGAGATTTCATCTCGCTGATTCCCATCACGTCGATATTTAGTCTTTTCATTTCTTGAATGGTGTTGCGTATCTTTCCCCCTTCATTTGAATATTCCAAGTACATGATGATTGAACTAGAGACTATTTATGGGATTGTTTCCCGTTGCCTTCCCCATCGCAGTGTCGCAGCCGTTTAACTTATAATGCGAGTGGCGCCTGTGAGTATCTAGAATTAAGCCTACAGGATTTTTTCCACAGCCCATTACTTTGCCACTTTATTAATATATAATGTATTTTTGCTCTTGTTAAATTTAAATCTATACAAGTATATTCTTTGTTTCCGTCAATCTGACTTAATTAATATTTCTAAGAAAGAAATTGCCTTTCTTATATTTGTAGATTATAGATTGAAATGGCGTTCGATACTGTAGGTCGTTATAAAATACTTCGAGCATTGGCTGACTGCCGCATTGACTACCGATATATCGCCTTGATTAAAAGTATTTACGAAACTGGTACAGCTTGTGTCGCCATCATGAAGATACCAAGAAGTTTCGAATATAACGTGGAATTAGACAGGGTGATACTATCTCCCCTAAATTGTTTACAGCTGTTCTTAAATATATGTTCAAGCAAATGGAACGAGAGGATAATATGGGAATTAATATAAATGGGAAAGATCTGAACCACCTGAGATTTGCCGATGACATCGTTTTAATATTTGATAGAGTTGATAAAGCTACAAAAATGCTGCACACGCTCTATAAAGTGTCAATAACAATTGGTCTTAAAATTAACACCTCAGACAACTGAAATATAATGAAGGATATGTTTCACATGGGCTGCCTTTGGTAGATTGAATAACATTTTCAAGTCTATTATCCCAGTTTGTTTAAAAAAAAGGGTTTTAACCAGGCCGTTTTACCTGTTCTTACATATGGTGCAAAAATACTGACTCTGAAAAAAGAACAATAGATAAAATAAGAGTTACACAACGCACTATGGAAAGATCAATATTAGGTATTACCATCAGAGATACAGCACCAAACCTAGAAATAAGAAGAAGAACAGTAGTCACAGATGCAGTTGAAAAAATAGCCATGGCTAAATGGGCTTGGGCCGGACATGTTGCCAGATTAACGGATGATAGATGGACCAGAAAGATTCTGGAATGGCAACCAAGGCAAGAGGCATTTCGAAGCAGAGGACCACCACCAACTAGATGGACGGATGATATCAAGCGCATGACTACTGGATGCAAGAAACTCAAGATAGAAATAGGTGGAAAGTTTTACGGAAGGCCTACGTTCAGCAGTGGACAAATATAGGCTAATTGTTGATGATGGTGATGATGATGTTGTAAAATTGTATGTAAACAAAATCTTTGAAGGTAAATTTATAGATGTAATAAATAATAAAGCCACACACATAAATAATATAAGAAATTTTAACTTACTTGCTGAGATTACTGCAATTTGATACCATGTTTTTTCTCTTTGTATTTCCCCAAATTTATCAACATGCTTTATGACCGTCATTTTTTTTTACTCCTAGTAACTTCCCATATTGCTATACCTAAAAATTGGCTTGATAAACTCTGAATGAACCATTCGTTTGTTTGTGAATGATATTATCATAATATTAGAGTATTAAGTAATTATTCAAGTTCAAAGTTTTTATATTATTATCAAATATTTGCAGAAATTAATTTTCTTAAGGCTAGAGTTTTATATTTATGACACGATATAACTATAATGCTTACTAGACATAAAATTTTATGTAGGCAGTATCTCGCAATAATATCTTGCTTTAAAATCTCTCTTTACTCATACATTATTAACAAGTCCATGAATAATACTAGTATCTACATCATAATTATTCACCTTTTTTACTAATTAAAATTTCTAATGTGCAAAATAGTTAGAAGATTATTCGGCAGTGTAAATTTTTGGGTTTGAAAATCTAAATTTTCTTCGCTACGTTGCATTTAAGCAAAACAAAGCCGAGACAAGACGGTTTTTAACAGGTTAAGTGCCATGAGAGGCCAATACGGACAAGTGCTGTGTCAGTTAAGACCTCCATCGATAATTTTCTTCCTACCATTTTATTCCTTTACGTAATAGAGAAATATAGCTTTTCATTTGATCGGATTTATTAAATGCGTGCCTTCTGCGTTGTCAATATTTCGTCAGCGAATTTGTTACTAATCATCAGCACATCTCGCTTGTCCTTCCACTTCTGAACAACGATGCCCGAATTACTTTGTTCAGCTACATGTTCGCCCACTTTTAATTTTTTGGGACTGACGTTTTTTGGTTTTGGTGACATTTCAAAGTTATTGGGTATTTTCTCTGTTGAGTTTTCCATTACATAATATTGCTTTTAACTTATTAAAAGCACTTCTAGCTATCTCAATATGACGATTTATTTCCGTACTTCTATCCCATTATTCATTTGCCTAAAAGTGTTCCTTTAGCATAAACACTGTCTTCTACAATCTTGTTCTTGCTTACCACCATAACTTTTGTTTTATTTGTATTCAGTGCCATTCCATACCTTTCGCAGTATTGGGTAATGCGATCAGCCAAGATCTGCAGTCCTTCTCTGCTGTTCGTAAGGAGTATTGTATCATCTACGTATCTATGATTATTCAGAAGTGCTCCGTTAATAAGTATGTCCTCATTTACTTCTTCTAATGCCTCTTTTAACAATTCTTCTGAATGCATATTAAAAACTAAAGGGGAAAGCACACATACTTGTCTTGTAGCATTTGCAATTCATTGATTCTTTGAAATATATTGAAATCCCCTTGTATGTGTATTAAATTGAAATCCCCTTATATATGCATTATAATAACGAAGAATTTTTTCAATGTTTTGTAGTTCGTATCTTTCAATTTAAAACCCAAATAATATTTCGTTCTTTTCAGCGCTAAGTAATAAAAACCAATTTAGAGTTGTTTATTTATTTTGTGGCTGCGTATTTTCCAGTCGATAATTATTTGATTTAAGCCGCCCGATGTACTACGTTTTCAAATTAATAATCTACGTCTTAATTTTCGTTGTGTTTTGGTTATTTCAAGTGCTTTGTTTATTCTAACTTATATGAATTAATTTTGAGGATAATTAGATGACTTTCGTTGGAGCTGCGATCTAGAGCGGTTCAGCGTTATGTCCAAATTCATGGCGAATTTGTAAAATTTTTTGTGTTTGCCCATTTTCATAGAAAATGTGTAGCAGTGTGAAGTTAATAGTTCAGTTAATGTTTTTCCATCCTTCTTCAAGAAGACTTCTTGAAAAAGGCATGGATTTCATGCCGAAACGTCGAAAAAAATATATAAAAATGTCTTAGTATCAAATTAATTTTTTTTATGAACTAAGCCCAAGAAAATCCACTAAAAAATATATATTAAGGTTCAAGAACTAAACTCAAACTATATAATATTATATATAATATATATATTATATATATATATTATATATTATATATATACTATGTCTCAATTTAATTATATCTTTTGGTGAACCTCACCTTCACGTACTTCACCTGGCCGGCCTCCGATATGGGGAAATCTGATGGTAGGACTATTTATTTAAATATAATTTAAAAAGTAATGGCTAATCTGCAGTTATAATCACAATTCTTTTTACCCTCAATTTTAATAAGTTTTGTACAAAATTTATACAAAACTAAACCAACTGCTAAGATGCTATTTTCTTCCAGACAAAGAAAAGTAGGTCGCCATCGCAGCAGAATGAATAGAGCAAATCCACATCTTTTCCGGTTGCTGTCGGAAAATGCAAATGTTTGTCCGGAAAATTGCATGAGCCCAATTTTCAATTAACTTGTCAGATTTATTGGGAGCTTTGCGATTAAAGCCGATTAAGATCACATGAATAAGTTGTATAGCTGATGCCGCTTACTTTATATTCAATTAAGTTATATATTTATCCATGGTAGCCTTTGTGGATGCTAGAGACGTCAATATAAAGTAGTCAATTGTAACTGAAACATTTTAATTCTGGAGTAAATAAATTATAAATAATTTTTTTTAACATGTCTATCGTCCATAAATCCTGGAGCATCAATTTTTTTTCGTATTCTACAAAGCATATTGCAATTAACTTGCTATATTATTTAAAATCAGTAAGTCATAAATCTTAATTGAGAAAACCAATGAATACAACCTTCCGCTGTACTTATCAATCGTAGATTATGAAAAGGCTTTCGACAGCATTGAACACTGGGCGGTGGAAGAAGCTCTGGTCAATAGTAGCATAGATTCAAGATACCGACAATTGATACATGATATTTACCAAAACGCAACCATGACCGCAATTCTGGACTACAAATTAATACCGGATAATATAAAAGTTAAACGAGGAGTCCGACAAGGCGATATAATTTCACCTAAACTGTCTACCTTGACCCTCGAAGATATAATAAAATCAACAGATTGGGAAAACAGAGGAATATGTATTAACGGAAAGTACCTAAATCACCTTAGATATGCGGATGATATACTCCTGATCTCCTCGGAACGACAAGAACTGAAATTAATGCTGAATGAACTTCATGAAAAATCACTGCAAAAAGGCCTAAATATTAACTTCAACAAAACAAAAGTCATGACAAACACGGAAGACCAAGAGGCAATGAAAATACAACCAGAAAAAATAGAACAGATAAATGAGTATATCTATCTAGGACAAGCAATCAGAGCTAACAGAGAAAATCAAACAGCCGAAATATCGAGACGAGTAAGAATGGGATGGGCAGCGTTCGGCAAACTTTCTTACGTTCTAAAAAATCAAACAATCCCTCTATACTTACGAAGCAAGGTATATAACTCCTGTATAATACCGATACTCACCTACGGAGCACAGACATGGACATTTACACAGGCCAATTTGGATAGGATAAGAAAGGCACAAAGAGCGATGGAAAGACAAATGTGGGGTATATCACTTAAAGATAGAAAACGTAATCAGTGGATCAGAACCAGAACAAAGACAGTAGACGCGATAGAACAAGCAGCAAAACTGAAATGGAAATGGGCTGGACACAATGAACGTCTCCAAGACGGACGATGGAACAATGCCATCGGAAAGTGGCGTCCATACAATGCAAAGAGATCAAGAGGCAGACCACAGATGAGGTGGAACGATGACATCAGGAAACAAGGAGGTCCCACACGGCAGAGAACAGCTCAAGATAGGGAAAGATGGAGAGAACTGGGGGAGACCTATATATCCAACAATGGAAGGATAGAGAATAGGTTAAAAAAAGCATAAGTTGCAGTTAGCTTTTATTTATAATGTTGTGACATTTACTTTGATTTGTATTAGTAAAGTATTCAGGAGTGAGTGTATATCCCAGTTTATCATTAAAAAAATAATTGATTGAGAATAAATCTAACTAATCAAATCCTAACATGCGACATAGCAAATGAAAGGTGAGTGTTCCGTTTCACATCTATGTTTATTTCAAACTCATTTGTCGTGATAATAATATATTCATTTTGTATCTGTATTCAAACATACGCGTCACTGACTAGAGCGCTCTATGGTTTTAGCCGTTGAAGGAGAAGCCAGCTTTGGCGCCAATAACTTCACTTCGCTCTGAACACTAGACCAACTCAGTCGTTATTCTGAATCGTCGGCTTATTTACTGTAATTTGTATGAAGTATGCAATAAAAGTGTATCAACACTCTTACAATTTTCTTCTCTCTATCTTTGTTAACCATTTTTCATCCACTCCTGAATGTTGGTCTCTCCCAATTGCTTGCATCTTTCTCTATCTTGCGCCAATCTAATTCACTGTTTGCTTGCCACTGCTCTTATGTCATCTACCCAATTTTTTGAGGTCTTCCAATACTTATTGTTGTCGCCCTTGGTCTCCATTCTAGAATTCTCCGTGTTCACCTGTTTTTCCACCAGCGCCATTTCATTTTTGTAATTTCTTCCACAATTTCCCTAATCTTGGTTCTACGTCTTATCTCGGTGTTTCTAATCCTCTCTCAGTGATATTCCAAGCATGATTCACTGCTTTCATTGCTTTCTGACATGCTTCTAATTTTTTAGCAGATTTTTTGGTAAGGGCTACTGTCTCCAACACTCCTACACTCCTTAAAAGAGTGCCGAATAGATCATCGCTACACCACTGTCATCAAAAATATCTATGATAATGCCACGGCATGCGTCAGACTCCATGAAGATACACACAAGTTCAACATTCATCGTGGAGTTCGCCAGGGCGACACCATTTCACCAAAACTGTTTATAACATTATTGGAATACATGTGTAAGCGTGCAAACCTAGACGAAAAGGGCATAAACATAAATGGAGAGCAGCTTAGTCACCTCAGGTTCGCGGACGATATAGTCCTGATAACAGACCGCATAGATCATGCCATCGAAATGTGCGAAAGACTCTACCATGCCTCTACACAAGTGGGTTTAAAGATCAATAACTCAAAAACACAAGTGATGACAAACCTTGTTCTGAGTGAGATTATCAACATAGCTGGAACAAGTATAGAACAAACATCAGCATACAAATATCTGGGACACGAAATTCGCTTAAGCAGAGATAACCAGACCAATGAACTAATACGTAGAATAGGGTTGACATGGGCAGCTTATGGAAAGCTAAGAGATGTTTTCCAATCAGCTCTTCCCATCTGCTTGAAGAGAAAGGTCTTCGATCAATGTGTGCTGCCGGTTCTAACCTATGGTGCGGAGACGCTAACACTTACTAAGACGTCCGCAAACAAAATTCGAACAACACAGAGGGCAATGGAACGGTCCATGTTGGGATTAACCCTGAGAGACCGAATACCCAACACAGAATTGCGCCGTAGATCGGGAGTAACCGACGCAATCAAAAGAATATCAACCTTAAAATGGAACTGGGCAGGGCACGGCGCGAGAACGAAGGACGGCAGATGGACAAAACGCATTCTTGAGTGGAGACCCAGACAAGATGCCTTAAGGAATAGAGGACGACCACCAACAAGATGGACGGATGACCTGAAACGGAAACATCAAAATTGGATGCAGGCGGATCAGGACAGAAATTTGTGGGGTGAACTACGGGAGGCCTATGTTCAGCAATGGACGAGTATGGGCTGAATGATGATGACTGTCTCCAAGCCGTAGGTACAAACTGGTGGTATGCATGTCTTATACACCTTTTTCTTTAAGTTTGCAAAAATGGAGGGGTTTTTCAAGATATATGCTAGTTTGCCGAAAGCGCCCTATGCCAGTTGTGTCCTTCTTTTAATTTCAGCATCTTGATTTGGTTTTCCTAGTTTGATGACATGACCTAGATATACATAATGTTCAACATTTTCGATGGTATGATTTTGTATTGTTATATTTGTCTGGTCTTGTCTCAGTATTTTTGTTTTACTGTAGTTCATTTTTAAGCCTCCCTCTACTGAAACTGCATTTAATTGTTTTAACATATCATTTAGTTCTTGGATATTATCAGCTATTAAAACTATGTCATCTGCGAATTTCAAGTGGTTTAAGTACCGTCAACGTTGGTACCCTTGTTCCATTCGTTGCGGTTGCGGATTTCCAAAGGTCAGTCTAGTTGAACGAGAAGATGTTTATACGGGGCCTACTATTGCCATGCCAGTAGACAGCTACAAATAACACAAACCACGTGTATGTTTTGACTGACGCCAGAGAACTAGAGGGAACTGGCAAAAAACAACACTACTGGCCTACACCGTTCACACGGCGCCAATTGTCGATTGTACAATTGAAATTTCGAGTGATGGGGGGACTCACTGGGCGCAGCTCATTGTCCTCAGTCTACTCCCGGAGACAACTGAATTTTGGGCCAATTGTGAGAGCAGTTGGCATGGTAATTGGCCTGAAGTGTTTAGACGAAGACAATAATTGCATACCAGTAAGTTGTCTTCTGACAATTGTCTTGTTAACTGTCATCGTGAAAACGCGGCTTTAATTATTGTTCGTTCAGTACGTCGTTGTTGTGGTTGAGTATTTATCGAGTATAATTTAGTGTAGAATTTTTTAATGGCCTCGCTTATTTCCTTTCTGTCTCGGACGGTGATGTTTTTCTAATTTATATTTCTATGATTTTTGTTATGCCGCTTGAGTTTTTTGCTTTCAGTACTTTCATATTGCAGTTATCTTGTATTATATCTTTTATTAGATTGTTAGTATAGTTTCTATATACTGTTCAACAAATGTCTGTTTGAAGGTAAAATACCCAAACAATGGAGAAATGCCAACACAATCTTAATACATAAGAAGGAGACCGAACAGACCTAAACAACTACCGTCCTATTTCCCTTTTGTCACAACTATATAAAACCTTCACAAGAATAATAAACAACCGACTAACCTATAAACTTGATAACTACCAACCAGTGGAACAGGCCGGATTCAGAAAAGGATACAGCACAATCGACCATCTACATACGCTTAAAATCTTAATTGAGAAAACCAATGAATACAACCTTCCACTGTACTTAGCATTCGTAGATTATGAAAAGGCTTTCGACAGCATTGAACACTGGGCGGTTGAAGAAGCTCTGGTCAATAGTAGAATAGATTCAAGATACCGACAATTGATACATGATATTTACCAAAACGCAACCATGACCGTTATTCTGGACGACAAATTAATAACGGATAATATAAAAGTTAAACGAGGAGTCCGACAATGCGATATAATTTCACCTAAACTGTTTACCTTGACCCTCGAAGACATAATAAAATCAACAGATTGGGAAAACAGAGGAATATGTATTAACGGAAAATACCTAAATCACCTTAGATATGCGGATGATATACTCCTGATCTCCTCGGAACGACAAGAACTGGAATTAATGCTGAATGAACTTCATGAAAAATCACTGCAAAAAGGCCTAAAAATTAACTTCAAAAAAAAAACAAAAGTAATGACAAACACGGAAGACCAAGAGGCAATAAAAATTAAAACAGAAAAAATAGAACAGGTAAATGAGTATATCTATCTAGGACAAGCAATCACAGCTAATAGAGAAAATCAAACAGCCGAAATATCGAGACGAGTAAGAATGGGATGGGCAGCGTTCGGCAAACTTTCTTACGTTCTAAAAAATCTAACAATCCCTCTATACTTACAAAGCAAGGTATATAACTCCTGTATCATACCGGTGCTCACCTACGGAGCACAGACATGGACATTTACACAGGCCAATTTGGATAGAATAAGAAAGCCACAAAGAGCGATGGAGAGACAAATGTTGGGTGTATCACTTAGAGATAGAAAACGTAACCAGTGGATCAGAACCAGAACAAAGACAGTAGACGTGATAGAACAAGCAGCAAAACTGAAATGGAAATGGGCTAGACACAATGAACGTCTCCAAGACGGACGATGGAACAATGCCATCGGAAAGTGGCGTCCATACAATGCAAAGAGATCAAGAGGCAGACCACAGATGAGGTGGAAAGATGACATCAGGAAACAAGGAGGTCCCACATGGCAGAGAACAGCTCAAGATAGGGAAAGATGGAGAGAACTGGAGGAGACCTATATCCAACAATGGAAGGATAGAGAATAGGTTCAAAAAAAAATAGTTTCTATGATCGTTCCTTATTTCTTTCTTCACGTTTTTGTTTAAACTTTTGAAGCTGTCATATTTTAATATTCGCTCTAACCAATCTATGGTCACTCCCGGTATAGAATTTTTTGAGTACTGTCACGTCGGTGAATATGTTTTTGTTATTGGGAGTATGTAGTCTATTTCGTTCTTAGTTTTCTAGCCTTGTCTGGGCTGATCCAGGTTGTCCATTTACGTTGTTTGGATTTTTTTAAAGAAAGTATTGAGACAATTTTCTTCAGGGAGGATATAACCAATATATTCAGATACAAAAAACAAACTAGGCCACTACTAACTGAAAAAGTTTATGTAAAATTTTTGATACTAATCTTTAGTTCAAATAATGTTCATTTTCGAATTCAAAAATGTATACCGCAAGTACATGTAAATTTTTATGTAGGTATTTAGTAAAGTCAGCAATCATATTACATAAGTTATTCATAAAGACAAATATGTGTAAATAAAGCCTTGGTATCTTTTCACTTCTAATTAATTTTTAAAATTAGAAATAATAAAATAAAAGTTGGTACTTGAACGTTTTCTTTTGGAACGTGCTTTGAATCTAGAATTTCTGTTCTTTATGTATAAACATTTTGATTCTCCAGTGATTGCTGAGCTTCCTAATAAAAGTTGCCACCTGCTGATATCAAATATCCGGAGAGAGCTCAGTTAAGTTATTTTTAACAATTTACGAACTTAGTCACGAGTGTTTGACCTAGTTTCCCAAGAAAGTTCAAAATTTTTGCAATTGACGATTCCTAAAGGTACACTGAATCAGGTTAAGAATCCGTATAACAAACTTCTAATACTGAATCTTTCTAAACACGTTTTATGTGACACGTTTTAAGTTTCATTACATTATCTATCGAGTACTTTGAATCACATACTTACAAATTATGGGAACTTCAGTGATTTATTTTACTTTTGTATCTTAACAATAATAATATATGACTCCGAATTATTCGAAAAACATGCTCACCTTTGTTATTTTTTATATATTTATTTTTATTTGTATTTAAGTGAAACTTCTATACTTGCTCTGTATTCCTTTTTTTCTTTAGTAAAATGTAGAAATGAGGTCAATCTAGCGCCACGAGAAGGCGTCACTTAGAGCGTCACGAAATAGAGATTCTTTACATCCATACACTATTCTCGATCAATTTGTAACCAGTCATTATACAGATTGAACCAAATTAAAACGGAACATACAATTTAATACATGTCTGTTTGAACTGCATTTGAAATAGTGGACCAATATAAAACTTGGACAAAAATAAATCCATACCTGGATATAGACATTGTATAAAATATCGTTCAACTATCTGTCCCGCAACTATGTTGTTTGCGTTAGACGGGTTTGTCTAAGGAAGTGATAATAGTTCAGAGAATGAAGCTCTAAAAAAGTTAAAACCTCGCAATTTTTTCGTCCTGCATGTATCCAGTTGAAATTTTAACATAAGGTAGGTGATAGCCCAAGGATCAAAATACATATCGAACCGAAATGCGCTGAAGGGTTGTAGGGGTGAAAACTACCCCTAATTATCAAAAATTATAAAATCACATATTAAACCTGAATATGGACGAGATTTGGTTTGAATTAGTTAAATAATGATTATTTTATACTTTTGAATATAGTTCCATCTTATTTCAACCCTTAAAAAGCAACCCTTGTTAGAGATTAATGTAAAAAATTACTAATTCTAAAAAAATGATTTCGCCTTGGATCGATTTGGATAAAAATTTGGATTTAAGCTCTATTCACCCGCTGCTTTATAGTTTATGTCATGCCGATGAACCCTGATTGTTCTTAGGGGTGAAAACTATCCCTAATTTTCAAAAATTGTAAAATAATATTACAAATCTTAAGATGGGTGAAATTTGGTTTGGATTAGTTAAATAGTGATTTTTTTATACTTTAAAATACAAATTCATACATTTTCAACCCTTAAAAATCAATTGTTATGAGTGCTATAGGTGAAAACAATTTTTTGTCAAAATTTTGCAACTTTTCAACTTTTGAAAATCACCCTTTACAACATTGCAGTTTTTATAAACTAATTTATAAGATATAAATTGAAAAAAGTAGAATTAAATACAAAAAAAATTATCAACATAAAAAGGCACCATATATTCTTATACATTTACATAAATAGTTGAAAATATTTACATTTATAGGTAAAACAATTATAATATTAATTTTATTCGTCATCAATTACATCTTCATCGTGATCTATGTCATCCTCATCTTCTTCAATTATTGGTGGACTGTTATTGCACTCTTCACCTGAGCACCCAAAACAAGTAGAGTTACAGTATAAACCAACTTTTCTGCACCCGCATGAAACGCCGCATCCTTTTTTGCATTGGCAAAAAATAATTTTTAAAAGTTCATCGGTTGCAGGTTATTTGTTCATGCGTACGGGTAATAACAATCCATCTTTGGAATACCATCCCCAATCTGTTGCTCTGATATTTTCATTGCCAAGCCATAGACATATGAGCAGATTCCACAAGGAAAAAAATTCCTGTAACTAGCTGTATACCACGTATCACAAAAAAGAGGTTAGTCTTCGTAAATGGGTATATTTAAATATAGATAAATATATATAAATATACCCATTTACGAAGACTAACTTCTTTTTTTTTTATATGAGCAGATGTTTTATTCTGTTGTATGGGATTTCAAAATGAGAACGCTTAAAATTTCGAATGTATAACGCCCCACTAGCTAATATACCGGTTTTGTAGATTATTATGCTCCGAAATGTACTGTAGGATACTAATGGAATTTTCCGGAAAACAATTAACTGGTTTTTTTAACGTATTTCCTTTAATTTTTAACGATAGAGTGTTTCGTCAAAAACGATTTGTAGAGGTTTTTAAGAGCTACAAGGATCTGAGAATTAAATCTTTTTGGAACCCTTGGTTTTTAAATGGGGTGAGTATAAAAAGATGGTGCTTGATCGTAAATCGATGCTTTAAACGGCTATATCTCGCCAAATATTCATTGTAAAACAAATCTAAATAAAGAATAATTTTAGTCATTAAAAAAGCTACAATTTGGTAATTTTTATTTTTTTCATATATTCAGTATTCTCGGGCATATTTAAAAAAAGAAGGGTAAAAAATATGAAATTATACATCGTTTCTCGCTTTAAGCTGTACTTTTTCTAAAACTAAGCATTTTAAATGGGTCAAACTTCTTAGACGTATTAACAATACATGTACAAAGAGAATTGCAGAAGGGTGAAGATCGATTTAAATTATGGGGGCGGTTAGGGGGTTGTTTTCATCGATTTTTTCGTGAAAAATGAGGTATTGACCTTATTTTCATCATAACTCACTCAATTTTTGAGCTAGAGTCTTTTTTTATGATAGGTCTATTTATGCTCTTTAAAAAAGGTTTTGTGAGTTTTCTTCCAAAAATGCATCATTTTCCCGATATTTGACTTTGAATCTTTCAAATTTGGCATTTGAAGAAAACCGCTGAATATTGATAGGCCGTATTTCGGTTCCTATTATATCGCAAAAACATTTTAAAAAATGAATTGTATTTGTCTTTTTAAAAGCTACAAATTTGTTCTCTACAATTTTTTTGATAAAATGCACCATTTTCGAGTTATTCGCGAAAAATCGATTAAAAACGTGGATTTTTTTCGTCTAAAAGTTGTTACTTTCAATCGCGAATAACTTGAAAAATATCATTTTATAAAAAAAAATGTATAGCAGATTTTTTTGTTTAGAATCACTGTTTTAATCGAAACCTGTAGTTAAAACGTAAAAAAAAATTTCACCCCGGAGATGGGGTGACAACCACCCCCTAGGCTTTGGCGCACTTTGGTTCGATATAGATTTTGATCCTTAGGCTATTACCTACCTTCTGTTAAATTACAAGTCAATCCACGCAGCACGAAAAAATTGCGAGGTGAAATGCTTCAGTTCCTGGACTATAACTGGTTTGAGAGCATAATAAAATCTTTTGTTGGCCAACCATCTACAGCAGAATTGAGCCGAAATACATTATATTCCTATGTTCCGAATTTATTTCGTTCAATCTGTATATTGATACTAAGCAGATTTAAATTATGAACTGCATGAAAAATAACTAACAAAATACAGACATTAAATGAGAAGTAAAACATTAAAAGAATAAACGAAAAGATTCGATTCGTAACGATTGTCAAAATTTAAAAGTTATAAATGTCATATAATTAATAACAATATTCAATCATCTGTTTAAATTTTTATTACACTTCTCGTTTTAAAACAATTTCATATAAATATACTGCCGAGAATAAAATTTGTGTCACCCCGTAATTTTAATGTATTTTAGAAATTATCCTTCTTCTTTAAATATTTTTGGTTTTAAAATGGTTTACTTATGGATTGCCTGGCCTTGTACTAGGAAAAATAAATATAGCAATCATCATACAAGGCAAGCGAAATACAAAAGAAGAAGAAAAGTTAAACAGAGAAAGCTTAGAAGAAGAAGGGACACAAAACTTATATAGAAACAGACTAACAGAAAAGCTAAACAGCCATAACCTAGAGACTAAAAATAATATAAAAAAAACCTAGAAAATTATTAAAAAATGTATCTTACAAGCAGCGGAAGAAGCTTTAGGTCAAGAAAAAGGAGTGAAGACATTGGAGGCACGAGAAGACCTGAGAATCAGGAATAGAGTAAACTAAGAAATAGATAACAGCAAAAAAGAACACTGGGAGAAATTTGCCAAAGATATGGAATACGACCTCTGTGGATCCCAGAAAAAGGTGTGTACAATTCACAACACTTTTTTGCGTATTAGCCTCGGCGGCTTTAAATAGAGTCCTTCTGAAAGTCTTTATATCGAATCTGCAGAACCTCCACATTTTATAAAACGTCAACGTCCACTTCTGTCTTACTTCTCTAGAATATCTGCCAATCCAAAAAACCCAGTAATTAAACTAGTTAATACTTCCCCAACAGGCCGTCGGTTGTGCCATCAGTACCTCAAACACAATAGTAGCGTCACATCGGCTTTTTTGCAGATGCAATATACACACAGTCGAACTGTACGGAATACTTAAGGCATTAGACTTGCCCATTGCTAATGAGATATCATAATGTTTCCGTAACTATCATCTGGATTCCATCCTATGTTGGCACCAATGGAAATGAGATCGCTAATCATGCAGCAAAACTGGCCTGTTCCTTAGAAAATATGGAAAACATACAACTTCACCAAGTCCTAAAGGCCAGTATCAAGAACAACGTACTAAGCACTTGGCAAACACACTGGAACATGCAAAATACAAAACTACGCACAAATCAACCAACTGTTACCTCCATCACCATGCCTCAAATGAGCAGAAATGACAATATCATTATCAGAAGCTCAGAATAGGTCACACTCGACTTACTCATGGAGTCCTTAACAGTCCATCACATATTACTAGAATGTGTCCACTACGAACCTCAAAGAGACTACTACAGCTTTCAAAATAATTTAAGTGATCCAGTCGGTTCTACAAACATGTACAGTGCAAGAATTCGTTTCCTAAAAGACTGTCACCTTTACTACTTATTGTAATTATATTATGATGTTGTTAATGTATTTATTATAACTTGTATATAAACAGATTGTATATGTATGTAAACATAAACATATTATAATAAACTTTGTACAAGTTTCAATGGCCCATAGTTGCCGAGAGATTTTAATTTAAAATAAAAAAAAGTTACTGTAAATTAATAAAGGCAGCTAATTGATCAGGTGTTAATGCGTATGGTTTTTATATTATATCGGTATTTTCTTTTACTTACAATACAAATAAAATCACAAGAACTTTTCAAATTGTTCACTCTAAATAAAAATAAAATTGGATAACAACGTTTCTATTCTATTGTATACTGTATTGTGTTGTGGCGAAGCTATTCTTTTACTTGTGTGAGATCAATACTAATTGAATCCACTAAACGAATTTTCTTTACTGAAAACTCTTTCGTCGATTTTCGTCACAAAAGTGCAACTTTGCAGTTTTGCCATAGTGACTCATAAGTGCGCTTGTTTAGTTCTGCTACATACGTGAAATTTCGAGACATATAATTGACGTTTTATTATAGCTTTTTAATAAAGAGTTTGAAAAGGGCAGTAAAACAGAGCGATGCGAACCTTTCCATATTTTTTTGTAATATTTTCTTGTATGAAATATGTACTTAAACATATTTTATTTGTCTACTTAAGGCAAAACTGTTATAGACTGTTTGCTATAGCTTTTACAAATTTGAAACTTATAATATAAGCATTTAGTTCATTCAGTTTACTGTTTCAAAGATATTATAAAATAATTACAATTATTTTAAAAATACGTATTTTTGAAACTCAAAAAATTCTGATAATATTGATCAATCGGGTAATATCGACAATGGAGATGGGTAATATCGACCAAGGATAAGAAATATCGATCAGAAATGAACAAGTTCAATGGTTAGGTTTACTTCTTCTTCTTATGGTACCCTGTACAATTAGTGGATGTTGGCGACAATTCTGGCATACTTCTCTCGATCTTGTATGGCTCTAAAAAGTGCATGGGCATCTATGGAAAGTTTACTTAGGTTTAAGTATACATTACATATTTCTTTAGTTACATTAACAGTTTGAGCAAATATAAAGAGTAGTAGTATCCGCTTCCGTACAATATGCATGAGCCCAGAGACCGCAGAGACGACATCTCTACCATAATTCATTTGATTCAAACTCCGAACATACTGCATATAGTTTGCACGTTGGTGTGCTCTCACGCCGTAGGTCTTCTTCTTGACAAATTTTTCTGTTTTTATCTTAGAAGCTCCAATTGTTAGTTTAACTTTCTCAACCTGATTCTTCTTTTGTTTTTTTTTGTTCCTTATTTTCTAATTGTTCTTTAAATGGTGTTGATGTTAAAATGGTCGAGTGTTGAGTTCGCCTGTTTCTAGTTTTTGTATAACTACTGACTGGTAGTGCCTGTAGAGGGCATAGTTCAATAAAATATATACGAAATAAGCTTTCATTTTTTAGCACAAATTTATCCTTATCTCAGCTTTCAAACTTCCTCTAATTCTGATTCAGATAAAGAATTTTCTGATGATGGTGCTGCTTTTGGTCTCAGTTTTTTATTTTGGACTCCACTGGGCCCTAACAGTTCATCTAAGGGATATGGCGTTGGCGATGGTGTTTGATGTGTATGGGGCAGAGAAGGCATTATCGGGCTTTACAAAGAATATCTTGATTAAAGGGAAAGATCCCTTTGGTTCGATAACCACTTACAGCCTTCCCAACAGACGCAGCCCTATTAAAGGCATTACTTGTCACATTCTTGGTAGTAAGTTGTCTTAAATGAAGAAAAAAACGGGATATCTAGAGACTGGAGACAGAGGGAGGTGTGAGGTGGCAGTGAAAGGAGATTTATTCCGGTGTGGAGACAAAAATTGTAGAAAGTTAGACTTAAATGCATTGTGTGGTTATCTAGCACTAAAAGAACTGGATGGTCTTTAGAAGCATTAACATGCCGCTGAAAATGTTTCAACCATTCCAAGAAAAGTTGTTCCGTTATGCACCCTGATTTGGAACATCTGTTCTTCTTCTTCTTCACGTGCCATCTCCGCTACGAAGGTTGGCTATCATCATGGCAATTTTGACCCTGAACATCTGTATATTGCCCCAATAGGACGATTTTTGTTCAAACCTTCTTTCATCCGATTTCTTATACAAATAAACATATTGACCTAAGGTACTGAGAGCGCATACTAAGGTCGTGGTTTGTCCTCGTTTACCACTGGTAATTGCACCAACTTGTTTTTGGCCTTTAGCAGCACCAATTTTATAGGAAATATGAACATTACTCATACCCGTCTCATCAACATTAAAAATTTGATAACATTCAAATTTGTAACGATCACATAGAGTTGCCAAATTTTTGTAAAATATCTGTAGTTCTTCACGATTCAAAGCAGTAATTTTACTCAAACTTGTTTACGCAAACTGAGTTCTGGATGACGGTGCATAATAAATAATAAATAATAAATCTTTTGACACATTTTCGTTACCATCTTAAATAGAGGTTTAATTTTGTTTTGCTCTGCATATTTAAAAATAATTTGGCGTATGATATGGGACGTAAGGCCAAAAAACGCCTTTGACAGTTCTAAAATTCTAGATACAAATTCTAAAAGACACAAAAATGCACACAATACTCTATAGCGGCAAAGAAAATGGAAAGAAAGAATTTGGAGTGGCTTTCGTAGTAGATAAGAACATCAAAAACAATATCTTAGATTTCGAAGCAATAAATGAGAGATTATGTAGATTGAGGCTAAAAACAAAATTTTTTAACCTCACAATCATTAATGCCCATAGTCCAACAGAAGAACACGACATAACAATAAAAGAGGAGTTCTACGATCAATTAGAAGAAATATACGACAATGCCCCAAAAAATGACATCAAGATAATATTGGGTGACATGAACGCCCAAATAGGCAAAGAAGAACAGTTCGCAGGAATAATCGGCAAACACTAACTCCATCAAAACACCAACGAGAACGGGGAATTCCTAATTAATTTTACCAGCAGGAAAAACATGATCGTGAGCTCTACGTTCTTTGCTCATCGGGATGTACACAAAGCAACGTGGATCATGCCAGGTGGAGTGGTTACTAACCAAATTGACCATGTCTTAATAGACAAAAGAGCTGCCACCAACATCCTAGATGTAAAAAGTCGAAGAGGAGCATGCTGTGGATCTGATTACTTGCTGGTACAAGCAAAATATAGATGCAGGATCTCAAGAAACAGAGATAGGAAAGAACAGATAAAAGAGCAGTTGGACATTGATAAACTAAGCCAACAAAACGTTAAACTGAGCTACGAGACAGAAATAACCCAGACACTTATAAACACAGATAACCTAGACATTGAAGAACATTGGACACAGATGAAGACAAAAGTATTAAATGCAGCAACAAAGACCATCGGTAAAAAGGTAAAGAAGCAAAGGGTAGAATGGTTCAACGAAGAGTGTAGACGGGCCATACACGAACGAAATGAAGCTCACAAGAAATATATGGAAAGGCGAACCAGAGAAAGAAGAACATTTTTCGAGGAGCTACGATGCAGGGCGGATGAAATATGTCGAGGAGAAAAAAGAAAATGGGAAAATAATAAGATACAGAAAATGGAACGAAACCTCCAAAGCAACGATCTAAGGGAGGCATATAAATATCTTCGACAACTAAGAGAAGGATACAAACCCCGAACAAGTCTGTGCAGAAACCAAACAGATAAGATAATTAGTGAACCAACGCAAATAAAATCAGTTTGGAAAAGCCATTTCCAAGCTCTGCTAGGAGCACAAGGAAGCTCACGATCTTCGGATTTGCGGCACATCGAGGAAGGAGACGAAGAAATAAGCAGCCCGACTCTTAAAGAAGTCAAACAAGCAATACAGGCGCAAAGAAACAACAAAGCGCCGGGATTTGACGATGTCCCTTCCGAACTGTATAAATTAGGTGGCGAACATCTAACAACGCAGGTGCACGCGCTCATATCTAAGGTATGGAGGGAAGAAAAAATTCCTAGCGATTGGAAAAATGGGATTATCTGCCCAATCTACAAAAAAGGGGACAAACTTAAATGCGAAAATTACCGCGGCATAACCCTCCTATGTTCGGCCTACAAAATTTTTACATCCATCCTGAATAGGCGACTTCAACCATTATGTGAAAATATTATCGGCGAATACCAGACCGGTTTTCGACAAGGCAGGTCGACAATAGATCAGCTTTTTACAGTAAAGCAAATCCTTAATAAAGCTTGGGAACACGATATTGATGTTCACAATATATTTGTCGACTTCAAACAGGCTTATGACTCCATAAATAGAAGCCGGTTATATAACATCATGGAAAGCTTCAATATTCCCTCGAAATATATCCGACTAGTAAAAGCAACGATGGACTCCACAATAGCAACTGTACGCATACAGTACGAATTAACTGACAGCTTCGAAATAGTTCAAGGGCTGAAACAAGGTGATGGACTAGCTCCAACACTGTTCAATCTGGCCCTTGAATATGTCATCAGAAAGCTGAATGTCGGAAGAGCCAATCTCCTAACAAACAAATCTGTCCAGCTCGCCGCATATGCGGATGACATTAACCTCATGTCCCGCAGAGTGGATGATGCAGCAGAAACATATTCGCAGCTGAAAAAAACGGCCAAGGAGATTGGACTTGAAATAAATACACAGAAGACAAAAATACTAACACAGACGCGGACAAAGCGAACAAGAAATCAAATCAAAGTAGAGGATGACATTGAAACAGTGAAGAGTTTTACTTATCTGGGAGTCGAAATGAATACGGAGGGAACAGAAGAGGCCGAAATTCAGAAGAGAATAATGAAGGGAAATAAAGCCTATTTTTCCCTGATTAACATATTCCGCTCCAAGACGGTACATCGAAAATCGAAACTTAAGGTCTATAAAACTATCATCAGACCGATAGTATGCTATGGATGCGAGACATGGGTTTTGACAGAAAGCACTAAACGAAGATTAGAGGTTTTCGAGAGAAAAATCCTAAGGAAGATCTTTGGACCCATCACTCAAAATGGGATGTGGAGATCTAGATATAACCATGAACTCTACCAACTGTTCAAAGAAGCACCTATTGCAGAGTTCGCTAGAGTACAAAGGCTTCGATGGGCTGGTCATGTGGTACGGATGGATGCCGACAGATTGCCGAGAAAGGCCTTGGATGGTAAAATGCAGGGCAGAAGACCAAAGGGAAGACCACGTAATAGATGGGAGAACGAAGTCACAGCAGATGCGCACAACTTATTGAACGTCAGGGCTTGGAGACGAGTGGCGCGGGATCGCCTTTGTTGGAGGCAGAAGTTACAGGAGGCCAAGGCTCAATTTGGGCTGTAGCGCCATTGGAAGAAGAAGAAGATACAAATTCTGATTCCTCTTTAATTATGCGAATTTGAAATATCTGTATTCTAGAAATATGTTTTCATTCATTGTGAATACTAAAATACTTACTTTAGCTAATGAAGGAGCCCCTATCATAAAATACGATTGTAGAATCTTTTATAAAACACAAATTTAATAGACATTAAGTGTTTATGTATCCCCAATACCCCCTCCCAGTGGCATAATACAATAATAACCATAATGCACAAAAAAGGTGACATTTCAGACCTAAAGAATTACATAACTATTAGGTTGCTCTCCCATGCATAGAAACTATTCATGAAGATAATAACAAAACGGCTTGTGAACAAACTGGATATTTACCAACCTAGTGAACAGGCTGGGTTCCGCTCCAGATACGGAACAAATGATCATCTACAAGTTAAAAAACGCTAATAGAAAAGAGTACAGAGTATAACAATCCTATCTTTCTTATATTCGTAGATTATGAAAAGGCGTTCGATACTATAGATCATCATAAACTGCTTCGAGCATTGGGTGACTGCCGAATTGACTACCGATATATCGCCTTGATTAAAAGTATTTATGAAACTGATACACCTTGTGTCCGCCTTCATGAAGATTTAAGAAGTTTCGAATGAAACGTGGAATTAGACAGGGTGATACGAACTCCCCTAAATTGTTTACAGCTGTTCTTGAATATATGTTCAAACAAATGGAACGAGAGGATAATATGGGAATTAACATAAATGGGGAAGATCTGAACCACCTAAGATTTGCCGATGAGATCGTTTTAATATCCGACACAGTTGATAAAGCTACAAAAACGCTACATACGCTCTATAAAGTGTCAAAAATAATTGGTCTTAAAATTAACACCTCAAAGACAAAATTTATGACCAACCTTGTAGTCAGGGTAAAATTCTGATTGAGAGCCATAGCATCGATTAAGTAATAGCTTACAAATATCTAGGGCTTGAGATTCGCTTAGGCCGAGATAATCAGACAACTGAAATACAAAAAAAGGATAGGTCTCACATGGGCTGCCTTTGGTAGATTGAATAACATTGTTTAAAAAGAAAGGTTTTTAAACAGTGCATTTTACCGATTCTTATATATGGTGCAGAAACACTGACTCTGACAAAAAGAACTGATAAAATTGATGATCAAATAAGAGTTACACAACACGCTATGGAAAGATCAATATTAGGTATTACCAACAGAGATAAAGTACCAACCCTAGAAATAAGAAGAAGAACAGGAGTCACAGATGCAGTTGAACAAATAGCCAGGGCAAAATGGGCTTGGGCCGGACATGTTTCCAGATAAACGGATGACAGATGGACCAAAAAGATTCTGGAATGGCGTCCAAGGCAAGATGCATATCGAAGCAGAGGACGACCACCGACTAGATGGACAGATGATATCAAGCGCACCACCACAAACTGGATGCAAGAAGCTCAAGATCGAAATAAGTGGAAATTTTTACGGGAGGCCTACGGTCAGTAGTGGACAAATATAGGCTAATTGATGAAGTTTCTATGGCATATGAAAAACAACTAAGTGGCCAGTGCACAACCTGTTGTTGATGTCTTCAACACGTGCGCATCCGTTTTGCTCTGTGATGTCAATTGGATAAAATTTAAGAGTGATCGATATTAATCTGCAGTCGATATTCCCTCATCTTCCCTTATAAACATAAGTTAACATTGTTTGCTGTTAACCTCTTTTTACACGATCATTGGAAAATATTCATATGAAGAAATTATATTTAAACTCGATACAAAAGAATAGATAGAGGCCCGTCGTCATGGCCTAATGATATATCTGACAAACGTAAGTCATCTTCTAGTTAACTAGTGAACCTGTAATTATAGAGTAAATAAATATGTAGGTCATTCCACTTATATTTATATCCTTGGTTGAAACCAGATGAAAAGGAACCAGATCTATTATAAACCTAATTTTTCAGCAAAACAATACCAGACTGAAAAAATTAGTTTTTGTCTATTTTAAAAGAAATGTTTGTTGAAACTTTTTTACATTATGCTAACTTATTTATAAACCAATTATAAACAATGCGACTGTTACGTTAATTTTATTTATATATTTCCAAAGATAAGCTTTAAAATAATTATTGTCAACGCTATCACAAATCCGATTTCCTATTTGTATTATTTAGCATAAAATTTAATAATACTTAAATTATTTAAACTTTGAAATATCTTTTATTATCCACTACAAAATCCCTTCTCAACAAATAAGTAGACGAAATATATCATCTGGAATATCTACTCGGGATGGGATAGACGGTTTCTCGACTTCCTCATATACCAGGATATGAGTTACCTGCAGGATATTTACAGATCTCCTCGTTCACGGGAATAGAAACAATATCTATGGACCACATTTTCCAAGACAAATCTCTAGAGAGTGTATATTGCACGTATTTTTCAAGATAGAAGTTTGCCAATACAGTTTGACGCTCGTAAGTTCTATATAATACAAAAGATTGCTTAAATAAGATTGGTTATTGTATATATATATATATATATATATATATATATATATATATATATATATATATATATACATATATATTGATAAAGTTGTATTTTATTAATTTTATTTTTTATTTATAATAAATGTAATTTTTAAAATATGTGGTTCGTTGTTTAATTTAATATATACCTCAGCTAGCTCAATTATATGTTCTAAGCAATCTGTCACTGTGTGACGTCGACTCTGTAGTCTCCTGGTAGAGTTCAAAAAGAAATTAAACCAAAATTTACTTTAGACCTTTGATAAATTAACCCAAATGAAGCACGTTATTTATTAATATTGAACAAATTTAATATAAACAATAAAATTCGTCTGCAACTTCGGTTGCCTTTAAAAATTTACAAAAATAGGAATCGTTTAAGTCTTAACGTGGTTTAGTGACGTGACAATAAAAATGTATTACAAAATGTGGAGACTCTCTACAAGTACCTAAAAACTAAATAAATATTGCAACTTTATAAAGTGTTTAAATGAACTATAAAGAAAAAGAAAATGAACACTTTATTCCGCTGACTATTCAAATATAATCAAAATTTCAAATGATCCCCAAAATTATTGTCCAACCTCACTTTAAAACAGTTCTGATTTCTTTAAAGGAAACTAACTACTCAAAAATAATCGGTGAAACTGGAATATCAATCCTCTCTTCGGAAGTTAAGGTACGTACTATTCTATTTTTAATTTAATGATCATTAATAATTTCAATTTTTAAGGCCTATCGCAATTATGTTAATTCATGAATTTTAATTTTCTCAATTTAAATGACATTTCTATACTCCAATATAATTTATAAGTGAAATTGTTTCTCTTACTCTCTGGAACAAATTTCTGGATATCTCTGCTGTGGAAACTGTGGAAAAACTAAATTCTAATTAGACGAGTTAAAAAACACTCCCGACCTATTCCACAGTTTCAGGGCTCTCCTTCGTCCAAAAAAAAAACCTCGTCGGCGTCCTCTCCAAAAACCAATTCCCATTATTATCCGTTGCTAACAGCAACCAACGTTCTTTTTTTTTCTGTCTTCTATTTAAATATTTTAAACCATAAAACTGTCCTGTTTGACATATTTGTCAAGCCACATTACTTTCTCATAATCACTTTAATCACATATAATTTGGGAATTTACAAAAAAAAAATGTTTAGATATAAAACTTATTCTATTACAATACTAATTTATTCTTTTCATCTCCACATCATTGTAATTTCTTATTTAACAAAACCCCTATTAATTTAGCTCCCACAGACTGTCAAATAAACTGTCAAGCAGTTTATTTTCTGACGTTTATTAAAATTTCTATGTTTAAATATTTTTTTAAAATTCTTCTTTTTTTGTTCTTTTTAAGGTTTAGACGATTCACCTATACACTAGGCAACTATACTATTCAGAAATTATTAACACTATACCAGGTAAGTCAAAATTAATTTATTTAACAATTTACTAATCTTTTTCTCTCTTTTATTTCAGAGTCGAACCCACATTGTGATGGCTTCATGAAATTCATAAACAACAAACTCATATAAAAATCCATTAAAGTTGTATATATTTTAACATATTGAAATCATTTCAATATATATATATTATATATATATATATATATATATATATATATATATATATATATATATATATAAACAACAAAGTTTATTGGGGCTGCAGTCAGAAGTTTGGCCGGGATGTTACAGAAACACTCTTTTGACTTTAGGTCTAGCTTTCGGAATTGTTTAATTCCTTTACCAAGACACTGTAATTAGAAAAATGTGTAAATATTTACAATATATTACAAAATGTCAGTGTACTTACTAGTCGTTGAGATTATTTGTAAGAAGCTATGACACTCAACATTAATAACAAACATATAAACTATAACTTATACAATAATGGATACAATACATTTTAAAATTTAGTTAAAAATAATAAAAGTTCTAAAAAATTCGTTTTCTACATCTTCTTGGTGTGTTTTAACTTACCCATAGAGAATAAAAAAAAACAAAAATAAAAATAGTATGATTAAAAATTCATTAGTGAATTTTCACTAATGGCCGGGATGTTAAAAAAAACAGTCTTTTGACTTTTTGTCGAGCTTTCGGAATGGTTTTATTCCTTTTTCAAGACATAGTCGTTGAGATTATTTATATAAGCATTGATACTCAACACTTATAACACACATTAAAATATACAATTATGGACAGAATACATTATAAAATTTTTAAAATTTATTTCACTGTTTTTTCTATTATAATATATATCATTATCGTGTAGGGTGGTGTAATAAATTAATAAAATAACGAGCCGAGGAAGGAACGCTAAATATTTTTATTTATTTTATACCTAACTACGATTCACACATTACAGCTTAAAAGAAACTCGAAAGTCTATAGCATAGGGTATTCTCCTTCGCGTGGTTGAGACTTCAAATCGCTGAATGCGGAATGAGAATTTCTCCGCTGAATCGTGCTTTTATAGCGCCGTCCTCCGGGAGGCTCGGCAGTGGGGAAGTTCGACTG
The DNA here is from genome assembly GCA_918026665.1 of Diabrotica balteata. Lineage (NCBI taxonomy): Eukaryota > Metazoa > Arthropoda > Insecta > Coleoptera > Chrysomelidae > Diabrotica > Diabrotica balteata. The sequence continues at coordinate 2,940,806 of OU898283.1, read as the reverse complement.
TGGTCGACCCGTCTCGCTGGAACTCGGGAACTCAGCGCCTTGGGTGCGCGTAGAGGTAATACAGGGGCGGCCTGCTACAATCTCCCCCTCTGACTGCGAAGTCGCCTCGACGAGCTGTCAGAAACTGCAGGGCGACTCTGTGGATCAGGAGTAACAGAGGAGTCCGAAGGGCCTTTCTCCTTCCTAGGTCTGCCGCGTTTGTGTAGCTTCCTTACGGCTGGAGGTGGAGGTTCAGTATCACCCTTATAAAGAGTGAGGTCCGAGGCGTGATATACCCCCAAAGGAACGTTCGGCTCGTCCGGGCTGGCGATGGAATAACTACAAGGACCTCGTTGGCAAACTATCTCATATGGACCGTCCCTGCGGGGAGCTAACTTAGCAGAATAGCCCTTTGCGGCGTTACTAAGGAAGTGGCAGCGTAACAGAACCCTATCGCCTGGTTTGTAGATTGGACCAGGCCTGCGTTTCAGATTCTCGTATTCTTGGTTGCGGTCTTGCGTCGCTTCCGTAATCTCTTTCGCGAGCACAAGTGTGTCGGCTAATCGCCGTAACTTTGGTGAAATTTCGGCGATAAAATTCTCATTCTGGACAATCGAACTGAGATCGTCCGTAACATCGGATGGCGTCCGTAGCTCTCGTCCGAAGGTCAAATAGGCAGCGCTGTAACCTGTGCTGTCACATCTGCTTGAATTCATAGAGAATCGTATCGCAGCTAAGTGTTTACTCCAAGACCGGTGCTCCCTTCCAACTAAGATGGAGAGTTGGGTCTTCAAATCCCGGTTTTTCCTTTCCACTGGGTTTGCTTCCGCGTGGTACATGGGAATAAACGATTGCTTGATACCCAGGCAGAACGTGAGCTTCTGGATGACAGCGGAAATAAACTGAACGCCGTTGTCGCTTACTATCCGACGGGGTAACCCATAACGTAGAAACACATCATCCAAGAGGACACTGGCGCATGCTTCCGCAGTCGCTTCTGGAAGCGCAAACAATTCCACCCAACGACTTGCGGTATCTTCTACAATAAATATCCAGGTATTACCATCATCGGAAATTGGTAGTGGACCAAAAAGGTCGATAGCCAGTACCTCAAAACGCTGGTTACTCGCTGAAGTCTGCATTAGTCCAGCTGGTTTTCGGTTGGCGACTTTGTATCGTTGACACTCTAAACAAGCGGCTACATGCTTGGCGATGTCCTGTCTCATTTTGCTCCAGTAGTACCGTTTAGAAATTCTGTGGTAAGTTTTGTCGATGCCATAATGGCCAGCAGTCTCTGCGCTGTGGTGTGCCTCTAGGATATCTGGTCTGTCAGAGAGAGGGACCACTATCTTAGCGTTGTCATCCTCTTCTCCCTCACCATAACGATAGAGGACCCCTTGGTGCATAAGGTAGCCACGGATAAACCACTTACGGTCGGTCTCTTGAAAATCAGGGTTCTCTAGTGCTGATATGATGACCATAAGTTCAGGATCGGAAAGCTGTTTCGATCTCATATCCTTCTCAGTTTGACGAGGAAGGTCTATAACTACGTTGCAAAGGCGGCAGTCCTCGGAATAGGTGGCACATGGCGGTCTGGAAAGAAAATCCGCTACTACGTTGACCCTGCCGGGTGCATACTGAACCTTCAGGTTATACGGCTGCAGCTGAAGTGCCCATCGAGCTAGTCGACCTGTAGGAGTCTTCAGGCTCATGAGCCACTTCAATGGCTGGTGGTCAGTAATCAAAATCGTCTCGGACCCCTCTATATACCCTCGGAATTTGGACACGGCCCATACAATGGCCAAAGCTTCGCGCTCCGTGGTCGAGTAATTCTTTTCCGCATCGGTCAACAGTCGGCTTGCGTATTCTATAGGGTGCTCGTTCTCACCCTCCCCCTGGACTAATACTGCCCCAAGAGCATAGGAGCTGGCATCTGTCTTTATCACAAAAGGGAGACTATCGTCGGCTTGTCCTAAAATGGGTGCGGTCATCAGACTTTTCTTAAGCTCCGCAAAGGCGTCCTTCTGGGCCTTTTCCCACTTCCAGACAGATTTCTTTTTCGTCAAGTTCGTTAGGGGTCTCGCCTTCCGGGCAAAGTCTGGGATAAACCTTCTATACCAAGAACATGTCTGTATGAAAGAGAGAAGCTGCTTGACGTTTTTAGGCTCTGGTAGTAACAAAATTGGATCTACTTTCGCTGTGTCCGTACTGATACCAGCCTTGGTGATGACGTGCCCTAGGTATCGGATGGTGTCGCAGCTAAACTTACATTTTCGGCGGTTGGCCCTCAGTTTGAATTTCCTTAGATGAGTGAAAATTACTTTTAGATCGGTTAGGTGTTTGTCGAAAGACGCTGATCTCACTACAATGTCATCTAAGTACACCAGAATGGATACCGAGTCGAGAGTAGCTTTAAAGCGGTCCATTAAACGTTGAAAGGTAGCTCCTGCATTCATCAGCCCAAACGGCATTCTGTTGAAACGATACACTCCAAAAGGCGTTATGAATCCAGTTTTATCTTTGTCCTCATCGAGGATGCCGATCTGGTAATATCCAGATTGAAGGTCGAGACTTGACATGTACTCACATCCCTTGGCAGCGTGTAGTAAATCGTCTATTCTCGGTAATGGGTAGCGATCTGGAACAGTAATCTTGTTTAAACGACGGTAGTCCACGCATACCCTTATATCGTCGTTATCTTTGGGGACCAGTACTACAGGTGACACCCATGCAGTATCACTCTCTTCTATGATCCCCTTAGCCAACATATCATCCAGCCTCTCTCTCAGGCTAGCTTGGCGTGATGGGCTAAGTCGGTATGGAGCACTGGCAATCGGTAAATGCTCCTGTGTCTGTATTCGATGTTGAGCGTAGGGCGTAACTGGGCCGGTTTCACCAAATACATCATGGTGCTCTCTCAACACATTATTTAGTGCGATTCTTTGCTGCTCATCTAATTCGGTAGCTTCGGTAGACCTCAGTGTCACGTCGACGCTACATATATCTAGTTTTGGTCGTTTGCGTCTGGGTCTTTCTTTATAGGTGAGTAGGACAGTGGCATCGCGTCTCTGAATATGCTCTCAATGGCGTCCGGATCGTAGCTCTCAGAATCTCCGGTTATGTTGACCTGATCGTCGATCGGCTGCAGGATCCATGGAACCTCATCCGCTTCTTCATGTGGGAGGGGCGATGCGTGAAACTCCAGGAATGGAGACCTGGGTTTCTCTTGTTCAATTAAGTGAATATTCGACGAGTCCAGTGCCGATATCTCGGCGGTTGGCTTTCCGTGAATAATTTCTGGAGTTCGGCCCTGATTCGAATCTAAGAACTCATGTATTTTGCTTGGAGAGTCGGCGAAGAACCAATATCTCTGCGGGATGTTGAGAACCATCGCCGCTTTTTCCAAAAAGTCTATGCCGAGTAGCGTGCGATTGTCTTCGGCGTCAGGAAGGACTACAAAATCGGTGTGGATTGTACGGCCTCCTATTTGCACCGAAATTGTTGTCGAGAGTATATCCTTTAACTGAGTGTGGCCATCTGCTAAACTTATCTGGGCTTTTTGTTTCTTAAAAACGCAGGATTTGCTCTGCTTCAAACAATCGTAAAGTGTCTGTCCTGCGACACAGGTCTTCGCGGCTGTGTCTATGTAAGCTAGTCCAGTAATTCCAGCGGCAGTAATTGGTATCGTTGGTACTTGAGAGGTGAAATTACTTAAACCGCTCACTGCATAGAAATGGATCGATTGAGTTGTGACGTCTTTTCTGTGAGAGCAGTTCGGACAGTTACTCCTATAATAACCGCTTTTACCGCAACCGTAACAAGATACAGTGGGTTGCTCAAGTGCGTTCTCTTTATTCGTCGCTTTTCTCTCTGGACCTGGATTACTCGTGACCTCCTTAGTCTTGGTTGCCGTCTTGCTCTGACGCTTTCTGCATTCCTCTGTCGTGTGCCCGCGGAAGTGGCAAAATCCGCAGCGCAAGGGCTTGTTGCGTTTAGACAGGTTTTCGGCCTTCGTGGTTTGCGTCGCCTCGAGTATGACTGGTACTCCAGCTTCTCTCTGGATCTGTTCGCATTGCCTGCCTCGTTCTAGTAGCTCTGCGAACGTTCGAACAGAATCTCTAGGCATCTCTTTCCGTAAATGTATACATAGGAGCCCATAGATAATGTCGATCTGTGTTTCTTCGTCGTGTCTCTGTGACGGGAGCTGTGCAAGTAGTGCCCTCTTTTTGGTTATAAATTCATCAATCGGGACGTTTGGGTCTTGCTTCACAGAGAATAGGTCGACATAGATTTGGTAGGGAGGTTTACTGGGGGAAAATGCTCTCCTGATTAGCTGGGCAGCCTCTTTCCACGTGTTTACCTCACTTTTGACGCCTTGCCACCATACTGCTGCGGTATCAGTGAGCAATAAGGGTAACCCTGTTAAGGCATCGGCGTCGGAAATCTTTTCAATATCTTTGTAGATGTTAACGGTAGTTATAAAGGCTTCTACCGTTGTATGGCAGCGTGAGCCATTAAAACGAGCTGTACACTTGCTGAAGCTGCCGCTGTTGCTATTCGTATTGGTGTTAACCGTTAACGTGTTAATCAATTGTCTAAATTGATCTTCTGACATCGTGACGGTCGCCATTCTTTCTAGTAGTCTTGGACTTCTCCTCACTTCTCGCTCCGCCACTGTGCTATCGTCTGAGGTATCCCAAATGGGGTGGACTACGTGCCGATAGTGAGTACTCTAGCGAAACCGGCAAACAAAGCAACCCTAGCGAGTGTTCTATCGTACTTTCTTTATTTAATAAAAGGAAGACAAAGCCAAGCTCAGAATAAGCGAAAGCTCAATTCGATCCTTTGAAGTTTAAATCTTCACAGATTTCGACAAAATACAGTCCAGACAAAATACTGATTAAATTTATTTCGAAAGAATGACACGGACACTGCCTGTATAAGCGAGTGCCTGTATCGATTCTTTTGTTAAGAAATTCGACTAGTCAAAGTCAAAGTGACGAATGATTTGTCTAAAATTCCTAACCCTAATATCGCGATAATTCTTTTATCAAGAAATCCGACTAATTAAAGTCACGGATGACGAATAATTTGTCTAAAACTCCTTAATAATGACAATAAAATGTTTCTTTTATTAAGAAATCCGACCAATCAAAGTCACTGATGACAAATGATTTGTCTAAAATCCTTAATAATGACAATAGAATGTTTCTTTTATTAAGAAATCCGACCAATCAAAGTCACTGATGACAAATGATTTGTCTAAAATCCTTAATAGTTATAACAGAATATTTCTTTTATTAAGAAATTTGACCAATCAAAGTCACTGGTGACGAATGATTTGTCTAAAATCCTTAAAAAATCCTTAATAGTTATAACAGAATATTTCTTTTATTAAGAAATTTGACCAATCAAAGTCACTGATGACGAATGATTTGTCTAAAGCCCTCAATAATATCGAAATAATAATTCTAAAATCGCTAAATAAGTAGACTAAACAAAGCCAAGGTTGCAACCGCTTTACCAGTCCCCGCGAGAAAACTCGATATTCGGGATTCTTCTGATGTATAAATATTTACTAACTAAACGACTGCAATCGACTTGTCAAGACTTGAAGTAGGCTTTACGTTGGGGCGCCAGATGTAGGGTGGTGTAATAAATTAATAAAATAACGAGCCGAGGAAGGAACGCTAAATATTTTTATTTATTTTATACCTAACTACGATTCACACATTACAGCTTAAAAGAAACTCGAAAGTCTATAGCATAGGGTATTCTCCTTCGCGTGGTTGAGACTTCAAATCGCTGAATGCGGAATGAGAATTTCTCCAATCAATCAATCAATGCGTTTTAACCTTGCTTTAAGCTCTATGCTTCTTCAAGGGTGGGTTTATTGTTGGGTGCTGGTGCTTGTTTGGTTTGAAATGCTAGCTTTCGCCCGTGTGACTTTGTTGGGTTCCGAAGACTAAGGGCGCCGCCGCTAAAGAGCTGAAAGGTCAAAGTGGGTGGTGATGGGTAGGATAGGATGGGGGCCGAGAACAAGAAGAAGGCAGGAGGCGGATGTACGTCTTCCGGAAGAATTAGTAAGGCCCACCAAGCCTGTCACGAAGTACAAGTTCTTTGGAAAAACGATTCCTTTCAGATTGTTGGCCATTGTTTGTTTGTTGGAAAAACGCGTGGAGGATAGCTGTGGCTATAACCTCACCTAGGATCAGGTATCATTGTGCAATGAGATTGGGAAACCACAGAAAACCAATCTCCCCCTGTCCTTGTGTATATTATTCGACTCTTAAGGAGTGTGTTGGATGCTCACAGTGTAGTGTTGTGTGTGTGTGTATTTGTATGTTTATTAATTTGGACTTTAGGTAGTTGTTAGGTGCGGGTTTAGGTATTTATTAATTAGGGTTGTGAGCTGGGATAGGTAAAGTGTTGTGTTTAGTGTAATTAGTGTGTGTGTGATTTTGTGTTTGTGTGTATGATGTGGTGTTTAAATGTGGAGGTGGGTGAAGGTTTGTTTGACTAAATTGTTGGTGCATGTGGTGGCTATGGCACATCCATACATCGCGTTGGAAATTTGATTTAGGTAGTGGGAGATCGCACTTCTCTTTTCAGGGAAGGCGTTGAAAAGGAGTATGGAAGTGAAGTGAATGAGGGATTTCATATCAGAGGAGAGGTCGTAGGATGGGATTTGTTTCTCTGTGTACACTGGTTGGGTTTGACTATAGTTTGTTGGTTGAGTGTTGCGGTGAGGGCAGCGTGGTGAGAAAGCGGGATGAGGACCACTACAGTTAGGGCATTTGGGGGTCGATATCGTGGGGCAGGCAGTAGACCGGTGGTTGAGTCCGCAATACGGACAAATAATTGATTTCTCAGGGCATTCGGTATTGAAATGTCCGCTTTTGCAACATCTCGAGCAGTATTTGGATCGAACGGGAACGGAGTTGCCTGCTCTCGGAACTTCGCAGGCCAGCCGCTCACCCTCGATCAAGACACCACTCGTGAGTGCTTCGGCGAACTTGGTTTCAGAGCTGGTAAAGACTCTGATATAGGAGGTGGGTTGGTTAGTGGATCGGGCGATGATACGAACTACTTTGGTGAAAGGGAAGTTGTTCTCGGATAAGTTATCCTCGATGAGTTTTATTGGAAAAGTTTTTGCTACGCCGGCTATGACAAGGTGGAATATAGAAGATGAATTATTCGGATTGGGTGTGGGATTTTGGGCCTTAGGTAGACGGGATATTAATCGGATTTGGTCATTTTGGAGGATTTTTCGGAGATTTGCCGTGATGTGAGCGATGTCAAGGAGTTTTGTAGTTCGTACTGAAGCCGCCTTCTGGGCTGGGAAGACTTTAAGCGAGTCTAAACTAGGGATAAGGTTGTGCTGGATAAGGAATCGGTAAAACGGTCTCTGCTGGCAGATATCGGTGGGGATGTCCTCTATTCTGTAGTTTTTGTGTTGTGTTGGTTGCTGAGGGGTGGGGGGAGGGATTGTTTGGGGGTTAGGCGAGGTGGTTTGTGAGTGTATGGGGTGTGGTGTTGGGGGTGTGTGTGGTATAGCTATTTCAGGTGTATGTGAGGGGGTTTGAGGGGGGAGGTGGAGGGTTGGAGGGGTTTGTAAGGGGATATCTGTTCTGGATGTGGAAGGGGTAGGTTGGTATGGTATTGGTTGTGTGTTTGTTGGTGTTTTCTTGGGTGTTGATAGGATTTTGGGTGTAATGTTTTTGGTTTCGATGAATTCTGAAGGAATTTGCTTGGATATGGAGATGTGACTTTCGGTGATGGATCTTAGGCTCCTCTCCCATTCCTTAAGATTGGGAAGGGGGCCCGTTGTATAAAGGATGGCCTGGTTTTCGGAAGCTTCCGTGTCCAGTTCGAATGGGATGTCTCCTAGGAGATTGTGGTTTTTGAGGGTTCTGGATAATTTTCGTTGACTGGAATATTTCTGTGGGATCAGTGTGATGTAATATCTGTGTGTGTGGGGTGTGTTTTTGGGGGTAGGTTTGGGAGCTGGTTTGGTTGGTTTTGGAGGAGGAATAGGAGAGGGTGGAGGTATGGGTGTGGGTGCAGGTTGGGGGGGAGGGGGGGTGGGAGGGGTTAAGGGTTTTGGAGGTGAGGGGGAGGGGATGTATCCAGGTATTGCAGACATGAAGGCGTTCTGAAGGATTTTTCTTATGGTATCTGGTGTTTGTGTGTTTAGCTGTTGCTCTTGGTTTTTGACTTTCTGGACTATGGGGGTGAGGTGTTCGCTGGCCGCCTCAGGATTTTGGTGGCAGATCTCTGTCAGAGCCTGTTTCCATTCCTGATGCGTCCGTGGTGCATGTCCGTCGATGCTGACTGAGACATGTGAGGTGTGGGAAGAAGAGGAGATTTGGGAGCCGGATACAGATTGCCAGTCAGTGTCTGCAGTCGCTGGTTGAGGTGGATCGGGTTGCTTGCGGGATCGGGATCGTGGCATGGTGAGGGTTCTCTGTGCGTATTAGGATAGGAAATTGGTATATGTGGTATCTAGGATTTTGGTATATGTGGAAAAGGTACTTAGAACAAATGGTTTTGTTTTCAGTATCTGTAGGAAAAGGAATTGGTATTTGTAGGAAATTAGTGTGTATAGGAAATTGGAGGGATTGGTATATGTATGTAGTTGTGTTTGGTTTTGAGGATGAACTTAGTATCTGTAGGAAAAGGAATTGGTATCTATAGGAAATTAGTATGTGTAGGAAATTGGATGGGTTGGTAATGTGCGAAATTGTGATTGGTTTTTGAGGATGAACTTAATATGTGTAGGAAAAGGAATTTGGATTGGTTATTGGTATATGTGGAAGGAGGGATTGATATGTGTGTGAAGTGTGTGTGTGTAGTGTATGTGTGTGTGTGAGACTTTACCTGAGTGTTCGTCACTTTATCGTTTCGAGAACTCTGCGGCGAAGAGCTCCAGACAGGCACCAATGCCAACGTCCCTTTGCTTCCTTACTTTTCAGTATCAGTTGCAAGATCCGTTAGCCGGTTGGTACCACGCCCGTTCGGTTCGGTGCTAGTTACCAGTTTTGGCGCCTTACATGACACGCCTCCACGTGGTAATTTCGCGCCTTTTGTTTATTTTCTGGCGATCCTCTCGTCCAGAAAGTGTCACTACCGGTACCGTGGATCCGTTCGCGAGTTTTCACGACCGTTTTTCACGCTGATTACCGTACTTCGCGACACGTTTCACGATTGGATCAGTTTTTGTGGATTCTGGGTCTTCACTTTTGGCGGGAACGTGTACGTTCACGTTGAAAGTTTGGTCGAGACTCGAGAATTTCTCCGCTGAATCGTGCTTTTATAGCGCCGTCCTCCGGGAGGCTCGGCAGTGGGGAAGTTCGACTGTGGTCGACCCGTCTCGCTGGAACTCGGGAACTCAGCGCCTTGGGTGCGCGTAGAGGTAATACAGGGGCGGCCTGCTACAATCGATATTTTTTCGCAGTAAACAATGATCTTTTTTGCATTTTTAATTTAACATTTTAAAATTTTAATTAAATTAACTTGATCTTTGAACCAGGAGCAGACTTTACTTTTGCCATTACTCTCTTTGCATGCTACAATAATTAAAAAGTGTATTCATCCGTCTTAATCGTAAAAAGTGGGTGAATTAACCACTTACTTTGGAAAATCTTTTCAATTAACAATTTCTATGGGCCCTTTTCTCACCAGAACGCTAATCTGGTCGCAGCTTTTGTTTCTACTTTTCTTTTCTTTTTTGGTTGTATCGTTATAATTAGGGATAATTAAGTCATAAAGATGAAAGAAGAGAATATTTAATTTTCTTTAATTTGAATTTAAAGCTAAGGTAAGTTTTTATTATTCGACTTAAAAATTGAAATCGCTTTAGAAAAATTAACGCTGAAATTTGTTGATTAGAAAAAGAATTTTTTTATTAGAAGTTGTTAAAAGAAGAAAAAAGGATATAGAGGTTGTTTAAAGTTTTTTTAAATCTCTTTTTTATATTTAGTAATATTACAGTAACTTAAATAAATGTAGTAAATATAATGTTTGGTTTAACACCTGTACATTTTTACATGTCTATATTCAAACTTAAACAAAAAATACAATCAAAGCTTAAAGCTCCACATACTAACCTTAAATTTAAGTTGAAAAGCCAGAATACAAAGCCAAGCAAATCCCTTAACATTATCAAAGAAAAAAGTGAAAACAGTAAAAACCATCGAGATTTTTCAATCAATTGGGGACTGACTCAAAGCGCTAGAGATTTGCTCAAATCATTTGTTTAAGGTCGCTAGAGGCACTTTTGGGATTTGGACGTCCGTGATGGTGATTAGAGTGGAAATTCGGTTTTTAATTATTTGGAATTATAATGTACTAATACTTTTGTCCATATACTGTCAGTTTCTGACAAATCAATCATGGCCAACTCACAATAATTATTGGTAAACGTTAAAATATCTTCCGAATTAATACTACTTTGATGAAAAAATAAAAATATCTAGTAAACTGATAACTTTAGGTATAGGGAGTACTTCATAAAATTTAAAGTACGATATTAGTACTTGTTACGGGTTTACTTACTTATTACTATTAGTACTGGTAGATTGATAACATCAATTTCTTTCATTGTTTGGTTTCTTACAGACGGGTTATCATCAAAACTCATTTTACTTTTTCAAATACGAAAGCAAAACGTCTTCAAAATAGATAAAGTAGCCATGTCTTTTTATTTCTCCACCTTGAGACCGATATAAGAACCCAGAACTCGTCTGAGTGATCCTTAATAGATATTGGATTGACGGGGTCGTATTCCTTATATATATATATATATATATATATATATATATATATATATATATATATACATATTTATATATATATATATATATATATATATATATATATATATATATTTATATGGTGTGCTCTAGATGCTCTAAAACTAATTGAGCGATAGCACTGGATATGCTAGCACCCATAGCACATCCATCTGTTTGTTGGAAGATGAAAGAGGAAGAGAGGAAGAGGAAGAGGAAATTGTTTTAAATAAAATAGATTTTGATATACCTTTTTTCTATCGCTATATAGATGACTGCTTGCGTGCAGCACCAGAGGATAAAATGGATAATTTACTAAATGAATTCAATAACTTTCACCAAAAACTAAAATTCACATTAGAAATTGAAAAAAATTATCAAATTAATTTTCTGGACCTGACCTTGCATAGAGAAAACAGCACTATAACTACTTCATGGTACAACAAAAAAACCTGGTCGTCGAGATATCTGAATTTCAACTCTTATCATGCCCTGTCTTAAAAAGGAATCAGTGGTTATCAAACTCGCTGATAGAGCTATTAGATTATACGATCCTATCAATAGACCTCAGGCCATTAAAAAAGCAAAAACAGCACTAACACTTAATTCATACCCACACCACCTTATCGACAACACTTTCAAATCGCGACTGCATAAATTTTACAATAACAATAATAACAATGAAACCAACACGGTAAAGAAAAACTATATGTCTCTCCCCTATATAAAAGGATTATCAGAACAAATTGCAAATCTTCTGTCTAAACATAATATTACGGTTGCTCATAAAGGCCACACACAAACTTTTGAAAAGGAATTTTACATGATTGAAAACAAAAACCCCTCTATTAAAAAGATCGCATTGTTGTATATGAAATTCACTGCTCGAATTGTGATGGAGTGGATCGAATTGTGATTGGATAAACCAGTCAGCTACTGAATTCAAGAATACGTTCCCACAAATATGACAAAAAAAACTCAACCGCCCTCACAAAACATGAAAACGAAAAAAAACAGAAATTTGATTTTGAGAAAACCAAGATCCTAAAAAGTGAACCCAACAGGAAAAAGAGAGAGCTTCTATAGAGTCTATACAAATAAAAAAAAATAATAACGCAATAAACGATAAAAAAGATGTCAAAAATTTGAACAAAATATATTTTAACTTAATTTAAAAACACATAAAAAGTCAATCTCAGAACGCCTATGATGTTAAAATAACTGATTGTTTAAACGATAAACTAACATCAATAAATAATACATTAGATTTAAAATACATTTTACTTGTAGTGACTTAGTGGGTATGTCCTATGTTTTAATATTATTTTAATTGTGACGTCTAATTGTTAATACCGAATCTTTACATGCTTGGTAAGTCAAAAGTTTATTTTTTAAACCGTCTTTTTATGTCTGTCATAAAATGTTTTTTTTTTGAGTCAATATATATTCTTGTCAATCTAAATATAGATTGACGACAAAATTCGATGGATACCAGTCGAAAGAACAAGCTGGTTTTAGAAAGGGATTCAGCACAAGTGACCATTTACTAAGTATGAAACTACTTATAGAACGAGCAAATGAATACCACATTCCTCTATATATGGCGTTCATAGATTTCGAAAAGGCTTTCGACAGTGTCGAACATTGGGCAGTGAAAAGTTCTTTGATTAACAGGCGAATTGACCACAGATATACGGAACTAATAACCAATATATATAAGGAAGCCAAAACAAAAATTAAAGTATATGAAGGAACAAAATCATTACAAATAAGTAGAGGCGTGAGACAGGGTGATACAATATCACCGAAACTTTTTAATCAGGCTCTTGAAGATACTTTTAAAAGATTAGAATGGGAAAAAAAAGGTATAAAAATTTGTGGACAACGCTTGAACCATCTAAGGTACGCTGATGACATCGTATTGATAACCGATAAAAAAGATGAATTATTTGAAATGATGAAAGAACTGGACGTAGAAGATGGAAAGATAGGCCTTAATATGAATTACAGCAAGACCAAAACTATAACAAATACAGATGAAGACATCACAATGAGAATCGGACAAGATGAAATAGAACAAGTTAAGGATTATATATATATATATATATATATATATATATATATCTTGGTCAAACTATAAAACTTAACAAAGAGAACCAAACAGCAGAGATCAAGAGACGAGTTAGACTGGCATGGGCGGCATTTGGCAAACTAAGCTACATTCTTAAAAACAAAAGATATCCACAGCATCTTAAGACCAAAGTATATAATCAATGCGTACTTACGAACTTACGTATGGCTCCCAAACGTGGACATTTACAAAAGCAAACATGGACAAAATCATAAAAACCCAAAGAGCAATGGAAAGACAAATGTTGCACATAAGACTAATGAATAAGAAGAGAAACGAGTGGATAAGAGAGAAAACAAAAGTGAGGGATGTTAGACAAGAAGTTGCAAAATTGAAATGGAGATTTGCCGGACACAATATAAGACAAAAAGAAGACCGATGGAATAAAATTCTTATAAGTTGGAGACCGTGGGAATATAAACGAAGCAGAGGAAGGCCCCAAATGAGATGGGCAGATGATATCAAGAAGCACGTGGGCTCTAGATGGATGACTGTTGCGACAGACAGAGAAGAATGGAAAAGGATTGGGGAGGCCTATGTCCAAAGATGGACCGAAGAAGGCTAATTAGATAGATAGATAGATATATTCTTGAAAAAGGCATGGATGTCCTGCCGAAATGTCGGAAAAAATATATAAAAATGTCTTAGTATCAAACTAAATTTTTTTAAAGTCCAAGTTTTAAAGTCCAAGAGAATCCACTAATAATATATATATATATATATATATATATATATATATATATATATATATATATATATATATATATATATATATATATATATATATATCGAGAAAAGGAGTACGAGCTTTAATCCAATATAAATTAAGGATCACTAGAAGGGTGGTGGGTTTTTCGGTCAAAAGGTGGAGAGAAAAAAGACAAGAAGGTGGCTACTTCATCTATTTATTGAAAATATTTCCATACCACAATGTTCAAAGTGAAAAAATATAACGACTGCATCAAAAAAAATAAAAGAGTGGCTAAGAAAGAGAAATATACCATTTACAAATAATATGTTAAGAGCCGAGCTATATGTTGAGCAATGTTTCAATTGAACAACGGAATTGTTTAAAATTTTCTGTTCTTTATACAAGCAAGGCACTTCTTCAAGTATACTTCATAATTTAAACTAAATAGAAAGTCAAAAAACCCAACTCTAATATGAATATAAAACAAGAGAAATTGTACGTATTAGGGTTAAAATCAGAAAAACTCTCTTCCGCGCAATTTGCCATTTCTTTTAAGATAATTCCCGAATTTTCAGATAAAATTGCGGAAAAACGACAAAGAAATGTGTTCATATCAATTATCCTTAACTGGAGAAATATAAAACGGGCAAAACGAGCACCATCGAGTAAATTTACCAAGGCCCATGAAATTTCCATCACATTATATCAACACCTTCTAAAGAAAATATCTAATCTCACTAGACATTAATAATGGCATAAAGAAAGAGAGTGGAAAGTAAGCGTATTTATTAGTCGAGTGGCTTAGTAAAATAATAAATTAAGTATTCATTATAGTAAACAAGATGAATAAAATACTCTCTGAAGTTAAAAAAAAAACTGTGAAATCTTTATACTAGGAGATTTAAACGGCAGAGTAGGAAGAGAAGAAAATAACAGAGTCGTAGAAAGATATGGGGAACAAATAACCAATGACAACGGAACCTTTTCTTTTGAACCTATTCTCTATCCTTCTATTGTTGGATATAGGTCTCCCCCAGTTCTATCCACCTTTCCCTATCTTGAGCTGTTCTCTGTCATGTGGGACCTCCTTGTTTCCTGATGTCATCTTTCCACCTCATCTGTGGTCTTCCTCTTGATCTCTTTGCATTGTATGGACGCCACTTTCCGATGGCATTGTTCCATCGTTCGTCTTGGAGATGTTCATTGTGTCCAGCCCATTTCCATTTCAGTTTTGCTGCTTGTTCTATCGCGTCTACTCTCTTTGTTCTGGTTCTGATCCACTGGTTACGTTTTCTATCTTTAAGTGATATACCCAACATTTGTCTCTCCATCGCTCTTTGTGCCTTCCTTATCCTATTCAAATTGGCCTATGTAAATGTCCATGTCTGTGCTCCGTAGGTGACCACCGGTATTATACAGGAGTTGTATACCTTGCTTCGTAAGTATAGAGGGATTGTTTGATTTTTTAGAACGTAAGAAAGTTTGCCGACATTCTTACTCGTCTTGATATTTCGGCTGTTTGATTTTCTCGGTTAGCTCTGATTGCTTGTCCTAGATAGATATACTTATTTACCTGTTCTATTTTTTCTGTTTGTATTTTTATTGCCTCTTGGTCTTCCGTGTTTGTAATTACTTTTGTTTTGTTGAAGTTAATTTTTAGGTCTTTTTGCAGTGATTTTTCATGAAGTTCATTCAGCATTAATTCCATTTCTTGTCGTTCCGAGAGATCAGGAGTATATCATCCGCATATCTAAGGTAATTTAGGTATTTTCCGTTAATACATATTCCTCTGTTTTCCCAATCTGTTGATTTTATTATGTCTTCGAGGGTCAAGGTAAACAGTTTAGGTGAAATTATATCGAATTGTCGGACTCCTCGTTTACCTTTTATATTATCCGTTATTAATGTGTCGTCCAGAATTACGGTCATGGTTGTGTTTTGGTAAATATCATGTATCAATTGTCGGTATCTTGAATCTATTCTACTATTGACCAGAGTTTCTTCAACCGCCCAGTGTTCAATGCTGTCGAAAGCCTTTTCATAATGTACGAATGCTAAGTACAGCGGAAGGTTGTATTCATTGGTTTTCTCAATTAAGATTTTAAGCGCATGTAGATGGTCAATTGTGCTGTATCCTTTCCTGAATCCGGCCTGTTCCACTGGTTGGTAGTTATCAAGTTTATAGGTTAGTTGGTTGTTTATTATTCTTGTGAAGGTTTTATATAGTTGTGACAAAAGGGAAATAGGACGGTAGTTATTTAGGTCTGTTCGGTCTCCATCCTTATGTATTAAGCTTGTGTTGGCATTTCTCCATTGTTTAGGTATTTTACCTTCAAACAGACATTTGTTGAACAGTATTTTATGCATTTTTTTATCGTGTCTCCTCTTTCTTTTAGCAGTTCCGCCAGTATTTTGTCCTCACCGGCCGCTTTATTTCTTTTCATGTCGTTTATGGATTTTTCGATTTCATCTTCAGTTATTTCTGGTAATACCTCTGAGCCAACATTTTGTATTTTCCTCGAGAGATTCTGTTTAGATGATAGTGGTGAGTCATTTTTAGAACTGTATAGGTCTGTCTAATATCTTTCTGTGATTTTTACTATTTCTCCTAGATCTCTTTCTTCATTGTTCTCAGCTTTAAGCATGATTAGTTTTCTTTTTACTATATTTGTCTTCATTGTTTTTAAACTTTTGTTCTTCTCTATGATATTCTTAATGCGATCTTCTTGGTATTTCTTTAAATCTTCCTTTATCTGTTTTCTTATGGTTTTGTTTAGTTCGGTAAACTCCACTGTATTTCTTTTGTTATCATTCAAGAGTTGTCGTATTTTTTTTTAGCATATCTTGTGATTTAGCGCTAATTTTTTGTTGTTTTCGCTTTTGTTTATTAGCAATCTTCAGGCCTGCTTCTAGTAGTTCTGTTGTTATTTTATCGTTTAATTCGTTTAGTTGCAAACCCTTTAGCTGTGATATGTCACTTCTTTTTACCTGGTTTATGTATTGTTCTTTGCGTTCTGTAAGAAGTTCTGTATCTATCTCTTTTTTAGATGGTTTAAATTTTTGTCTGTCTGTTGTGGCGTTAATTTTGATTTTGGCTCTAACAATTCTGCAATAACTTTCTACAGAAATCATGTTTATGACCGTAACGTCTTGTACTATGTTCTTTTCTTTGGATATGATGTAAACAATCTCATTTTTTGTTATACCATTGGACGGAACCTTTACCCAAGAAAAATAATCCTAAAGTTTGCGATGAATTCCGATTATTAGCCTTATAGCCCCTCTTTAAAAATACCACTGAGGTTATTCAACAGCGTATATATGAAAAATGTGAAAAACAATTGGACAACACACAAGGTGGAATGGGAACAAGAGAGGCACTGTGCGCAATGACGTTACTATTACAAAAATTCAAGGAATATATTATAGACGTAAGAAGCCTGAAAGGAATAGACGGAGACACAGATCATTACTTAGTCAGAGCAAAGTCAAATCCAGAATATCTAGCCACAAATACAATAAAACAACAATAAACCCACAATGGAACATGGACGAAATACACAATACAAAGAAACAACAAAACTATAGAGCACAACTTAAACAAACCTTGAACTCTGAAAAAGAATACAATGCTATAGAACAGCTATGGGAAAGGTCTGCCGAAATAATAACCAAGACAGCGGACAAGATCTTTGGAACGAGTAGGTAGAAGAGGATACATGGTATGACGGGGAATGTCGGAAACAGCTGGAAAAAAGATAACCAGTAAGGAAGACTTATATACAACTGCAAACAGACCAAAGTAACAAAAAATATGACGACTGCCTAAAAGAAACAAGAAAAATATTATGCACAAAAAAAGAAACTATGAACAACAAAAATATGAAGCTACGGAGAGAGACCGGCCCAAACCAGGCTCCAAAGAAATCTATAAAGCAGTTTGCTGTGAGAAAAAAAGACATAGAACCAATTCCATCCATACACTGAGAGACAATCAAGGCCGTATGATAATCGACGGAAAAGAAGTAACTGAAGAATGGAAAGAGTATTTTAGTGACCTTCTAAACATCATACAGGAAGAATAGCACAAAGAAAAGATCTACATCCCAGCGGACATGCCCGTCAAAAATCCTTTCTTTGAAGAAACCCAAAAGGCCTTAAAGAAGCTGAAAAATATCAAAGCGCCGGGTACGGACGAGATACCAGCAGAAATTCTGAAATATGGGGGAGACGCACTACATCGCCAAATCCACCAGCAATTAACGCACATTTGGTTAGAAGAAAGGATATTAGCACGATGGAAAGAAAACATAATAGTGCCCATACAAAAAGGAGACAAAACAAAATGCGCGAATTATAAAGAAATTGCACTCCTAAATACGGCATATAAAACCTTCTCAAACATCATTTTTAGTAGACTAATCCCTTATGCTGAAAATATCCTAGGCGAATATCAAGCCAGTTTTAGGGCAAACAGATCAACAATAGATGAACTATTTACCCTGAGATAACTTCTAGAAAAGGAACGGGAGTATAACAGACCCATACACAATCTTTTCATAGACTTTCGACAGGCATATGATAGCGTAGAAAGAAGCCAAGTATGGAATGCCATGGCGGAGTTCTCAATACCAAAGAAACTCATTCGGATGACCAAAGTCTGTATGAAGGGTGGAATATCTAAAGTTTGAGTAAATAATAAACTCTCTCGAAGCTTTGAAATCAACAGTGGAGTCAAACAGGGTGATGCGTTATCTCCACTAGTTTTTAACCTTGTATTAGAGAAAGCCATGAGGTCGGCCGAAATAAAAACAGAATTATTATCGATTCAAGGTCCCAAGCTATTACTCGCATATGAAGATGACATAGATCACGTTGGAGACTCCATACTATCCACGAAAGACATCTTTAACAAGGTGGAAGGAGCAACAAGTAAAGTAGGGTTGAAGATTAATGAAGAGAAGACGATATATATGTGTATAAATACAACGACACGAACAGACAGAATATGACAAAATGTGACGATCAACACCTTCAATTTTGAAAGAGTATAACGTTTTAAGTATCTAGAGGCCGTAATCACAGCTGACAACGATGTTACTGAAGAAATAAAAGACAGAATCCAATCTGCAAACCGCTGTCTATTCGCACTGAATAAGCTCATAAAACCAAAAAATCTTACAAGAAGTTCAAAGATCAAAATCTATTAATCCATCGTTAGACCTGTAATAACATACGGATGCTAAACGTGGACCATGACCAAAGCAAACGAAGAAAAACTCAGACGCTTTGAACCAAAAATACTTCAAAAATTTTCGGACCTCACCATGGGATCACCACAAACCAGTATAAGATCAGAACCAATATCGAATTAAAAGCACTCTACAATGACGCCGATATTGTCAAAGAAATAAAATCACAGCGACTAAGATGAACAGGCCACGTGCACAGACTGCATATCGAGAGACTTCTAAAACTGGTATGAGATGAGATTCCCACAGGCAAAAGACCACTTGGACGTCCCAGAATGCGATGGAGAGATAACATCCAAGCAGATCTCCGGAAAATGAACATTCCATTTGACCCTAGTTTGATGGAAGACCGAACAAATTGGAAAAAAGTTGTACAGTTAGCCAAGACCCACCCAGGGTTATAGCGCTACGTGATGATGATGAAGGAATATAACAAAAACATATTCATACATTATTCATACATATTCAAAAATATTAATTTAATCAAAAATCTATATTACAATCAAACAGCGGTCGTGAGTGTTGAACATAGTAAGACAAACCAAGTAGAAATTCAAAGAAAAGTCAGACAAGGATGTGTGCTGTCGCCACAATTATTTAATGTGTACTCCCAACTAATATTTTACGACGCACTAAGGGAACTAACTGAAGTTGTAAGGATTGGAGGAAGCATCATTATCAACACAAGATTTTTACAATCCGTAAAAAAATGGGAGATATTCGAAATGTAGCTATATAGGCGTATTCTTAAAATTCCTTGGACTTCAAAAGTCTCAAACGAAGAAGTATTAAGACGAACTGGACATGGCAGAAAGCTTATAAACACAAAAAAACATCCTTAGCCGCGTACTTTGAAACTTATATATTATAAATGACTCTACAGTTAACATCAGAGCGAAGCTAGTTTATAAAATCTCAATATCTAATTTAAATTAAAACCCACGTACATATTTTAATATTTTCTTTTATCTACTGGTTATGATTGAGTAGCTGTTGATTAAGTTCTCACTCTTTACTACCCAAGTAATTATTTTTTTTTTTGTTTTGTCATATACACATTCGTTTATATACACTTTGTATTCGTTTCTTGAGGACCTGAAGATGCCATAAAAGTTTGTTAACACCAAAACCGGTAGCCCATTCTCTATTTTTAATTTCAACAAAACTACGGATTGTAAGTAGAAGACTTATTTCCCTAAAATTCACCGTAACAACAATTTACAGGTACTTTAGTTTAGCCATTTAAAAACTCACAAATCAAATATTCTCATCCTAATAAGTTTCACTAATTTTTTAGTTTTATTCGTGTAAGCACCCTCACTAAATACGGCCTAATGTAGCAGGCTATGCCCTAAAACGCATTAACTCTTAACTGCCAGTGATGGCAAGGAGAAATCTACCTATGATTTTTGTTGGACCACTTTATCTCCAAATTCGTCAGAACTATCAGGATATTAGAAGTAGCAGCAATGGCGTATTGTTTAACTTTAGGAAATAAATGAAGCGTGTAAAATTATGTCAAGACTGTACAAGATTGTTTGCGCATTTGAGGGTGCTCAATTTGCAATGCATATTAAACCTGTCTAGGTAGTTTCCGAGTATCATACACTAATTCAAAAAAGTTGTGGTGCATATTTAATGGATCGGAAATTTACAAATTGGGTCACTAATCAATTTCTAACATATAGTAAGTGTATAGTATAGTGGAGGTGATAACAGGCTTGTAATTGTTTATATCATAATAAACAGTTAGAATTTGAAAAATTGGTGGGATGAGGGAATAGATGAAATGATAAAGAAGAAAAAAGAAGCATACCTAACATATCTAGATAAAAAAGACGACCCCTCTAAAGAAATATATAAAAACCTAAACAAACTGGTGAAGACGGAAGTAACAAAAAAGAAAAATAGATCTTGGGAAAAGAAATGCGAATACATAGAACAAATAATTGGAGGATCGAAAAGTTCAGAAGCCTGAAGAACCACCAGGCAACCAACGTTAACCAACAATAAATTAGATTTAAGTAACATAACAGAAAAAGACTGGGTAAACTATTTTAAACAGTTACTACAAGAAGAACGACAAAATTTTCAATACGAAAATGCAAACAGAGACATACGATCAGAATTCATTGAATTGAACATGACAAATATCTTAGAAGCGATAAGATCTTTTAAACTTAAAAAAGCGCCAGGCCCAGGAAACATCTCACCAGAATTTATTAAATACGGCTCAGCTAAACTGTGGAAAATGCTCAAAGATCTGTTCCAACGATGCCTGAATGGAGAAGAGACCCCGTTAGAATGGGGTGAGGTCTATATAACCCCAATATACAAAAAAGAAGCACGAAACAATGTCAGAAACTATAAAGGAATTGCTGTCATCCCCACTATAGGACGACTGTACTCCCGAATACTTAGAAACCTCATAGAAGAAGACATTCGTATGAAACAACCAGAAGAACAATGCGGATTCAGAGATGGAAGATCGACTATAGATAATCTATTTACACTTAAAATAATAATCGAAAAGCGACAATAAAGAAACAAAGAAACATATATAGCCCTGATAGATCTTGAAAAGGCATATGATAAGGTGCCGATAAATAATTTATGGAGTGAAATGCAAAACATGGAAATAAAAACCTTCGTTAATAATAGCAACTCATAAGTAGTATGTAAACAACACCGCATCAATTAAAATAGTTGGCAAACTTAGTGAGAAATTCAACACTACGAAAGGGCTACGACAGGAATGTTGTTTATCACTTACGCTGTTTAAAATATATCTGGATCGATCTCTACAAAAGTGGCAAAGACAATGCAGAAATATGGGAATACAAATAGACGAGGATATTCTCTATAAACTATTCTTCGTTGATGACCAACTGGTGGTAGCAGAAGATATAGACGATCTCAGCTATATGGTTAGGAAATTACAAACAGCGTACGAAGAATGTGGACTGACAATGAACTTACAAAAATGCGAATATCTCTCAGTGGGGAAAAATACAATCGAAGACCTGACATTGGAGAGTGACAAAATCAAAGGAACAAATAGAGTAAAATAGAGTAAAATACCTAGGAGTAGTGCTTACAAAAGACGGAAATAGCCATGAAGATATAAATACAAGAATAAACAAAGGCAGAGACATTACCAAATGCCTAAACTCCATTCTCTGGGATAAAAAAAATCACAAGAACGACGAAAAAACGAATATATAAGACGATGGTTGAGCCGGTGGTAACATACGGAGCAGAGATATGGGACACTAGTAAAAGAAACAGGAAAAGATTACAAGCTACCGAGATGGATTTTATGAGAAGAAGCTGTAGATTGACAAGATGGACAGAATCCGCAATGAAGAAATAAAACGTAGAATGGAGCAAGAAAAAGACATTATAGATGAAGTCCAGAAAAAACAACTAACTTGGTTCGGTCATGTAAACAGAATGGCAGACGAAAGGTGGCCAAAGAAAATATTAAAATGGATCCTAACCGAAAGAAGGAAAAGAGGGCGTCCAAGAAGAAGCTGGCGAGATGACGTGAATGAAGCCATGGAAGGAAGACAGCTAAATGAAGCCGACACCCGAGATAGGAAACGATGGAAACTAGGGACAGGAAAACAACGACAGTTGTAAACAACCTGTACTATATATATATATATATATATATATATATATATATATAATATATATATATATATATATATATATATATATATATATATATATATATATATATATATATAGTATACAATAAATTAACTTAACTAACTAACTTAACTAAAACAGAAATATATACAACCAGATATACAGTGTTGATTAGTGGATTTATTTAAATAGTGGTTAGAGACATAATTTGTAAGTTATATACTGGATAATATTATAAAAAAATAATTATATAAGGGTATTTTTAAGAATTTAGCATAAGAATTAAGTTTAAGAAATTTTTTTATTTTATTTTATATTAGATATTTTTGAGTCAGCATATGCAACCAAACATACACTGTAGTGTCAAAGTCAAAAAGTTATTTATTTTTGGAATGTTAATTTAGAATATAATTGTGGATGTAGAATAGTAAAAATATATTTCATATAAATGTTTAAGTTACATATAATAGTGTAGTTCTGATCTGGAGAGCCTAAAGTTAAGTAAATTATAGATAGAAAACTCTAGAAATGTCAATGGGACTGTATACATAATACATCACAGACAGCAAATCATTCCAGATTGTTCAGATAGAAAAAATAGAATGATTGGAATATTCTTTATTGCTAGAATATTCTGGAAACAATGAAAAACATATAAAAAGCCATGTAATTTGAAAGAAAAGTCAGTCAGTTATGAGTTAGAGTTTAGTCAGTCAGTTATAAGTTCAGTTCAGAGTCAGTTATGAGTTCAGTCAGGAGTCAGTTTGAGTTAGAGTTATGAGTTCAGTTCAGTTAAGTTCAGTTACCAGTTCAGTTATCAGTTATCAGTTAGTAAAGTTATAATTCAAGAATTTAGTTACAAGAAGATTATTAATTGAGTTAAGTGAGTTAGTTAGAGAATATTAAATCAGTTACAAGATTATTATTGAGGAGTTAGTTATAACAATTTAAGTATTATTAAGTCAGTTATTTATGAGGTTATGAAGAGATTATTCAATGCTAGAAGAAGGCATTGATTAAGTTAAATGAATTATTAAGTTAAATACAGTTGGAGATTAATTATTACTACAGTAATATAGTGACAGTTTTGAAGTTAATTCATTGAAATAAGCATTCAATAATACAACCACAAGATCCAGTATAGTTCAAAGTATATTAAGTATATGGAAATTGCAAGGAGTTAAATATATATTTATATGGTGAGTGGAGATAATTAATAAGGAACATATTAACATAGTTGGATAACCAAGGCTTAGTAAGAAGATATCGAGTGGTGATAATAACTTTAATTTTGGAAAAACTTTAGGCGTTCAGTGAAAGAAGGTACCAAATTTTGTTAATAATTTAATAATTGTAAGAATTTCAAATTTTAGATAGATTGTTTTAAATTGATATTGCTTATATTAGATAGATAGGTTTGTTTCATAATATTTATAATAAAGATAATTTAAAAAAGTACTTACAAACTAATTCTTTGAGAACCGCGATAAAAACCTTATACTTACATGTATCATTCAAATTTACTCATTGCTCATACAACAACAACACATCATAACAATATATATATATATATATATATATATAATATATATATATATATATACACTATATATAGAATTTGAAAAAAAGAATAAAAAAATAAAGTATACTTCATGAAACGAAGTCGAAAAAGTACTAAAAAATCGAAAAATTACTGGACGCTATTTTTCAACTGGAATAACTTGAAAGTCAATAAGGAAGGCGTACTCTCTCGTGGATATTTAAGCATAAAAAACGACTTGTTTTATTTATTTCAATATTGTGAAAACTACGATATAGCAACCACCAACGCTTCTTAAAGTTAAAGATGCAGTTAAAAAACTAGCCAGAAACAAATCACAAAAAATAGATAATCTCCCAGCTGAACTATATAAAGAATATGGCTATGATACCCTAACGGCATTACAGCAGCTTATAAAAAAAATATGGACACAGAAATCTCTCCCCAATGATTAGAACACTTTGCACCATTCACAAAAAAGGAGATATATTTAAATGCTCTAACCACAGAGGAATAACGCTTCTTAATGCACCGTATTAAATATTTTTCACAGTACTATGTCACCGCATGGCATCAAATAGTAGGAAAATACCATTCTGGTTTCAGAGTTGATAAATCGACAATTCATTAGATTGCAACTCTGAAACAAATTTTAGAAAAAACACTGGAAGTATATGAAAATAAGCACATAACCACAAATCCTACGACCACTTGTTATAGAAAACAATATCATTGAAGAAGTGAACGAATTCGTAT
Organism: Diabrotica balteata; assembly: GCA_918026665.1. NCBI lineage: Eukaryota > Metazoa > Arthropoda > Insecta > Coleoptera > Chrysomelidae > Diabrotica > Diabrotica balteata. The sequence continues at coordinate 2,916,010 of OU898283.1, read as the reverse complement.
ACCTGAGAGCGCTCCTACACACTGAAAAAATACTATAGCAGAGATAAACCGCAGAATTTGCACGGTCAACAGATGCTATTTTGCGTTTCTCCTTATCTCCTTCTTAAATATCTACAATTTTATCGAGAAATACACAGATAAAACTGTACAAAACAATAATCCGCCCAGTCCTTACATATGGTTCAGAAACATGGACATGAAACAAAAAATAATGAAAACATGTTAGAATGTTTCGAAAGGAAAGTACTAAGGCGAATCTATTGTTACGATAATTATGGCGTTTAAAACTGTAAATATATTATGACTAATTCTGTTTTGTTGTAGTCATTTCGACGCTTGTTTACAGAAACCTCTAGACCCCAATTTTGATGAGTCATCCACGACGCGAAGTTTTTCAAGCAGTTGATAAACTAGTTTCAGCCGTCGACCGCCTTCACTAAAATACCAGTCTATTCGATGGGGTTCCATTCTAATGAAGAAGGTCATCGATCTTTCTAGATAACGGCAGTTTGTGTATATAAATGAAACATTATATTTGGAACGGTAGATAGTAACAAGATAAATTCGGGCTCGCGTATTTAAATGTACGTCGTAATAAGTTATTGTAAAATAAATTAGTATTAATAAAGACTTTAATAAATTTGTGAGTGTTCTAAATAAAACTTTTAGTAAATTAAATTAAGAACTATAAATTAGAATTAATAAAACAACAATATGAAGCAGTGAATGTCAATGGAGTGTGGAGAAGACAATACAACTTCGAACTCTATAGAATATACCAGGAATATTATATTATTTTACATATTAGTAGGCTATAGTCGCTACCTACATCTCCTGAGTTGAGGCATCTTACGTCGATTATTTTTTATGGATGTACATCTATCCAGTTGTATTTTATGTTAGATATATTGTAGCATTTTATATTGAGATCCCCTCGTACATGTAAAATATTAAAATCCCCTTATATATGCTTGATAAATCTAAGAATATTTCGTACGTATTAAAACCCAAATATCTTTTCAATTCTTTCTTAGGTCGGCCAAGTTCAAATAAACCATTTTAGAGTTGTTTATTGTTTTAACTTTTTCGGCAATTTCTTTTAATGTTTTATTCGAAGTCGTCTTATAATTTTTAGACGTCGTAAAATGATATCTACGTCGTTTCGTTGTGTTTTGTTATGTTAGCGTTTTGTTTATTTTCAAGTTATATGAACGAATTCAAATTTTTAAGTTCGTCATTCGTACTTGGGTCGCCAGTAGAGTCAGGTGTGACCTAATAGATTCTTACTTGGATATATAGGATGCAATATATAGGATGTCCCACCAGTTTGTTATCGTTTTCCTATTTGATCCAATTCTATCTACGTCAGATCTTCGTTCCAGTATGGAAATGGTTTCCTTTTGTTCCAGTTGAGAGTTTTGTCCTTGCAGCTCCAATCCAGAGATAGTAGCAAGTTTTTCAAAGTTAAGTGATTATAAAAAAGATTAAGGTAACTTTTAATACATTAATTTTTCCAAGTTATATGGACATTTTAATAATTGCTTTCATTAATATAAAAGAATTTGTAATAATTAAAGTTTTATATTATGCTGTCGTAGATAAAGATGTCATAATTTAATCTGTCTTAAGTTGTTATGTTGACATATGACATTTTGCTTTAATCCATTGTTGTTATAAGACAATTTTAATTTGATTATTTTATATAAAAGATATTCCATAAGTAAGATTAAATTCAATAATATTTTTCATAAAAACGATATCCATAAAATTTTGATAATCTGAATTTTCCATATTATAACCTAGAAACCATTTAAAATTTTTGTAGCAATCTCTTATGTAAACGAAGAACATGTAAGTTTTTTATTAATTTGGATTGTGTTGTATATTATGTTGTTGTAAAATCTGTATTTTTGATAACTGTTTGTTTGAGACAAAAATAAACGTTTAATTTGTTTCTCTGATCTATTTTGAGTTTTATTTGAAAAAGATCAACAAGTTAAAGATTCCTTTTATGAAGAGTTATCAAACATCTGTGATAAAATAAAAAGCCATCAAGAAATAATATTGTTAGGAGATCTAAATGCCAGAGTAGGTTCTCAAATAGACGATGAAGTGGTGGGACGATACGGAGAAATGGTTAAAAATAGTTCAGGGGACAGTTTAATTGAGTTCTGTCAACTTTTTGGTTTAAAAATAATGAACACCCAATTCCCACATAAAGATATTCATAAATACACTTGGGAACGACCTTCACTCCAACAGAAGTCGATCATAGACTATATAATAATGAGACAGAACTCAAAATTTAAGTGCCAAGACTGCAGAGTAAAAAGAGGGTCTAACTGTGGGACAGACCATTACTTTCTTTTAGCTAATATTTTGTGCCCCTTTAAACAAAACAACAAACATAACACCGAAAGTCAGAGAAACAATACTACGCAGTACAAAACGGAGAGATATAAATTGCATCTTTTATTCCAACCAAGTATTAAACATCTTTTTCAATGTAGATTAGAAAGGGAACTAAATGAGATGGAAAGAAATATGGATGTAGAACAAGAATACAATAACCTCAAAATGATAATAAAAAAATTGCTTATGGAGTTTTAGGAACAGAGAACAACGACAAAAAACACCACGAACCACCATGGATGACAGAAAAGAAATGATACAAGAAAAGAACAAATTATATAAAAAATGGCAAACAAATAAAACATCTGGCAATAGAGTATCATATCAAATGAAAAACGGAGAAGTACGCCAGTAAATAAAAGAAGCAAAAAACAATTTCTGGAAACAAAAATGTGTCCAAGTTAAAAATTTAATGGGTGGTTCTCAGACAACGGAAGCATGGAGAACTATCACTAATCTAAAGAAGAACACCCATAACTCATTAAGCAACTTCATTTCTATAGAAAAATGGGAAAATCACTATAAAAATTTACTCCAAGAGTCCAGATTGGAATATATGGGAGAAGAATACAGTATGGAGAGACAAACAAATAGTAACATTAATACTACCAGCAACGAGGTCCGTACTGCGCTAATTAAAATGAAAAACGGGCGATCTTCAGGACCTGGCAATATAGCTGTAGAGTTACTTAAAGCAGGAGGTCCACTCCTAATCGAACGAATAACTTTTCTAATGAATCAATGCTGCCAACAAATTAAAATACCATCTGAATGGAAAACCGCTCACCAAGTGTCCATCTTTAAAAAGGGTAATCGAAAAGATCCTAACTGCTACAGAGGATTGAGTGTCCTACCTACTTTCGGCAGATTGTTTGGAAAGATAATAAATAGAAAAATACAAGATGATGTAGGACATCTAATTAGCGAAGACCAAAGCGGATTTACGCCTGGTAGATCTTGCACTGATAACTTGTTTATACTCCAACAATTAATAGAAAAAAGAATAGCGGTTGGTAACGAAGTACATCTAGCCTTCATCGATCTAGAAAAAGCGTATGATACAGTACCAAGGCCTAAATTGTGGCAAGCTTTACAACAACTCGGCATTAGTCCACACCTTTTAGGAATAATCACAGAAGTATACAGGGATAACACCACTTACCTAAAAATCGGAAATAGACTATCAGAGCCGATAAAAGTAACTAAAGGACTGAGACAAGGATGCAGTATGTCACCTTTACTGTTTAATTTATATATTGAGGCAGCCCTTCAAAATTAGAAAAACCACTGCCAGGGAATGGGAATCCCAATAGGAAATGACGTACTGTTCTCCCTGAACTTTGCGGATGACCAAGTCGTTCTAGCTCAAGATTCTTATGATCTAGAATTTATGATAAAGCGTCTATACAGAGAATATGTAAAATGGGGGTTAAAAGTCAGCATGAAGAAAACGGAATATCTAGTTATCAATTCAGATGCAAGGTTTGAAGTGTTGATAGACGAGGACGTGGAAATCACACAAGTGGAAAAATTTAAATATTTAGGTGCATTCATTGATAAGAACGGCTTGGGTGAAACCGAAATTAAACACCGAATTAATCAGGGACGTAAAATTGTAGGATGTTTGAACTCCTTATGGTGGGATCGCAACATTTCCAAAAGGAACAAAAAAAGAATAGGGCAAACGATGGTTGAATCAGTTCTTTGTTATGGCTCTGAAGTATGGACAATTAATGCAGACCTGAAAAGAAGATTGTTGGCAGTTGAAATGGATTATTTGAGAAGAAGTGCTAGAACATCAAGGCTGGAAAGGAAAACCAACGAATCTATAAGAAATCAGATGACTGCTACAGATACGGTCATAGACAGAATAGAAAGAAGAGGTTTAAAATGGTTTGGACACCTGTTAAGAATGCCTGACGAACGTTGGCCCCAAAAACTTCACAGATGGAAGCCCCCTGGTAGAAGAAAAAGAGGTAGACCTCGACGCTCATGGAATGAAGGTATTAGAAGAGCAATGGAATCGAGAGGTTTGGAGGAGGAGCATGCCTTGGACCGGGAGGATTGGCGGAGGAGGACGGAAATACGGCGATAGCCGTCTCCAAGATGTATTCTATTTACAAATTGGATCCTGTAATATATATATATATATATATATATATATATATATATATATATATATATATATATATACATATATATATATATATATATACATATATATATATATATATATATATATATATATATATTTGAAAAAGATTTTTTTTTCTATATGCTTGATGTTTTATAATTATTTCCCTAGTTCAAAACTAGTGGTTGTAATAGGCATAATTAGGCACCTCAAGTGGCGCCCTATATTAAATTTCTTGAGGTGTTTCCGATTTATTGTCATTTTGTTTGTCCCAAGAGATTTATTTCTTATCCCAAGTACCCCTTTATTTCTTTTTTTGTATTTGCCCCAATCCAACCCCCATATCTTCAACTTATCCACGATCCAGCTCTCCAACAACCAACTGAGTGCCGTATGCACTTGTTTCAATTTATTTTGTTTGCCCAATCTTCTACCCCTCATGTCCTTACCCTGAGGTAAGCAAAATAGTCGTTACAATATTATTGTTTTATATTTTTTCATAACTGTAGGTACTATATTTTATGTGTAATTGTTATTTTTATCCTCTTATGTATTAATATTATAAATTGATTACTTTTGTATATATTAGGGCTTTCCCTATTTTTGAATACATAAACTTTTTTTTCTTCTTTAGTATTTAGGGAAAATCAAATAGTGATCTTACATTATTTAAATATTGTCTATAAGTAAAAACTGGCGTTTAATCTGTTGCATATTTTGTTGTTTAAAATCAAAAGCCATTGTTGGATACCTGTATCAACGAGTTTCAGGAGGAAATCGTTCCATGGTCTATTACATTTGCGATAAATTTCATTCATTCATTTTTCTTTCTATTTGGCATTTGTTCTATTCGTTAATAAACCAAATAAAATTCCATTATAAATCCAGCTTCTTTTACATCGTAATATTTAATTACCATTTTTAATTTTTTTTTTGTACTAATTAGCCCTCCAGACAAACGTACATTGTCAAGTTCCAAAGATATATAGCGTCTACTTGTTTCCAAGTCTTAGTAGTCGCCTTCTCAGTTTCTTGCTGGTGTACTCAATCACATCGCTAGCCGAAAACGGTCATAAAATAATACCTAGTTGCCAACTTGTGAGTGCTTTAAATAATTCCAGTAATTTTAGTCAATTATTTTACTTATACTTTTCTGACCATTATAATCACGATGATGGTAATAAGTATTAGAAAGTTGACTTATTTTTCTTTCTTTTATAGTCATTATTTGACTATGTTTTAGTTCATGTTGTGAGACCGCTCCAGTAGGAAAAATGTACTTTTTCCGCAAATCGCCAGGAAATTTTGACATTCCTGTCAAAATTTCTTGAAGAAAAAGTCAGGACTTCCTTACTGTATGGAAATGTCAACTTGTGAGTGCTTTAAATAATTCCAGTAATTTTAGTCAATTATTTTACTTATACTTTTCTGACCATTATAATCACGATGATGGTAATAAGTATTAGAAAGTTGACTTATTTTTCTTTCTTTTATAGTCATTATTTGACTATGTTTTAGTTCATGTTGTGAGACCGCTCCAGTAGGAAAAATGTACTTTTTCCGCAAATCGCCAGGAAATTTTGACATTCCTGTCAAAATTTCTTGAAGAAAAAGTCAGGACTTCATTACTGTATGGAAATGTCATTTCCCTACTGTAAGGAAATGATATTTCCGTACAGTTGTTAGTGTTCTACATAAATGATAGAAAACACATTGCTTATAAGGAATTAATTTATATTTTGAAAACATCAAGTCATTGCTGAATACATTTTTAAGATCAATTTGTTATATTTACAGTAATTTGACAGTTAGTACAATTATTGAACATTGGAGGAACACTCTTAGAACTATGAGAAGCATTTTGGACAACATGCAGGGTGGAAGTGTCATTTTGTTGAATATTTTGTACTGTGAAAATTTTATTTGTCACCTCAACCTTATTGTTAAGCGATTCTTCGATATATCCTTCAGCAACGTTTGATGACTTCCATCCGCCATGCCTCTTTAAACTAGTTATGTTGGCACCAGAGTCAACCAATATTGTTGCAGAATACCGACGAAAGCAATGACCAGTATATTCTGTCGGATTTACCAAGTTCAAATAAGTAGCAATTATTTTGGGAATTTTTCTAAATTGATGAATTCCTACCACTTGTCTACAACCCTTTCCGCTTTGATATTTAAAGAAAAATCGGTCACTGTTCATATTTTCTGGTCTTAACGAAACATACTTTCGATAAACATTCAAGTAGATCTGATTAATTACAAATGATCTTGGTTTGTTGGTTTTCGAATCAGGTATGCTGATTAAAAGCTTAGATTCTAAGTCTTCTATATCGTGTACAGTCATTCGGACTAACTCATCCATTCTACAGGCCCCAGAAATACCAAATATTACAGCCACTTCTTCTTCTTCTTCTTCTTTTGCCCTTTAATTCGTCCAATTTTGAACATAGGCTTCCCCCAGTTTCCTCCATTCGCTTCTGTTTTGTGCTTTCTGTTTCCAGTGTATTCCTCCTATCTTTCTAATGTCATCTCCCCATCTCATCTGGGGTCGTCCTCTTGCTCTCTTTCCTGTCCATGGTCTCCATTGTTGTATCGTGTTGTTCCACCTATTGTCTGTTTGTCTGGCGTTATGACCTGCGAAACTCCATTTTAGCCTGGCTATATGTTGACCTGCGTCTTTGACTTTTGTTTTGTTTCTTATCCAGATGTTTTGCTTCTTGTCTTTTAATTTTACTCCCAACATTGCTCTCTCCATGGCTCTTTGTGTCTTCACTATCTTATCCATGTTTGCTTTGGTCAGAGTCCATGTTTGGCATGCGTATGTGAGAATTGGGAGTATGCACTGGTCAAACACCCTTGTTTTTAAGTACTGTTGTATTTATTAGCTGTATTATATACAGCCACATAAAAAATAAATAAAGCTATAATCTAAATAGAAATTAAAACCTTGTAAATTACCTTAATCATTAAATTTTCTTTATCTGGAGCTTCCTGGATAAATTTTTCAATTTCTTCCTTCGTTAAAATCTTAGATTTCTTTGCCCTATAACCTTGAGCTTGCCGTTTCAATAAAGAACGAAGTTTTGAGTATGTAGATATATCTACATTGTGTTTAAGTGCAAGGGTTGACTTCAGCATTGAATAATTGGCCCATAATGTTAAAGATTTCATCTTTAAACAAAGGTCTAGGAAGTATGCCATTACAACATTTTCTGAGAAAGAACTCGTATTTTTACTCATGCGATAATCCATAAAAAGTCTGTATGTATTTTCGTACTTTTCTCTTGATTTCTTTGGCAATAATTCTAATGAAGCAGTATTCACTGCCTCAACCAGCTCTGGAGGAGTCCCAGGAATGGAAATTTCATCATCACTTATCATTTTACTTTCGAGAACACCAGCAATTAAATTTATAAGCGTCAAGTTTGACAATTCAACCTCAATACGTTTCCATAGTAACCCAAGTAATTTTATTAGGAATTTCAAAGCACCATTTATTTGGGAATAAAATTATCGCGTTTTTTTTTTTAAATCAATCAATATCTGTCGAATTTTAAACGATTTGCGGAAAAATAGTATGTATACCTCGTAGGAAAAGCCACATTCCTGGACTCTGTGTCGTCCAGGAATGTTAAGCTTTTCCTACCCGGTAAACAATGTACTATTTAAACTTAAAAGCTCATAGTTACGTAAATTATTATTGGACTGTTAGGAAAGCGGTCTCACAACATGGACTATTTTAAGTTATAATATTTTCGGTGTGTGATAAAAGAAGTTTAAACAAGTAGGGTCTTTTTATTGCGAATGATCTCTATATAACTCTTCTTTAAGCTATTCACTTCATGTGCCTACAAATTACATATAAGTCATGCAATCCAAAGCTCCCCCTTTGTTTGAAAGTCACCTTTATAAACAAAGTATTACGCATCTTGGTTGTCTATTGTATCTTGCCCAATTTTCTCAAATTTAACATCATCGTAAGCTGAGAAATTTGTTTAGATGCTGTAGAACTGGCTTCACCTCTGGTTTCAGATGTTTTTGATTTTTAATAGATTTTTTTTTAGCAATGTGCAACCCTCAGGTCCTGAATTTCAAAATGCTTTTCTTGTTACGTTGTCAAGTCTTATGCTTATAGTTTTACCAAGAGAATCTCATATCTAAATCCATTTTGTAAGGAAAACAGGTAATTATGTGTGGATTTGAAACTTTTTCTATATTAAATACAAGCTATTACGCCTTATACCCGGTGTTCCAAGATTTTTTTTTTGACAGCCTATAATTCAGGAAGTAATGAATATTTTTATTTGAAAATTGGGAAATATCAATTGGACCACCTTCTCTTCATTCCTTGAGCGCTTGTCAGGGCGTGGTGACACTAAATATTATTAGCTTGCTGTCTCTATTGAGTAAAATCCTGTGCCATATGGACGGCCCCATATATTGATTTTTCCACCAGAGTCTTTATTTGATCTGCCTATCGTGTTGAAAATCTTTCTCCTGGTCTTTGGACTTCAATATTTCCTTCTACTATCAATAGTTTCGTGGTCCTCGTTCTTATAGCTATGTGGCCGAATTAAATTAGTTACGATCGGTTTACTTTTTTTAATTGGACTACAATTGGTTTTCAATTGGACCTACAATACTATCTATCCATTGATGTATACATAGGATCTGTGACGTGAACTGTAGTTAAAGATACTCCAGTTTATGTAGCAATGGACCTTATGGACTCATGTGAATTAATCATTACATAGGTTAAAATAGTCACCAAGTTTTGTTCGGCCTCTATTGATTTGACATGATCTCTATGAACCTTGACGCATATTTTCCTTAACCATAGCAAAAGTTACATAAGACGGTGTTCTTCTTTCGCGAAAGTGTTTCGTGTATAAGTGTTGAGCATTTCAAGAGTTTTCATACATTTACCATAAATCAACAGTATATCTTTGAATTCATTAATAGGACAGACATTTCTACTACTGTATAAATTTACGATATTTTAAAATTCCGTTTTAAAACTACAGTCAACGCATTAGTGAGTGAACACAAGGAATGGCATTAGCTGTTATTATTGGTAGTTGTCAAAAAACGACCTGAATAAAATTTCAAGGATAACTTGCTTTTTTTGTGAATTTGTAAAAACTATAGAAATTTTCTAGTTTCAGATTAACTTGATAAATGCGCCATTAAATTGAAAATCAAGCATATTTATTAACATGAATACCCCCATTGTGGTACGGTAAATTTTAAATAAAGAAGCTTTTCGTTTAACTTAACCTTCACCACTCAATTTTTTATTATAATGACGTCACAGCGCCCGTGATGACGTCTTATATCTCATGTATACATCAGTTAATAGTATTGTAGGAACAATTGCCTTTTGCCAATTTTCAAATAAAAATGTTTATTCCACCTGAATTAAAGGCTATTAAAAACATCTTGGAACACCCTGTATTTCAACAGGTTGTAAAGTAGTTTAATATTATCAGGTATTTATCAGATATGATCTAGACATCAGGGTAGTTTGCAGGGATCTTTTAACTTTTCAGTTATTAATGAAGAAGATGTGAAGGTTAGTATAAAAAAAATTAAAGCCTAAAAAGGCCACTGGTAGTGATAACATACCTGCCTATATCTTTAAAGGATGTTCTGATATATTTCAAAAACCATTATCACATCTATTCAATCTATCTCTTAAAACTAACACCTTTCCAGACAAACTCAAAGAGGCTACCATTACTACAGTTTTTAAATCAGGTAATAAAAACAATATAGAAGACTATCGTCCTATAAGTATCCTTAATTCCCTGGCTAAAATATTTGAATCTATTCTCTATATGAATATACTGAAATATTTTGAAAATGAATTTGCTCCAGAACAACATGGTTTCTTGCCTGGGTTATCCACAACTAGTAATCTGTACATTCTGTCTAATTTTGCTAGTGAGGCAATAAATAACAAACTCCAATTAGATTTATTAATGACTGACTGCTCAAAAGCATTTGATATGGTTGACCATGGCATTCTTTTATCGAGATTGAATGAGATTGGTTTTTCGCATGATGCTTGTACATTTATAAAATCATATGTGGAATCAAGGTTTCAACGAGTCAAAATTGGTAGGTGTTTATCAGATAAATTTCAGGCTACATCTGGTGTCCCCCAAGGGAGCAACTTACTGCCTTTGTTTTTCTTAATTTTTGTCAACTCACTACCAAAATCTCTTAAATTTTCTTCTAGTTTGATCTATGCTGATGATTTTAAGCTTTTTAAGACTATACATACTTCAAATGATTGTCAGTTACTACAGGAGGACCTGACCTCAGTTGTGGAATGGTTTAGGGACAACAATATGATCTTAAATATTAAGAAGTGTGGAGTCATATCTTTTACTCGCAAAATCGCCTACATTTAAAATAATTATAGAATTGACAATTGTGTAGTATCTAGGAAAACTAAATGTAAAGATCTGAAAATATACGTACAGGCTTACATGAAATTTTATGAATACTATATAAATATTGTTAATAAGGCCTACACAATATTGGGATTTGTAATAAGAAATTCCAAACACTTTAGTATAAACACAACCATTAGACTATATAACGTTTTAGGGGTTATTCAATCAACGGTTTTAGTCAGACCAAACTTGGAATATGCATCAGTGGTATGGACTCCTGAAGCCAAAGTTCATATTGATCATATAGAAAAGGTACAAAAAAGATTTCTAAGGTATTTATACCTTAAGAAATACAATATGTATACTCACCTTACTCCATCAAAAGAGTTGCTTCAAATATTTGGCTTACGGTCATTAGAGCAAAAAAGAAACATGCATTGTGTTGTGTTTATTCATAATATCCTTAACAATGTTAAATATAAGACTTGTGGTTTGATCAACTTTATTAGGTTTCATGTGCCAAAGGTCAGCCTAAGGGTAAACAGTAATGACCTATTTTCTTGTAGTCCATATAATTCTTGTGCAATAATAAACTATATGCAACATCAGTGTAATGAGTTAATAAAGATCTGTGATATAGACCTCTTTACCTGTAGTTTAAGGGATATTAAAAAATGTTATGAATACATAAGTAATGGACTCAATTTTTTATATTTTATTAACTTTTTTTTAATGTGTTTTACTTTCTGTGTTTTTATTTTGTACTTGTGTGTATCTTGTATTTTTTATGTGTATAATGTTATACCAAGTAATGAGCATTCTTACATGAAATTACTACCTAGGTGGTGTTTGTAAGTTTTAATATATAAATAAATAAATAAATTAGTTGAGTTAAGTTGTATCTATGTAAATATACTTTTGCTACTTAAATACACTAGTTCAAAGCGGTTTCAGAGCAAATTTCTTTTATTTTATTTATTTACTGCTGGATTATTAATTTGTAAATTAAGAATTACTTGATTAAGTATTTTCACGTATTAGTAAAGCTCTGTATCTTAATTAAACCAAAAATAAAGAAAATAAAGTACATATTGTATAACATCGGCAATGATGCATTCAAAATTCTGACTGCTGATAAACAGTTGCTTGAATAATCTTCCAGCTCATTCATTATTAATGGCTAATCTTAGTTAGCTAAACTGCAAAAACTTCTATACCTTTAAACAGACATCAAAGCAAGTTACAAGATCAATTACTAAGTTGTTATATGGGTTTATGGTCCGCAGAGATTGCGTTACATGAATATTGGTGTGTTGGCAACAGCTCCCGTTGTATTTCTTTTCCGTCTAAATGAATTGTGTTTAAGACGTTAAAATCTACTTAAAATGGATTGAATTTTAAACTAATTTATAGACCTGATCCAACAAGAAATATTCAAAACAACTACTACAATTAATTAAACGTGCAGCTATATATTACACACATACTTATAAACGAATTTTTATAAATCTCAAAGGACCTTAACCCTTTTTTGCCCAAATTAAGATTTTTCAATAAAACAATTTTTTTACATGTATCGATTTAATAAGGTAGCTTAAGCATAATTTATTTTTTTAAATTTTTTTGCTACAAGGACTCTTTTCCCAGAGATGGGACTTACAAGTCCCGTCAGGAATTAGGATATGAGATTCTGTCAGAAGATAGCGATTTCTGTTATGCTAAAAATCAAAGCTTTTATTATTTTTTATAAATAATTACTCTTCGCGAAGTAGGAAGGTCTCGTGGTACATCGCAAAACAGTTTTTATTTGAATAACAACACAAACAAGCACCACAAAAAATTATTTTCTGATGATAATAATTCAATGGCTGTAATTATTGCAACACGTAGTATGTACAGTTACTTCCTAGATCACCGTTGTTTGTAGCAGTGGATTCTAAAGTAGCACTGCAAAATAATTGAAAGTAAATAGAGACTAACATTATTTATTATTTCTATAAATAATTTATAGAAATAAAGTAAAGCTATTATTATATTTATTTTTAATATCACACTTCAATAGCTCTTTATTTAAATTGTCTACATTTATTTTAACCACTAAGTTCGGCTCTAAAACTATTTCATATGCATACTATATTACCCCCAATTAACGAATTTAATAAAATAATCAAATTTAATAAAATTAGTTAATCATCATCATCATCTTTGGCTCGACAATCATCTGTGGATCTTGGCCTGCTGTAAGATTCGTCGCCATTCTGTTCGGTTTTTGGCAACATGTTGCCATCTTCTGATTTTTAATATTCGTAAGTCGGTTTCAACTCCATCTAACCACCTAATTCGCGGTCGGCCTTTGCTTCTTTTTCTTACAGGTGTTCCTGTGGTTAGCTTTTTAGCAATCGTATTTTCTGGCATTCGTATTATGTGTCCAGCCCATCTAAGTCGCTGTGTTTTAATGAACGTTATGACATCTGGCTCATCAAAGAGCTGATACAATTCAAAATTATATCTTCTGCGCCACTGCCCTTGGTCATTTACAGCTCCAAATATTTTGCGCTCAAATATTACCAAAAGTATTTCATCTTTCTGCGTTAGAGTCCATGTTTCTGCTCCATATGTGAGGACCGGCCTCAGCAATGTTTTGTATATAAGAATTTTAGTTCTTCTTTGAATGTTTCTTGAGTGGAAATGCTTTTGGAGTCCATAGTATGCCCTATTTGTAATCGTCTTTTGATTTCTTCGCTTGTTTTATTGGTAGCAGTCAATAACGACCCAAGGTATGTGAAGTTGTCAACACGTCCAAAGGTATGACGTCCAAAGACTGTTTCTCGTTCCTCATTTACTATGGGATCCTTTGTAACCAACATGTACTTGGTTTTGTCTTCGTTGATGACTAGACCGAGCTGTTTCGCCGCTGTTTCCAATTCTAGGAGATATTGCTCAACATCTCGCTTGCTACGCCCTACTATGTCAATGTCATCACCATATGCTAAGACTTGTATCGATCTATTGTAAATAGTACCGCTATCTCTAATTCGTGTATCTCGGACTGCCTTTTCTAAGGCAATATTAAATAGGAGGCAAGCCAGAGCATCCCCTTGTCTGAGTCCATCCTTTATCTCAAAGGATCTAGAAGTCTCTTCCTGTATTCTAACAGTGACTTCTAAGTTAGACATTGTCATTCTCGTTAGTCGGATAAGTTTCTTTGGTATACCAAACTCATGCATTGATTGGCATAGCACTGTTCTCTTGACACTGTCGTATGCGGCCTTGAAGTCGGTGAATAGGTGATGGGTTTCAATATTTAATTCTAATGTTTTCTCGAGAATCTGTGTTATTGAATGAATCTGGTCAATTGTTGATTTTTCTGGAGTGAATCCAGCTTGATATTTACCAACTATGCCCACTGTGTAAACTTGCAGCCTTTCGTAGAGAATATTTGCTAGTATTTTGTAAGCAGTTGTTAACAGGGTTATACCTCTATAGTTGTCACACTGGAGCTGGTCACCTTTTTTATGTAACGGGCATATCATACCTTGAGACCATTCACAAGGCATGGTCTCATTATGCCAAACAAGAAGTAAAAGTTTATGCAGTGTCTGTAGTAGGGCATCGCCACCATTCTTGTAGAGCTCACTTTAAATTTGTACAACTCCTGGTGATTTATTATTTTTAAGCTTTTTAATGGCTTGGGCAACGTTTTTGATGGTAGGTGGTCTTTCGTTTGGGTTGAAAGGATTCCAATCATTTCGATTTGCTAGGATGTTATCTGCTTCTTCGATATGATGGCCATTAAATTTTGCATCGAAGAATTCAACCCATCTATTTAGGATTGAGGCCGTATCATTTAGGATGTTTCCTTCTACATCCTTACAGCTCCTCATTCTTGGCTTAAACTCTTTGCACATTTTGTTTAAATTTCTGTAGAACTTTCGAGTTTCATTTTGATTTCTTAGCCATTCTGTGCTTTCCAACTGCTTTTGCTCAAATTGTCTTTTTTTTCTTCTATGTAATCGTTTTTCTTCTTTTCTTAGGGTCCGGTATTCTTACTTTTCTCTTCTTGTGCATCTAGCTTGATTTGTCTTTAGGTATGCACTGTTTTTGTTATCTGTTGCTTCTTGGCACTCCTTGTCAAACCATTCGTTTTCTTTAACTGGTTTGGTTTTCCCCAATATTTTTGTTGCTTTCTTAGTTATTATGTTTTTACATTTTGTCCACAGTTCCACAAAATTAGGTAATCCATTTACCAAATTTCTATAAATTTATTTGAAAGTTTTATTCGAAATAAGCACAGATTTGCGTCAAACATATCCTCTTGTAAAGATAGGTCTCCATGTTTCTCCAAAGCCATAGGTAATATATATTTCGTTCTATTGTGAGCGAGCCATCTTTTGAGTAATCAAATCTGAGATGATGAGAATATGAGATTTTTGCAACACGAGTCTCGATAAAAACGCGGTAAATGCACTGTGCGCAATTAAAATGCGGCAAGTACATGATACTCGCTAGCACAGTATTTTAATTAAGCAACTATTGAAATTTGGCACATACGGCATATGCTAATTTCTTTATTTTGCTAGTAAACAAAATAATACAATTTTTAGACATTGCAGAAGCATAAATAAGGTCACAAGAAATTCACATATAGCAAAAACTAGATTTTCAATTTTTTGCAGATACCGCGTTTTAATTGAGGACGGCAGTATCGAAGAGGTCTACCCTACAGTTGGAATCGCTCCACCTGCTATCAGAAGACAAGTCACGTTAAAGATAGAACGAAAGAAGCAGGAGACGGATTTAAGACACACCTTGTATGACCACCGCCAACCAAGTTCAGCCAAGTTGACTAAGATCTCGGAAAAGCTTTCTGAAAAAATCACGATCCCTTCCCGAAAAGCCAAAGACGCACCGAATACACCTACGGCAATTTGCCGTATCCCACATGGAAAGCGCTAAAGAGACTAAGAACTGGCATTTCACATTGTGGTAGTAACCTGAAGAAATGGGGATACCAGGAGAACGATACCTGCCACCGTGGCGCGGTTTTGAATAATCACCATCTACTATCATGCACAAAGATAAGAGAGACGTGTACAGAAGAAGACCTATGTTTAGCGAATGACAGGGCCATCTATGTGGCCAACCATTGGAAACACAAAATTTAAAGCTGTGGGTGTTCCGGACACGGAAAGTAAATAAGTATTAGAGAAGCCAATTAAGATTGGAATAGAGGCAAAGATAATAATAATGATGATTTGAAAAATAATGTGAAATCTACGTTTAAACAATTTTCAAATTCCCATTGATCAAAAATTTAGATATTTCTGTAAATATTGATATCAATTACAATAATCAAATAGTTACTAAGTAATTTACTTACTATAAAAATAGTATTATATAAATACATTCATCTTCCATCTTAAATACTTTTATGGCTCATTTCGCGTTCAACTTTTCCATTTATTTTTTTCATAACCTGCGTTAGGGTCGAGAATATTAAGACCCTAAACCTCAAAAATACGTCAAATAAGATGAAATTGAGAATATCGCCGCGGGTAATGTACAAAACGACACACATATGAACTCTGAGCGGAAAAAGATTTCGGAGATAACCGTTTTCTTATGCGTTTACAGAAAATTGTGGAAAACATGAACATTCGTTCATATTCCCGGTTATATTGACTTTTTATTCTAGCGTTTAATAAAAACAAAATCCCTGAAGAGTGTATAAACTTTACCTATATCAGAAGAGCTTTGTAGGGTTTAATATTCGAAGCAGGGTTTCCTGTGAATTGATTGCTCGTTAGTTCGCTTTTTAGGTACCTTCTTAATTGTCGACAGCAATTGCTTTTTATCCTTAAATTAAATCGTACTAATTTATTTATATCCATTGTTTATAAATAGTCATAAAAAAAGATGTTTTACTTCAAAATATTTTATGAAGTAGTCTACTGGATAAATTTCATTATCATATGATTACTTTTGTTTGGGATATAGGCACATTTCGAGTATCTTCGTAATCACAATTTGGAATCGGATGTTTCTCATCAATAATTATTTCCTGGATAACATCAACGAACTCATCTGGTTGTTCAAATATATCTTCCATGTTATCAAGTAAAAGATCTTCAATTTCTCTTAGCCTTATCTTCATCGCAACAATAAATTTTAAGGCCTTCTATAATATCAAAAATGTTTTTTTTCTAATTTTCCTAGATGCTCTTTTTTCTAGACATGATTTACTAAAACAAATGAAATATCTTAAAAAAACAAAACATTATTAATAATTATTTTATACCTCTAATAATTGTATATACATAACTAGCGACACCAAATTTTAGGGACCTATTACAGTCTCTACAAGAAATATGTGACGAAATTGTTAATAAGCCTGGAATAATATAATTCTTGTACTCTAAATAAAACATAAATATGACTGGATGACCAATCACTGTTGATATAATTGTCGAATTACGAGAACTTACTGAATATAAAGTGTAATCGTTGATTGAATATCCGAGTCTGAATATGCGAATTCTTCCTAAAAGCTCAAAGCTTATCAAAAAGGAAACCTGTATGCAAACAGTAGAATCACACCACTTGTCTGCAGATGAAGGAAGTAATGCACATCAAGGAATACGCTTTCGAACACTTCACGTTATTTTAAGAAATGGAAGTAGGGAGGTCACTACATTTGCCTTTCTAGATGAAGGGTCTTCCGTTACTTTGTTAGAAGAAAGTATTGCTAAAAAGCTAAACATAATGGGAAACGCAGAACAACTTTTCTTAAAATAGACTGGAAACCAACAACGCTTAGAAGATGCGTTAGAAACGTATTCTTTTCTATTGCTAGTGATTATAATGGGGCCAAAGAATTTGACCACCGACCAGCCAGAATAGTAAAAAAATAAGGCCTTCCAAAACAAACTCTCGATACAAAGGCAATTAAAGAAAGCTTTCCCTATCTTAAAACTTACCTTTCAAATCATATAAGAACGCTGTTCCTCAAATCTTAATAGGCTTAGATAACTGGGACTTGGCGTTACCACTTCGAGTGAAGTTCAGGATAGGTTGGACTATTTTTGCAATGTTTTTAAATAACGATGTGGAATTAAACTACACTACACTACTGAGCAAGAACTTTTTAATACTGTAAAAGATTTCTGTTTAGTTGAAAGCCTTGGAGTTCAAAATATTAAACCGTCTATTTCCAAAGAATTAGATAGGGCTATTCGTATACAAGAAAGTACCCTAGTTTAAATTGGTAACCAATATAAAATTGGATTACTTTGGAAATACAACAACTTAAAACTCTCTAATAATAAACCCATGGTTATTCAAAGACTGGAGTGCATAGAGAGGAAAATTAAGAAAAATCTAGAACTAGGTATCAAAATTAATCAACAAATTTAAGATTTTCTAGAAAAGAAATATATTAGAAAACTGTCAAAACAAGAACTCTTAGAGCATCAAGAAAAAAAAAATGGTATCTTCGTATATTTCCGGCCTTTAAGCCTAACAAACCTGACAAATGTAGATTAGTTTTGGACGCAGCAGCAACCGTACAGGGAATATCCTTAAATTCTGTTATTAAAAGGAGATGACCAACTTGCTTCTCTATTAAGCGTTCTCCTACTTTGATTTGGTAAAAGAAAGACTGGCTTTTCTGGAGACATCAAGGAAATGTTTCTTTGTGTAGATATAATAGAAGAAGATCAGCATGCACAAGGATTCTTGTGGCGCAATGGTAGCTCTGATAATCCTTTGGAAGCAAGTTTATGTCATGACTGTTATGATCATTGGAGCTACCTGTTTACCCAGTTGTGCACAGTTTGTTAAAAGCACTAATGCGAAGAAATTTAGCGTATAACATCCTAGTGCTGGTGATTCCATAGTAAAGAATCATTATGCCAATGATCTGTTAGAATCAACAGACACTGAGGATGAAGACATCCAATTAGCAAAAGAAATTACCTTAATTCACGCCAGCGGAAATTTTGAAATAAGAAACTGAAGACCAAACTCTGAAAAATTAATGAAAAACATGAACACCAGTCACGGAAATAACAAGGAAGTCAACCTAGATCTAGGGAACAATAAGAGCATGGAGAATGTTCTAGGAATGTGGTGGGATTTAAAGGGAGATAATTTTAAGATTAAGATTAATTAAAAGGGCAATAAAGCAAGAAATTTTACAAATAATAATGTCTGTATATGACCCTTTAGGTTTGTTAGCAAACTTTTTGATTTATGTGAAGAGTATTTTACAGGAAATATGGAGGAGTAACATTTCTTGGGATCAACCAATAATCAATGAACAATTTCAAAAAAGGCTTGTTTGGTTGAAACAGCTTCCAGAAATAGAGAAGGTTTTAATCCCAAGATACTTTCTTACTAAACTCGAAAACTGGAAGGATACTAATAGGCAAATGCACATATTGTAGATGCCAGCGAACACGCAAGTGCTTGTGTGGCATATCTAAGAATATTAAAAAAAGATGTCACAGAGTGTACTTTGATTAGAGCGAAAACACATGTAGCACCAATTAAACCACAAACTATTCCTCGACTGGTACTTAATAGTGCGGTAATGGGTTCAAAGTTTGCTAAAAACCTTTGTCAACATATTTCCATAACTGTGCACAACATTGTTTATTAAACAGGTTCATCAACAGTTTTAAGGTGGTTAAGAAATGAAGACCCAAGAAAATTACCAAAATATGTAGCTTACAGGGTGGCCGAAATTAACCAAACTCAATAGTATCACATTGAAGATATGTACCTACTAAGAATAACATAGCCGACAAAGCTACCAAATGGACAAAACGTCCCAATTTGAAAAACACAAGATGTTGGTTTAAAGGTCCTGATTTTCTGTATCAATTAGAAAACAGTTGGCCTCCAGACACCATCCTTAAAAAGGAAAAATCTGATGAAATCCTAACCACTCATTAAGTAAAATTTAATAGTCCACTTTTAATAGATTTTATAAGATTCAGTCAATTTAATAGAATTTTAAGAGCAAGTCATATGTTTCAATTTTTAAGAATTGTTTATGCAAAATTGATGAAATATGGTATAAGAGGAAGATTAGATGAAGCTGGAGATGTTATTTCAGAAACAAAAAGGCCAATAATTTTACCGACAAAAAGTCGTTTAACTTTGCTAGTTGTTGAAGACTATCACAAAAGATATCACCATAGAAATCATGCAATTATAGTAAATGAGATAAGACAAAAATTTTATATACCAAAACTTAACTAGTTAATAAGATCAGGACCAATTGTCAAAATATTAAGGTCAAATTTGCTAAGCCAAAACCAATATTATATTATTTATCTATGGCCAAAACTACCAGAAATGTCACCTCTACCGCCATGTAGACTTGCAACATTTACTGCACCGTTTACACCCACTGGTATGGATTATTTTTCTCCAATAAACGTTACTGTTGGAAGACGGACAAAGAAAGATGGGAAGCTTTACTTACGTGTCTCACGACTAGAGCAGTCCATCTCGAAGTAGCTTACAAACTAGATGTGGACAGTGTTAACTTAACAAATTTTATTAACAGAAGAGGACGACCAAGGCATATTTATTGTGATCGAGATACGTATTTCATTGCAGCTGAATGAGTATTGAGAGAAGAAATGATTAGCCCAGAGCTAAAATTTGGCGCCTAGTAAAAGCGGTTAAAATTTCGTTATATGATTAATAACCAACCAGGAACCCTACTGACCAATTACTTTATAGTTGTCTCATAGCTTTATAGTGACATATACATTGATAGACACTATTTATAAAATTATCTCGTTTGTGACATATTACAATGACAAGTAATATATAAAATATTGTTTTGTTTCAATTTGTCAAGAAGATTTTGATAGACGTACGAATCTAAATATTAAAAAATGGCAGATGAGGAGCTTGAAGAAGAAGAAAATGTCGGAGAAGGAGGAGAAGGTAAGGAAATATATCCCTACGGAGAGTACGAAGGAGGAAGGGACGATCAATTAGATAGACATGGGTTCGGAAGTGCTTTGCTTCCAAATGGTGACATTTATGAAGGAGAATATTATCACGGAAAACGGCATGGGCGTGGAATGTACTGTTTTAAAAATGGCTCTAGATATAGTGGAATGTGGAAGAAAGGGCTTAAACATGGAAAAGGAGAATTTTTATATCCTGATGGTACAAAATATATAGGGGATTGGAGGAAAGATTTTAAACACGGTTATGGTAAGCACTACAACTAAAAATGTTTACACAAATTAGCAATATATAAGTTCAAAATGTGGGTTTAAATAATAATCTGAAGACTATTAATTAAAATAATCAGAAAATATAGAGGAATTTTGAAATATATTTATATAATATTGACAATACTAGATATGTCCTGACTAGACAGTCAGGATAGATCTAGTCTGCTATAAATAGTCATTTTTTTTAACCTATTCTCTATCCTTCCATAGTTGGATATAGGTCTCCCCCAGTTCTCTCCATCTTTCCCTATCTTGAGCTGTTCTCTGCCATGTGGGACCTCCTTGTTTCCTGATGTCATCTTTCCACCTCATCTGTGGTCTGCCTCTTGATCTCTTTGCATTGTATGGACGCCACTTTCCGATGGCATTGTTCCATCGTCCGTCTTGGAGACGTTCATTGTGTCCAGCCCATTTCTATTTCAGTTTTGCTGCTTGTTCTATCGCGTCTACTGTCTTTGTTCTGGTTCTGATCCACTGGTTACGTTTTCTATATCTAAGTGATACCAAGATTTCTCTCCATCGCTCTTTGTGCCTTCCTTATCCTATCCAAATTGGCCTGTGTAAATGTCCATGTCTGTGCTCCGTAGGTGAGCACCGGTATGATACAGGAGTTATATACCTTGCTTCGTAAGTATAGATGCATTGTTTGATTTTTTAAAACGTAAGAAAGTTTGCCGAACGCTGCCCATCCCATTCTTACTCGTCTCGATATTTCGGCTGTTTGATTTTTTCTGTTAGCTCTGATTGCTTGTCCTAGATAGATATACTCATTTACCTGTTCTATTTTTTCTGTTTTTATTTTTATTGCCTCTTGGTCTTCCGTGTTTGTCATTACTTTTGTTTTGTTGAAGTTAATTTTTAGGCCTTTTTGCAGTGATCTTTCATGAAGTTCATTCAGCATTAATTCCAGTTCTTGTCGTTCCGAGGAGATCAGGAGTATATCATCCGCATATCTAAGGTGATTTAGATATTTTCCGTTAAAACATATTCCTTTGTTTTCCCAATCTGTTGATTTTATTATGTCTTCGAGGGTCAAGGTAAACAGTTTAGGTGAAATTACATCGCCTTGTCGGACTCCTCGTTTAACTTTTATATTATCCGTTATTAATTTGTCGTCCAGAATTACGGTCATGGTTGCATTTTGGTATATATCATGTATCAATTGTCGGTATCTTGAATCTATTCTACTATTGACCAGAGCTTCTTCAACCGCCCAGTGTTTAATGCTGTCGAAAGCCTTTTCATAATCTACGAATGCTAAGTACAGCGGAAGGTTGTATTCATTGGTTTTCTCAATTAAGATTTTAAGCGTATGTAGATGGTCGATTGTGCTGTATCCTTTTCTGAATCCGGCCTGTTCCACTGGTTGGTAGTTATCAAGTTTATAGCTTAGTCGGTTGTTTATTATTCTTGTGAAGGTTTTATATAGTTGTGACAAAAGGGAAATAGGACGGTAGTTGTTTAGGTCTGTTCGGTCTCCTTTCTTATGTATTAATATTGTGTTGGCATTTTTCCATTGTTTAGGTATTTTACCTTCAAACGGACATTTGTTGAACAGTATTTTTAGCATTTTTTTATCGTGTCTCCTTCTTCTTTTAGCTGTTCCGCCAGTATTTTGTCCTCACCGGCCGCTTTATTTCTTTTCATGTCGTTTATGAATTTTTCGATTTCATCTTCAGTTATTTCTGGTAATACCTCTGAGCCAACATTTTGTATTTTCCTCGAGAGATTCTGTTTAGATGATAGTGGTGGGTCATTTTTAGAACTGTATAGGTCTGTGTAATATCTTTCTGTGATTTTTACTATTTCTCCTAGATCTCTTTCTTCAATATTCTCAGCTTTAAGCATGATTAGTTTTCTTTTTCCTGTATTTGTCTTCATTGTTTTTAAACTTTTGTTCTTCTCTATGATTTTCTTAATACGGTCTTCTTGGTATTTCTTTAAATCTTCCTTTATCTGTTTTCTTATGGTTTTGTTCAGTTCGGTAAACTCCACTGTATTTCTTTTGTTATCATTCAGTAGTTGTCGTCGTTTTTTTAGCATATCTTGTGATTTAGCTCTAATTTTTTATTGTTTTCGCTTTTGTTTATTAGCAATCTTCAGGCCTGCTTCTAGTAGTTCTGTTGTTATTTTATCGTTTAATTCGTCTAGTTGCAAACCCTTTAGCTGTGATATGTCACTTCTTTTTAGCTGGTTTATGTATTGTTCTTTGCGTTCTTTAAGAAGTTCTGTATCTATCTCTTTTTTAGATGGTTTAAATTTTTGTCTGTCTGTTGTGGAGTTAATTTTGATTTTGGCTCTAACAATTCTGTTATCACTTCCTACGGAAATCATGTTTATGACCGTAACGTCTTGTACTATGTTCTTTTCTTTTCTTTGAAATAGTCATAGAATGCTATAAAGTATTACTTTTATATACTTATTAACTGATCTTGTTAACTCCGCTAATTATTACGTTTCTGTTTTCTTTAAATCTTTTGAATCGCACTGGTTTCATATGCAATACTTAGATCTTTTCTTCTTAAATGATGCCATTAGGTTTCTCCAGTACTTATTTATTTTAATGTATCGTAAATAGTCGTGCCATATCTACTATTGAAGCATGTTATCGTTCGTTGTAACTTGTTTATTATCCCTAGGTTCTTAACACGTTAATCGTCATACCACCCGACATCTCGTCACCAATAGGGCAACGTTTACTACTAGTGTTAACATCAAAGCCTATAACCCAACACAACACTTTTTATGTGTTTACTATTATTAAAGATTTTTCAAAAAAATTATAAGGATTTATGTATTTATATTTAACAGCTTATAAATTATACAGAATAAAGGTAAACATCAAAAAAACAACAAACAATAACATTTATTACATGCATGACATGAAAATTTTGATTTCAGTCCCCTCTGAAGGGTTTCAGGAGACAGCATTCTCTCTCCTGTGGCCGACCAGAATGTAACTTCGACTATTTTTTAAATAATTTTATGTTTGTTGTGCTCGATATCTGCCTTTCATTTTATCAAAGTTCCTCTTACATTGTTTAATATTGCAACGCCACTGCATCTCTATCTGCTTCTATTATCTACGTAATAAATATTTCGTGAAACTGCTCGCCATTGCATTTTGTACCAGCTGTATATAAATCTTTAAACACAGGAACCTACTATTATGTCAACGGAGACACTTACGAAGGCTGTTGGTATCAAGGTCTACGTCATGGATTGGGGACTTATACATTTAAATCGTCCAATGTTACACATTATGGAACTTGGAAAGAAGGAAGAATGGAAGGTCCGGGAATAATTAATTATCCACAGTACAGGTATGCTTATATTAAGAATAATACAAATTAATTAACATATTGTTTTTTTTCTAGTTTTCTTTAAGCAACTACATATTTTGTCGTATGATTTTTTGTTATAAAATAAAGTTAAACTTTATAAAATCGGGCTTATGACTCTGTTAATCTAAATATCCTTAAACAAAGAATGGTTGATAGTAGTTTGAGTGAAATGACTGCTCTAAATATATTACAATTATATCTCTTTCGATGTATAGACATCAAAGGCCATAGAAATGTATTGTACGGTCCAAGAGTTGTTTATCATGGGTTGCCTCAGGGATCGGTACTACATTATTTAATATCTATTCTGCCAGTATACATCAAATGTATCCAATATGCAGACGATATCTGTATATACTCCATTCAAGATACTTATGATGCTTGCATTGGACTTTGGAGAACGTTATGAATACAGTGGTTGCTAGGACAAAAAAAATTCTTCCCCGCAGAAGAACTGACTATATCTATAAATTTTAAATCAGTTAAAATTAATAACTATTACAGATTTCATGGCTCCTTTGAAAAAAATCTTCCTAAAGGTCCAGGTTGCTTTACTTTTGATGCCAAATATATGCAGCATGGTTTCTACGTCAACGTTCGTGACCCCAAATTTGATTATGTAGGATCCGAGGAACTACAGCTATCCAATAATGAAGACGATAATGAATATCGCGGAAATCCAAAAGGAATCGTTCCAATCTGGCGTGCAAGAACTGTAACAGGTAAAAATATAATGCCTTTATACTTTACTGGCTTTGCTATTTTATCTTCTCTAATATAATTGAGCTATATTTTCTTCTTCTTCTAGTTCCATGACCGTTATCGATGGTTGGATATCATGTTGGCTACCATATTCGCTATCGTGACTTTATTGACAGCAGCTCTAAATAACGATATAGTTGATTTTCCATACCATTGCCTTAGATTTTTCAGCCATAATGTTCTTCGTCTACCAGGACCACGATTACTCATATTTTTCAGGGTGTCTCATAATGTGGCCGAAGTACTCCAGCTTGCGTTTATTTATCTTACAAAAACTTCTATTGCATTATTTGGAAGACGCGTTATAAAAACAGTATGCGATACGAATAGGGTTTCCTAAATATTTATCATTAAAACTAACGCCACAAAGACGTTATGAACCGAAAAATTATCAATTACACAATAAACTTCTTTATTTTTCAGTATCTGATATTTTAACCCTACCTTTAACCCCTACCCCTAATCACACTGTCCAATCGATTTCGTAGAGATTGAATGACTTTTCTAATAAATTCTTGAGGCATTGCTTCTATTCATCATTAAGCACAGCTTTCAATTCCATTACGCTCCTTGGTGCATAATTTCTGTCACGGACCTTTCGTTTAAGCTCATTCCAAACATTCTCTATTTATTTTTCTCCGAGCTTAACGAAGGCCAATTAATGTTAGGTATACCGATCTTGGGAAGATCGGTATACCTACCGGAAGAACATGGGAACCCGCTACTGAACATAGAAGATCAAATAGGTAGATGGAGAGAATACGTGGAAGAGATGTTTCAAGACCGAGAGAGGACGAATATTTACATGCAGGAGGCATCGACTGGACCTTATACCACAAAGCAAGAAATTATCAAAGCAGCAAATCAGTTAAAGAACGGAAAAGCTGTTGGGGAAGATAATATCACAATTGAAATAATAAAGATATTAATAGACGAACACATCGAAGTAATGGAAGATATATTTAACAAAATATACGAAACAGGCATAATACTAAATGATTGGCTGACATCGGTGTTTATACCACTACCAAAGCAGAGAAACTCCAAGAAATGTGAAGACCATAGGATTATTAGCCGGATGAATCATATGTTGAAGCTTTTCCTACGAGTAATACACAATAGAGTATACAATAAACTAGACGAACACACTGGTCAAACTCAGTTTGGTTTTAAGAATGGGTTCGGAACAAGAGAAGCACTTTTTTCAATACGTGTGCTAGTTGAAAGATGTAGAGATGTCGATTCTAATGTATACTTGTGTTTTATAGACTTTCAGAAGGCGTTTTGACCTGGTGAAACATGATAAACTAATAGATATTTTAAGGTCATGTAATATCGACGATAAAGACTTAAGGATCATTTCAAACCTCTACCAAGAACAAAAGGCTAAAATCAGAATAAAAAGCGAAACATTTGGAAAAATCAATTTCGAGAAGGGAGTAAGACAGGGATGTGTCCTATCACCTTTGCTGTTCAATGTTTACTCTGAGAAGATATTTCAGAAAGCTTTGGAAGGCACCTCGGATGGTATAATTATAAACGGGCAATGTATAAATAACCTGCGATATGCTGATGACACTGTCATACTGGCAGATAATGCTGAAGCCCTGCAACGCTTAATGGACCGAGTAACGACAGCCTGTAGAGAATTTGGCATGAAATTGAATACAAAGAAGACAAAAACGATGGTCATCAGCAAGCACCAAAACAGAAGGGTGAAGGTCAATGTCGACGGAACAGATCTGGAAAGAGTAACAAGAACAACGTACCTTGGAAGTAATCTTGATGAAACTTGGGACCACTCACTAGAGATAAGAATACACCTGGAAAAGGCACGTACAATGTTTTACAAAATGCAAAAAGTTCTATGCAACCGCCAGCTGGGCGTCTCATTGAGAACTAGAATACTTAAGTGCTATGTTTTCTCCACCTTGCTCTATGGTGTTGAAGCCTGGACAATGACAGAAGCAACACAAAAAAGAATCCAAGCATTCGAACTCTGGTGTTACCGTAAAATGCTCAGAATATCCTACATGAGCCATACGACAAATGCGGAAGTCTTGCAGAGGATGAATAAGAAAAGAGAGCTTATACTTATAATAAAAGAACGGAAAACACAATATTTTGGTCACATCATAAGAAATCAGAAGTATGAACTGCTCCAACTTATAATCGAAGGCAAAGTCAATAGCAAAAGAGGACCAGGAAGAAGACGCAACTCCTGGCTTAAAAACCTACGGCAATGGACGAACATGACCTCCATAGTACTATTCAGGGCTGCTACAAATAAGATTAAATGGGCAAATGTAATGGCCAACGTCCTTAAGGATAAGGTACCGTAAGAAGACACCGATCTTAGTCAGACAGGTGGTGGTGACTCGTGCGCTATGGCATCGTGTATTAGAAATTAAGGTATCATCAATAAATCCGGCGTTTGAAACCAGATGTTCCTCCAAAATGTCTCTGCTGTAACAATCTACCTTTAAACCTCCTCCACCAGGGTTTTAAAGCCAGAATGATGATAATGATGAACATCCACATAGAAGGCGTCAATAAATGTAAATACATACCTTGTCTTGTAGATAACTACAGATTGCCAAAGATTATTATCCTGAAGGTGGAAATCTGATCTCAATTAAAAACAACTCTTTCACTTGATGCCATGATGCCACGTCTCGATTTTTGAACATGAACAACCTCGAGCTCTTGAGGTTGGTGCTGAAGAAGATGTTAGTTGTTAAAAACGTCAGATAGTTGACGAATCTCATTTGTTAGAATTATCGCCTACCTTCAGAAATGAAGACACTTTAAAAAGAAGCCATCATTTTTAAACACTTTTGTTGTAATTTGATTGTCTTCTTGTTATTTATTATTATTTTTTTTGTTTTACAGCTATTCTTATCTTATTATGTTTTAAGCAATATACATAACACTGTCAACTATACTGTAGGTATATTAACGATAAAAACAATAGAACAAGTTAACAGTGTTTGATCTAAAATCTTTTTAGAATATAAATCTGAACTACTGCCCCCCGAACCTACTCCAATTCACGTTAAGGAAGAAGAAGATTCACTTATCGATATAATCGATTACCTTCAAAAGTACGAAGAAGTTGGTTACAAGGGTGAAGAAGAAGAAGAATACGGAGCAGTGCCGTCTCCTGTAACTCAAGATGTGGTAGAGAATAGTCCAGATACGGAGTTATTGAACGTTTGAGTATTGTTATTTTTTTATATTATTAATCACTGTTTAAGGAACTACACATAATTAAACTATTAAATGAATTTGTAAATTTATTCTTCTTCTTTTGGCATCATAACCCTGGATGGGTCTTTGCTTGTCTGGCTATGTCCTTCCATTCAGATCTCTTTTGTGTCCTTCTTCTCCATTGTCTTATGTTCATTGTTTTCAGGTCGTCTTCCACGTCATCCAACCATCTCGTTCTGGGCCTTCCTTTTTTTCGCCTGGCTATGGGCTTCCATTGTAACATTTTCTTTGTTGTTTTTGCATCGTTTTGTCTCAGCCATGACAGTCTTTGACTTTTCACAAATCTTACAATGTCATAACCTTCATTTAACTCATTAACCTCGTCGTTTCTCCTGATTCTCCATGTGCCATCTTCCTCTTGTACCGGGCCATATACTTTCCTCAGTATTTTTCTCTCGAATGTCCTGAGTTGGGCTTCATCTTTTTTCGTCATTACCCAAGTTTCACATCCATAGGTTACTACGGGTCTAATCAGTGTTCTGTAGATAGTCATTTTGGTTCTTTTGTCTAATAGTTTCGATGTCATCAATCTTTTATTAGCATAGTATGTACGATTCCCGCTGGAAATACGTGCATTAATTTCGCTACTTATGGAGGTCTTCTGATTGATTTCTGTGCCAAGATATGTAAAGGCATCCACTCGTTCGATAGTATAGTTGTCTATTGTGATATTATTTTCATTGCCAGTTATTCTTTAGACTGTCATATACTTCGTTTTTGCTTCGTTTATTTTGAGACCTTTTTTTCTTGCTTCAGGATCAATTTGTTTGAACACTTTCATTAGTCGTGGCTTATTCCTACTAGTGATGGCTACATCGTCTGCATATGCAGTAATTTTTACTGATTTGGTGTTTATATGGCCGGTTATATTGGTTTTCCTGATGACTGCCTCAAGAACTAGGTTGAATAGTATGGTTGATAGGGCATCTCCCTGTCTTACTCCCATGTTAATGTTAAACAGGGGAGTCAGTTCTCCATCGACTCTGACTGCGGCTTTTGAACCCTGCAACGTCATTTTTATGAGGCTGATGTATTTCTTAGGTATTCCTAGATTACAAAGATCTTCCAGCATTCTGTCTCTTTTCTCACTATCAAAAGCTTGTTTAAAGTCTATATACATATTATATAGGTCTTTGTCGTATTCATAAGCTTTTTCCCAGAGTTCGTATCCTCCATGCTTTAATAATTTTGCCGAAATTCCATCCGTTCCTGGTGCTTTATTGATTTTTAGTTTATTTATTATCTGAACTACTTCTTCATAACTCGGATTTTCGATGTGCAGCTCCGCCGTATAATATATTATCTCGTTTTGATTATTTTCGTTGTCCGCATTTAGATTTTCTTCGAAATATTGTTTCCATCTCATTATAATTTTTTGCTTCTCTGTTAGTAGTTCTCCGTCCTTGTCTTTGCATATCGTTAGTTTTGGTCTAAATGACTGTGTGCTTTCTTTTATGCATTTATAGAATTTTCTGCTTTCGCGTCTGTTGTTATGCTTTACGATTTCTTGTACTTGTTTTTTCATAGCCTCTCTTTTCTTTCTTCTGAATATTCTAGTCGCTTTTATTCTTTTTTCGTTATAAATCTCACTGCTATTTCTTGTGTTTCTTTGAAGTTGGTTAAGCCTAGTTTGCCTTTTTTCCTCTACTGCAGTTCTGCATTCATTATCATACCATTCCGCATTTCTTTGCCTTTTGGCTTTTCCGACAGTTTCCTCTATTGACTCCGTTATAATTGTTTTTAATTGTCTCCATTCCTCCTCTGCAGTATCTTCCTCTCTAGTTCGGAGTTTTATTTGGAGAGCATTTCTGTAATCTTGTCTCTTTGTTGCGCTTTTGAATCCTTCGACGTTCCATTTTTTGATTTGAATGTTTTTCCCTTTTGCTACTGTCGCTATTTTCTGCCGTAATTTTGCCCCTACAAGATAGTGATTTTGTAAATTTATTATCTGCAAAAAGTAAGGAAAGATGCTTGCGCAAAAAGTAAGAGCTGTTTAAAAAACTATAAGCTCTCAAAATGCGATGTTACAGAAAACTGCTACGCATTACTTGCATAAATTCAAATTGATTTTCAGACAAATCTTAACCCTTTAAGTTGCAAGTGAGTTTTATTATATGTTTGTAGATATGTTGTCTTGAATAGTGAAATGATATTGTAACATTTTTTTTATAATTAAAATATGAAATTATTTTTAATCCCTTTCTATTTGAGGTAATCTACCGATTACGGACGAATTTACTTATTTAAAGACGACGGTTTAAGTAATCCTCGGTTAATTTTTGTCGGTTTCAGGCGGGTTTCTGTTTGATACTTTGGCAAAACAAAATCGAAAGTCGAAAAGTCGAAAGCATTTTATGGTATTTTTCTGTAAAAACCTAATCCAAAAGGATTTATATTTCATCTCGTTCCTAGCTAGAAGGGTACCGGTATTTTCGATGTCGTTAGAACCTTACCTTTTTAGAAATACATACAGTCTGGCCTGCCATTTTTAAGTAGAAGTTACCCCACCCTTTTTTGGGAGGCTTGTGAAATTTTTAGAGAGGAAATATTACTTCTGGCAGGGTAGTCATTGCGTAAGGACGCTTGTTATATCTTACCGCCTCTGTTCTCTGTGAATTTTTTTTAAGTGTGTATACACTAATACAGTTTGAGTTTCTTAATATAATACCATATTATGGTTATAAAATACCTACCTTTATTTTAAATTAACTTCAGTGTTTGATACAAGTAAAGTATAGTAGAGTACAGTGAAATAGTGAAGCAGTCATCGAGAATTACTGTAAGTTATCGAAATCAATTACCTTCGATTATCTGGGAAAATAATATGGTAATCATATTATCTTCAACTATCTGGGCGAATCTGCATTCGATTATTTCTTCACCTGTAGTAGAGGTTAACTACTGATTTTGCCTTTAATTTAAAGAACATTTAATCTTTTTATATCTATCTATTTCAGCTATCAGGAACTTCTAATTGTCACCGCGGGGGACCAAATAGGGGTCTAAACGCCTTCTAATGCCTCCGGGTGCTCTGTAGACGGCTTCGAAAACATCAACGATAGCTCCTCTACTTAAGTCCATTTTCAGGGTATGGACTCGTAAATGTTTTCTTCTGGTATCTTGCCTTGAAAAAGGCAAGATATTTTTTACATGACATAGGTTAAGTCGAAATAAAAATACCAGGTTGCAGTAGAATAACATCTCAGCCACAGAATATGGAAAGCTAAAAAGGAAGCAGAGCCCCGAGAGCACTAAGCTCTCGGAGAGCCCGTGAAGGACTGCCTTGATTGACCTGAAAATCGCTTATTCTTGTACTTTCTGAAGTAGCGATTAGGGATTTCCAGGTCAGGGAGGGACCAACGGGAAAAATAAGGGGCGGGGCGATGCGTCTCGAACGTGAACTAGTCGCGTCCGAGAACATAATAAATAATTATAACGAACATTGAAGTCTCAGTCAGAACAGTAATCATTAAACAACAGTGCGAACATATAATTAACTTAACCAGTTCGGGTTGGTTTAATTTTTATTCCTGTAATCTTTTTGTATTCTTTGAATTTAACTTTAATTTACTTTGTGTTATTTGTTATTCCTCTTTTTTTTATTTACTGTAAACTCTCTTTGTTGATACTTTAAACTGTGCATGATTTTAATATATTGTATTTGTTAAGTTATTTCTCAATCATAATTCTGTTTATTTTTATATGTATACCACCGTTTAATAATTGATGGTATTTTTTTATTCCTTGTGTGTACATTCAGCCGTCCATATCATTGTTTTTGTTTTATGCATGAATTTTATTTGTCGACTTCTAACAAGTTTTCTGATAAAATAATAACTCTGAATATTTACTTTTTATCTTTAATTATTATTATACATTCGACCAGGAGAAAGATCAGGCTGATTTAAAGTGTCGTAGGTAAGTATATATTTATTAGTATCATATATATTAGTAGGTATATTTATTATTTGTTTATGAAGAGTGTGGACCAAATTTATTTAATAATTAACTATTATATCTTTCCTTGGATTTGGTCTCAGGACCTAAACATGTTTCCTTACCCCTTTTTCGTTTTTAAGGTTTCTTAATTTACTTCTTAAACACCAAAAATATAAATGGCGCCCTTTTTCTATATTATCTTTGGTAATTTAACCCATTTATCTTTTTATTTATTTCTGTTTCTTTTCTAATATATCTTATCCTGTTCTATCTTTACTTATTTCGTCAATTGGACTCATCTTTGGTTCCAAAAGCTAGTTTCCAACCCACGTCTCGCTCTCCACCAACCATCGGGCTGCCGTCCGCAGCCTATTCGTTGGTAACGTTTCTAGCTCCACCCAAAAAAGGTTTCCGAGGTTAAAATATTACAAGAAAAATAACCCAGCTGTTGTTTACCCAATTTAATATAAAAAACAATTATTTAGGTGGGAAATATTTAACCCATTATATTAACCCTTTCAGTCATGAGTTTTTGTTTGTAAAGATAAAAATTTTAAACTTGGAGGTTGAGATATATGATTTTTTTAAAGATTTATAAACAAAAAATTTTGCCCATAGAACTAGTTTTTTTTGAAAAAAATTAATGTTCGTTAAAACGACCATGGTGACTCAAGAGTTGTGCATGTACAAAAAAACACCAAAAAATAGTAAAAAACATATTATTTATTTAGAATGAAAATCAACAAAACAATTACGTTCACGGACAATACATAAATGAATTTTGCATTTACTACAACTAATGTGTGTCTTTTTCAGACAGGTTCCATTTTTACACCTTGCACCTTGCTTGCTCTGGTCAAATATGGGCAAATGATCCACGCCGTCAAAACGAACTTCTCTTAATGGCCTTTGCTCCATCTTCAATTTTTTGGTGATTGGTGGTGTACAAGATTCATTATTGCTTGATGGACGTCCTACCTTTTTTTTTATTGGTATACCTGCATGTATAAGGGCTTCTGCAATGTACATTCTAAAACTAATCAAATCCAACAATTTGTTTTTGGGAACATTTATTATTCTGGATTTCTCTTTGTATTCTAACCAGGAATTTACACAGGCTATATCTATCGCATGGGTGAACATTCTAAGTGTCCACTTTTTACTTCTTATGAATGTTCTATAAATACTTATGAGGAAGTCTAGTTTGTCGACTCCGCCCATACATTCATTGTATAATTTTACAACTTCTGGTCGAGCTATGTGAACGTATTCTTTAGCAGATTTGTCCCATCTCTTACATTGGTCAGTTGTACCAACACTTACAAAATTTGATGACATAATCACTGGTTTGTTATCATACCATTTTGTAAGAATAATACCATCCTTACTAAGAACTTCCTCAGAAGTACCTCTAGGCTGCTTTTTTAATATTTGGTCAGATGTAAAAGGAGGATTTTGAAAACGGTTAACTCTAGCTGTACTTGCTGCATATATGTTCTTACTTTTGAGATATTGAAGTAGATTGTAACTCGAAAAATAGTTATCATAATAAAGTTTTACGTAATCTATGTTTATTCTTTCACATAATTTAATTACTGTAGCAGCACCAGCCCCAAATATACTGATATTTTCTTTATTCACTTCAGTAGTTTCTCCTTGATAAATAATAAAATCATAAAGTAATCCGCTTTTTCCACACAAAGCAAACAATTTTACGCCCCAGGGGCACGGTTTACCTTTTATATATTGCTTCACGTTTAACTGCCCTTTGAATGGTATTATCTGTTCGTCTATACACAAATTGGCCTCGAGATCTAATGTATTACATCTCGACTTTATTGCATTATACAACGGTCTTACTTTCCATAAACGATCTTGGTTGTTTCGGTCTTGCTCTAAATTGTTAACAAAATGTAAATTTTGTCTCAATTTGTAAAATCTATTCACATTCATATTTTCTCTGATAATTGGGATGCCTAATTTGGAATCCCAATAGAATCGGGTCCTGGGATAATGTAAGTTACCCATCATGATATGAATGCCGATAAATAATCTAATCTCTAACAGATTTGTAGGAGCAAAGTTGTTAACGTTGTTTTGAACCGCGTATAAATTTGTCATTTCAACCATAGTATTACAGAGGTCATCATTAAAATAGTTGCAAAAATATTTGATTGGGGATAGTATCTCAACTATTTCAGTATCAATAGGTTTGTACCATGGTAATGGTGGTGTTAAATATTGCACATTTTTCATCCACTCTATATTCTCTTTATAAGTGAGACCGTTTGCTTCACAATATTGTTTCATATATGCCTTAGATTTATATTTATTAATTTTTGTTCTATCTTTATCTTCTTTAGGACCTTCAACCAATTCGTCTCGTTTTTCGTCTTCACCTACTTTATTTTGTTCTTCGGTGTCAGATTTCTGTTCTTCAGATCTTTCGTCATTATCTAAAATTTATTTATATTGTCTAAACATGGTATTACTTGATCAATATTGCTTACCTTCTAAATCAGAATGATCAACATCTGAGGTATCCTGTGACTTCTGTAATTCATCATCTTCCTCATCATCGCTCATAACTTCAATATCTGACAAATTATTGATAATATCAAGAAGTTCAGCTTCAGTAAGTGGCTTTCTAGACATGTTTTCGAAATAAGAAATCTGAAAATTAAATAACCTTTGAGTCACCATGTTCGTTTAAAATAACACATGATTTTTTGTATAAAACTATATAAAGTAGCTAATATTTTTTATGTTTTTGTACATACATATAAAAACTAACAATTAAGTACCTATAAAATAATTTTAAAATTATATTTTAACTTACCTAATAAGTTTAAACACAAAGGAAATATCACGAATTGCAGCTAACCTCAAAATGTGTGTTACCATGCGCTACTTATCAACCAAACTGAGCTGTTCGGAACAAGCGTGACACTGTGACTTGTATAACGTGCAGAGACGATGTTCGTTTAGAGGATCATGGTGATTCAACGTAAAAAATAGGAATTAGCTATCGTTGGCGCTTATGAAAAGTTGATGTTCGTTTAAACGAACATGGTGACTGAAAGGGTTAAAATATTTTATTTTTTCGCGTTCAGGAAGTTTCACAATTTTTCATACAGATTTATGTTACTTGCTTACATACATTATATTTATCTTTTATTTTTTGCATTGACTTGCAGTGAGAAGTAAACAACCCCTCAAATTTAGCATCGTGTGTCGAGGGTAACGGCACTAAAACAATGGAAGCTCGACTTTATTTCATGTCGGAAAAATCTCGACCGCACACTCACGTATGCGATACTATGAATAGGAAAACAACGACAAAAATCGTGTCAATGTACTATTTAGTAACAGTAGTGTCGGATATATTTCGGTGGGGTAATTTTAAAATACGAGTATAAGTTTCGGCACGAATTATATAGCTCTATAGTTTTTGCGAAGATATAGACAGTATTAACACAAAATTTTATATAAAAATTATTGAAAAACACATAAAAAATAAATTAATATAATCAAAAGATATTTTAAGTAAAAAATCTCACTAAGATAACGATCGCTCATAATAGGTTTATTAAATGATGAATCTAGTTTCTTTTTAGGAGAGGGGTAGATACCAAATGCATGGAGCCTCGTGAGTGCAGAGAATTTTACGCATATTCATGAAATCAGATCGTGCTATTTCAATGCGTCTTCATTTCTTTTGAGAGTCTAGTTAGACTATTTAGCTCTTTCTTCTTCTTCTAGTTCCACGACCGTTATCGATCGTTGGATATCATGTTGGCTACCATATTCGCTATCGTGACTTTATTGACAGCAGCTCTAAATAACGATGTAGTTGATTTTCCATACCATTGCCTTAGATTTTTCAGCCATGATGTTCTTCTTCTACCAGGACCACGATTACCTTGGATCTTTCCCTGAATGATCAGATGTAAAAGATCATATTTTTCAGGGTGTCTCATAATATGACCAAAGTATTCCAGCTTGCGTTTCTTTATTATATTGACCAGTTGTGTTGTTTGGTTCAGCCGTCTAAGGACCTCCTCATTTCTAACTCTGTCGACCCAGCTTATTTTCAGTAGTCGTCTGTATACCCACATCTCAAAGGCTGTCAAGCGTTTAAGCATAGCCTTAGTTAGGGTCCACGCTTCTACTCCATACATCAGGTCAGGAAAGATGTAGCAAGATATCATACGAACTCTAAGGTCAATCCTAAGATCATGACTGCAAAGTACGTTTCTCATTTTTACAAAGGCAGCTCGGGCTTGTTCTATTCGGCTTTTAATTTCTGCGGTTGGATCCCAACTCTCATTGATATTACTGCCGAGATACACGAGTTTCTCTACTCTGTCCAGTGTGGCATCTCCGACTTTTATACCGTCATCATGTATATAATTTTGTTTGCTAACTATCATATATTTAGTTTTCTTAACGTTGAGTTTTAATCCATACTGATCACAAGTCTGTTTTATTTTGTTCATTAGATTTTGAAGGTCTTCTCCGCAATCTCCACTAAGGTATCGTCGGCATATCTAATATTGTTGACGGTTACTCCATTCACAATAATACCTTCGGTTGTCTCCATTAAGGCTTCCTTAAATATTTCCTCCGAATATAAGTTAAAAAGTAAAGGCGACAATATACAACCTTGTCTCACTCCTCTTTTTATATTTATTTCATCCGACAGTTCTTGTTCGACCTTTATTCTTGCCACTTGATGCCAGGTCAAGTTTTAGATTTAGCTCTTTGCCCAGGTATATAAAGCTTTGGGAACTCTGAAGGGTGATACCATTTATTTGTATGTTAGGTGTATGTACTCTCTTCACAGATAATTATTATACGAGCATCACCCTTGCTTAAACACTGCTCAGCCGTACAACTCTCCTTGTAGGCACTGTTCTATCAAACAGATAATGAATTGTCCCGGGGTTGTCAAGAAAAAAACTAAAAAAAAATGAAAAAATTGCTCTACAAAGTAATTTTGGAGTTGTAGTGTTAAAATGGTGTTCCAAAAGGGACGTCTTGATGATTAGTACAAAGCATGGGGATGAAATGTTAAAACGTCTACACAAAGGTACAGAAACGCCCAAAATGATTGTTGATTACAATGATTCAAAATTCTTTATTGATCTCTCAGATCAGAAAAAGCGTATTCACATTGCTTGAGACGAGGGAATAAATGGTACAGGAAATTAGCCACAGAATTATTGTTTAGTAGTGCCTCGCTGAATGCTCATATTGTATATACACAGGTTACACAAACTAAATTGACTATAACAAAGTTAATAAGTTGCTATAGAACTACTGAATAAAATGTCCGCTATTAAAACTAATATCAACGATAACACCGATGTCAGTCATGAGCTTGTAGAAGTAATAAAAAACAGATGTGTGGTTTGCTACGTCAGAATGAAGAATGAATTGGGGCGGAAGGAAGCTCAAAACAAGTGTTCTCGTTCTAAATTTTTGTGCAAACAATGCAAAGAACATTATTGTATTTCTTGTTTTTTTTTCAATACATAATGCTGTTTTAAAATAATAAGATGCTATATTATTATAATTATTTTTGCAC
The DNA here is from genome assembly GCA_918026665.1 of Diabrotica balteata. NCBI lineage: Eukaryota > Metazoa > Arthropoda > Insecta > Coleoptera > Chrysomelidae > Diabrotica > Diabrotica balteata. The sequence continues at coordinate 2,877,890 of OU898283.1, read as the reverse complement.
ATTCTAAATAAAATCTTTTATTTTTTTCATAAAGTTTTAAAATTTCCATATCTTTCGTAAAAACCGTCTCACATCCAATCAGGAAATATTATTTTGCTCCTTGGACCACCCTGTTTAACTTACAATGTAATTTATATAGCTGTGGGTGCACAATTGATGCCACGGTGTCCCGAATTCAAAACTGTAGTGTGGCATTAAAGTGATGCCTCACTGTCCCAAGAGTACTATTTAGTGGGGCATCATATTGATGCCACCCGGGGCTGAACGTGTTATTATCTGGTCTATACACCCCCATTTTGCCTTTTTTTGAAGATTGAAAAATTTTCTTATCTGTAAATATTACCTTGTCCCAAAAATCTTGATTTTTTAGCTGATGGTTTAAAGCAAATATGTCTTGATTGCTTCTGTTGTGGTGTAAGAGCTTGTTTTTCTACTACATTTTGGTACCTAAGACGCGATTCTTTAATTCTTCGCCATGTTGTCTTTCTTCCCGGAAACTGTGATATAATTCTTGTAGTTTTCCCATCTTCAAAAGCGTACGATCTTCATGAGCGGTAGATATTTTTGGTTTTCTAGAACCTTGCTTTCTTTAGAGTGTTTCTTGTTCTCTCCATCTTGTATTAGTATTAAAAACTGTTGTTCTGTTTACGTTAAAATGGTTTGCTACAGCAGATAGTGACCAACCATCTTCTAATTTCGTTACAATTCTTGCTTTTATTTCTATGGCATGTGGGTCCATTTTTTGAGGTTGAACAGAATAATTTATATGACAAATTTTAAGATTTGGCAATGACAGTGACAGTATGTAAATAATAAGTATTTATCCTGTAGCATTTTCAATTTCGTTGATTCTTTGAAGTATATTGAAGTCCCCTCGTATACGAAATATTAAAATCACCTTATATATTTTTGATAGATCTAAAAATATTTCGTACGTATTTAAACCCAAATACCTTTTCATTTCTTTCTTAGATCGGCCAAGTTGAAATAAACCATTTTAGAGTTGTTTATTTTACTTCGGCAATTTCTTTTCAAGTTAATGCGTCGCAAAAGGATATGTACGTCGTTTCGTGGTGTCTTGTTATGTCAGCGTTTGTATGTATGCGTTCAATTTTAATAGATAATTTCGTCACTCTCGTTGGAGCAGCTTTTAAGAGCGGTTCAGCGTTATGTCCAAATTCACGTCGAATTTGTAAAGTGTTCTGTTTTCGTCTTTTGTTATGAAGAATATGTAGCAGTTTGTTATTGGTTTTGTGGCAGTAAATGCTGTAATTATTAATGTTTTGAGTGAGGATTGGAGGACATCCTCGTTTTGTTTTTCTTTTGTTCCTGCTTTTATCCAAGGCTTTTGGCAGTTTGGAGATGGAGGTTTTTGCGATGCAGAGAGAGTGGAGCCCTCAGTTCCAGGTTCCAGTTATGGTTTCAGAAACTTAAGTGTGAACATGTGAATCAAGGTAACATTTTGTTCAAATTTTAAACTAAAGATAGACATTTTTTTATATAAAATAATAATTGCTTTCGTTGACATTTAAAATTGTAAATTTTAGGTTTTGAGTAAAGCTGTCAATTTGTGTTTAGTTTTTTTTTTGAAATTTAATGTTAATTTATGACAGCTCGTTTTAGTATTTTTGATGTTGATTTGTTTTGTTTTTTTTTTTAAAGGTTAACCTTCATGCAATTTTGTAAGTTTTGTAGCAATGGAGTTTGTTAATGGATGACACATGTAAGTTTTTGAATTTTGTATTTCTCCATGTAACTGTTTGTGGTAACACATAAATAAATGTTAAATTTTGTTGTCTTAACATTTAATTTTTTTTTTTTGAGCTAACCCTTTTTGAGTTTATTTGAAAAAGATATGTTTTTTTATGTTTTGATTTTGTTTTCTAATTATTTCCCACTAGTGGTTGTAATAGGCATAATTAGGCACCTCAAGTGGCGCCCTATATTAAATTCCTTGAGGTGTTTCTTGTTTATTTTTATTTTGTTTATCCCAAGAGCCCTTTATTTCATTTTTTTTTGTAGTTGCCCCATTCCAATGCCCTTATCTTTTACTTACCCACGACCCCAGCTCTCCTACGAAACCCTGAGTGCCGTTCGCATCAGTAGTGATTATTTTGCTTGCCTTATCTCCACCCCCAATAGTATCTTCCCCAATTTTCTCCCTGTATTAATGCCCCCTGTGGTAGGCAAAATACTTTCGTTACAATCCTTCAAAATACCCTGCTCAATTTTCTAAAAAATACGCTTTAAGAGTCATATCAGTTTTTTTAGAAACCAGCTGTACAATTTTATGGACAAAACTTACAAAGAGTCAGAAAAATATCAATTTAAAATTATCTCTGAAGATACATAAATCGTCAATATCGAAATTATTCACTTTTTCTACTTACACAATATTATATATTAATTTTTTTTTTTTTCAGGAGATAAAAAAACTGAATAATATTTACTGTGTGGGTAATGTTTTTCTCCAAATTAGAAGATATACTTAAAAACAAAGGACCAATACATATGTATATCTTCTAATTTGGAGAAAAACACTACTCATACAGTAAATATTATTCAGTTTTGTTTGTCTCCTGAAAAGTGCATTTTTAAACATACGACATTTTGCATTAACAGCAACGACATATGTAGCTATAAAACATCGAGATTTCTTATTTCATACACCCTATGTGTATAAAACTGATGTAAAATTAAAAGGATCACTTCATTGTCCTTTGCTTAACCGCTAAAGGAGCAAATAGCGTTACGTGTTTAAGTACTCGATGTTTTCCAGATGATGATTTTTACTCATAGATATCACACGTATAGAAGTCAACTATGTACAGAACACTAGAATAGACACTCCTTTTACAGAGCATCGGCTAAAAGGAAACTTCTAGTTAATAATAAATTACTAAAAGGCAATATACAATTATTGATCTTTGACTTCTTTGTAAATAGTATCATTTTTGTCGATTAAAATGTAGTATAAAACTTTTACTTACTGTGATACTTAAAGAAAAAGATAATTACTGCAAATAATTAAAACAGGAAAATTTCAAATAATTTTGAAATTTTTCGTTACTGTTTTATGTCATTAAGTTTGATAGTTTCAGCATGTCATCTTGTTATCAATTGTCAGCATACTATTAATAATTTATAATAATTAATAAGTAACTGGGGAGTTCTTACTGAAACTTATAACTTCAATAGGTACATTATTTATTTTATATAACATATCTCAGCAAAAAAGGTGCCAATTCTTTTTTGAACAAAATTTTTTCTGTTCGTATTGTGTTTCTTTCGTATTGTGTACCTTTTTCCATTAATTCAGTAACTCTAAATTAGCATTCTACACAAAAAAGCGTAAAATTTAATCGCAATCTCGCCAAGCAAAAAAAATCTTTATTTAGAAGATGAAAGTTTTCCATCTAATCAAAGACAATAAAAGAAGCTGAACGAAGCGACACCCAGGGCGGCAAAACATGACAATTACCCCCCTTAGTGTTTTCAGTCAGTCTCCCCCCTAGCGCTTCGCCTAAGATACGAACAACCACTTCATCCTAACTGGCGACAGATTTATAGTCCCCTTTCCTTCGTAAGCACATTGAGGCTATTGTCTTTTGTTTCATTCTAGGCCTATTCCCAAAAGTAGCATGGGCGTATCGAAAGGACTAATAATAATAAAAAATATTTTATTGTAATTGATGAAAATTTGGACAAGATTGTACAATAAATTTTGAAACGCCGAAATTAATGTAAAATCGATATTGTATAAGACTGCCTTTGTTTTGCTTTACCGATTTATTTGATTGTTTTATTAGGTTTATCTAAAAATAACCAAATAAACCAGTATTTTAATTTTAAAAACAAAAACTAGGTACATGCTGTATAAGTACGAGTATACATGCGACTTTCTATTATTCGTTCACAAATTGTTGATAGCACGAAATGTGCCTCAAAGTCATAAAACGGTCGTAAAATTTGTATCATCATAGACGTTCCTGAAGTGTTTATTCATTAAAATTAATATTAATATTAATATTAATATTAATAATTAATGTTTTAATTATTATATTATAGTAATAAAAATAAGAATTTAGCCATTAACAATTTTGTAAATAAGAATACCTTATCTCTTTGGATATTTCAATACTATTCTTTGCGTTTAATCACTTTACTAGAAAACCTGGGATTCATATCCGAAGGTACTATTCGTTGCAAGATAATTAGGATAAAATTATCCAGATTTTTAATAATATAATGGATATTAAGATGCCGGCATTTTCCACGTGTCTCGTCTGTTCAGTTTATATTCGAAACTTTGTTTAGTACGTTTTTGATCACATGTAATTTGCGATTCGTTGGTGTTACCACTGCGAAATAAATCCAATTGAACTCATTTGGGCAGAAATAAAAAGTTATGTGTCTAGAAAAAATACGTCATATAAAATACAAGCTGTACATGAATTGTTACATGAGTCTTTACAACATATTACAGAACAAAACTGGAAAGATGCAGTAAGACATGTAATAGAAGAAGAACAAAAAATGTGGAATCTTGATAACATAATTGATGCGACCGTAGAGACACAACCGCTAATTATTAACCCTCAAGACGACTCGGATTCCGAAGTTGATCCTATTTATTTTGAATTTGAATAGTTTTCTAATCGTAATTATATAAGATAAGTAATAGTAGTTGTAATCGTAAGGTATTAAAGAGGAAAGGCGCAAAATGTCGCCTGTCAAAATGTTCAATGTGTTTTAAATGTATCCATTTTTTTTTTCAAATCCTGAGAAAACTAAAAAGCATTTTTGGAAAATTTAAAGGCAGAATAAAATATTTATTAGAAGAAATAAAAAGTTTCTTTTGCATGCAATATTTTCCATTAAAAGTTATACTATATTTTCTCTTTTATTTTCACCCCTGTTACATAACATATTAAAATAAACATTGTAGAAGTTTTCAGGGACTTTCTGCCCTCAATAATAATGTAATCTTTCATTCTGCGTTTAAATTTTTAAAAATATTTATTAGTTTTCTCCGGATTCGAAAATAATGGATACATTTAAAACACATTGAAAATTTTTCCAGGCGACATTTGGCGCCTTTCCCCTAAATTAAATAAATGTATTTTTTACAAATGGCAAGAAACTATTTATTTTTGAATAAAATAAAGAAGTTTTATTAACACAAAAATGCAATTTTAAAAATATATTTATTTAGTTCAAATAAATGTTTCAATCATATACTCTACGACACTGGTCGGTAATCTGTAACCAAAATACCTTTGTAATCGGATTATAAGGTTGACCGCTGTATTGTATTCTTTTAGATACAAGGTGGGTTAGTCGAAAACATCTTAAACCGTCAGTTTTATGTTGGTTTTTACTATTATATCGTATTACCTATCCTCTCTGTATTTCGGTTCTCTAATTAGGGTTAAACTTGTAGTGAGCTATCGGCAAATTGTGAAACGATTATAAGACAGAAATAATACGAAATTTACTGATCGCTATATAACAGCCTCATATTTATTTATGCTTTTATTTCCTTGTACCTTCACATATACTCATTATTATTTAGCTTTGTACTTATTACAGTATAGGTGGTTGCCGTGTATCAGATCGAAGAGTTTCTGATTATGGGATTCTTTGTTCAAACACATAATTGCACATTGGAATAGATTATGCAAGGAAATATTGAAGGTAGGCGCAGCATAGGTAGGAGAAGAATGTCATGGTTGAGAAACCTCAGGGAGTGGTTTGCTTGCACTTCCATACAATTGTTCCGAGCGGCAGCCTCCAGGGTCAAAATTGCCATGATGATAGCCAACCTTCGTGGCGGAGATGGCACGTGAAGAAGAAGAAGAAAGAAAAGCAAGATTGTAGTAAATGTCACCTTTGGTAAAAAAAAATAACAATTTATGGCAAGTTCGTAATGGGAAAAACAACTGAGATTGAGAAATAGGTCTCTAAGTCGTAGAAACAAGATCAACAGTATAAGGATGTAGAAACTAATGAAAAGCCAAAGTTGATGCAAACATTATATTGTTCTTCAAACAGGTAACTAAACGAATGTATTAACGGAGCCTTATTGATAATATATTAGTGATGAATTCGAACGTGACTTAACCCATTTGGTCCCACTGTACTCGTTTAACCATAGCAGCAAAAGTGGCCTAGTAGTGATACATCTGGTAAAAAAGTGGTACTCCACGTGTATGTCCGATTCTATTAGGAAGTGGAAGGGTACGTACTAGTAATGTTTATTTTCTCAGTATAAGATTTTTTTCACTATTGTTGTTTTATGTTACACAATAGACCTGTACTCATCTGAATATAGTGGGTTTTTATGAGATCAAAATGATTATTTGTTTTATTGTGTCAGGTTCAATAGTGGTATTGAAATGTATTTTCAAGAATTGCCTCCCATTAGTCCCATTGGGTTTTATATAGAACTCTTGCTTTAGCTTCAGATCACCAAGCGAGTTCCACTCATAAGTTGTATCGGTGGTAGTTATTCCTCCTGAGACTGACTATTAAACGGACAATGAGGACATAAATGAGGATGATAGTCAGATTCAAAGCTTTATGAATGACGTTTCTTGGAAAATAGAGGTTCATTACATGAGTGATGACTCTGATAACGACGAAGAAGACCATCTTCCTCTTGCCATTAGAAGAAAAAATTTACTGAAGGGTCAAAATATAACCAAAAAATCTGACTAGACGGAAGAAATTACTGATATTAGTATGACATCTACAACAGGTTACGAGGGTCATCTGGATAATATAAAAGAACAAATCCGAGGTAAATCTCCTATAGAAAGATTTCAGAAATTTTTCGACAATGAAATTATTGAATATATTACACAGCAAACAAATAAGATAATAAGATAATTACACAGCAAATGAACAAGAGATAAAGATATTTCTGGCTATTGTACTTTTTACTGGATACCATGGATTGCCACGAGAGCGCAACTATTGGTGTTTAGATGACCATCTTCAGATTCCCCTCGTGACTAAGGCAATTTCAAGCAACCGTTTCCAAGAAATTAGAAAATACCTACACTTGGCAGATAATTCGCAAATTGATACAAGAGACAGAATGTATAAAGTAAGGCCTCTTATCAACAAACTAAATAAAAATTTTTAACAATTTGGCATATTTCACAAAGACTTCTCAATTGAGGAAATTATGATGAAGTATTTTGGGCATCACTCATCTAACACTTCATAAGGGTGCAGTTCATAAGGGGCCAGTAAGATTTTTGTACAAGGACTAAACGCTTTGTAGTTAAACTGGTTATTGCTACAAGTTTGACATATTGTGGACATTGTGGAGCATCAGTGGATAAAACAAAATTTAGGATCACAAGTTGTTCTAAAATTTAAGTTGTTCTTTTACTAAAAAGATTGATTTTGATTTAGAAGGTGAAGTGCATACGTGGAATCTGTTTTTCTATTATTTAAAGCCCTTTCATGTTCGGTTATACGTTTGATAAAAGTTCTACCAGTTTAACCAATGTAAGTTTTTGGACAATCGCACATGTAAGTTTGCATACACCCCTGTGTAAGTGCTTTTTCTTTTGACTCTTGTTGTTCTTAATATATTTGCTTAAGTTTTTGTTTGTTTTGAAAGCTTGCGTTATTCCTTTCTTTGTTATGTATTTGGCTATTTTTTGTTAATATCTTGCCTGTACATTATATTCCGAATAATATTATATTCCAAAAACAACACGAGACTATAATTGTGAAATAATTGAAGAAAATTTTCTACATTGGTTTGAAAACAAATTATTAGGAAATTTGGTGGAGTCTCCAATTATTATACTGGAGACTGCACCATATCATAGTACTTTGGTAAAAACATTTCCAAATATGTCCTGGAGAAAGGTAAAAATTCAGAACAGAACCCTTTATAGTGACAATAAACCCCCTTAAAAAGTTAATCAGTTGGCTGATTATATGAATCTTAGTTGTACGTCTTTACCCTTACTCTACATGTTAATAAACTATGTATCTACATCAATAATGTACTTGCTTTCTGTTTAGTCTGGATTCTTGAATAAATAAAGTTAATATTTATTAATTTATATGTGTTCTAATTTTAACACATAATTTGTAACATTATTAGATCTCCCGCAGAATCCTAATCTAACCTAATAAACCCTTCTCATATCATACTGCTCCTATATGGTAGGCAACTATAGATAGGTACAATAACACAACACGTTCTTATTAGGTACAATTTATTTATTTGTTACTTATTTGGACACAGTTAAATTAAATATTATTATATTAGCGCCCCAATTTACATGTCCCATTATTTTGTGAGTTACATTAAACAAAAAGAATATCTAAGCTATTCCTTTAAAAATATTACACAATCATTTCAGAGGTATTTATTTGTTTGTTTAGAGGCCATTAAAGTGTCGGGCCAACAACTGCAAACTTACCGTTATGTACAATGCATGGATATGTGCAAGTGAATATTTCATACACTTATCTGACGTTGTGATCTCCACAGTGCAGTTTCCATGAATTTTTCTCTACATAAAAGTATTTTATATAATGCAGATATACTGTCAAAACAAGCAAAACATCTTTTTACTTTGATTCATTGACATTTTTGGTAAATTTGTTTAATATAAAATAACAATATTATCGCTGCCTCTACAAAAATTGGCCGTGGCAACTAAAATAGCAATAAATATTGATATATTTTCTTATACATTTATTTTTAAAAAAATTAAATTCAAAGGTTTTTGTTACATTCTTAGTAAGTTAAATTAAGACAACATTAACGGGATAATATCCCTTTTATGTTAATTAACACTCAAGAAATTGTTGTGCCCCAATATGTTGGATGTACACGGGAATAGAAGAACAACAATGTTAATCAAAGTATGTAGATTGTATATATGATATTCATTTCGTTTTAATTAAGTAAATTGTTCTCCCCTACTTTATGTTTTTAGAAACTTTTATAATTGGTCGTATCCGCTTAATTAGTCTAATTCACAGTGTAATAGCAAACATTTTATTTGCAGTGTTCGCTGAAGTTAGTTAACAACTCTAATCAAGCCATTTCACACTAGAAAAACTACATCATACCGTTCCAAATTCGTAAGCACACAGTTCGTTGGGTTTACTTCGTTTTAAAAAAAGTGGCTAGTACTCCAACTTGCGTAATTTTTGAATGGTGCATTTTTAAATATAAATAAGATTTAAGAGAAAAATGAACCAATAAAATTTCGAACAACATCCTTTATTTAAGTTTACTATCAAAACATTACTAATTCTATCGAATTTATTATGTATATTAATATATCTTTAGTCTTTTATCCTTCACGGTTCGTGTCATTTTTAAAATGGCTGATAACAATTGGGGCAAATGCTCACTTCAGCAGTTTTTTTAACCATTAAACTCAAAAATTTTTTCACCACAAAACTTTCTACGAACCAATTGTGTTAAGGACTTTAACCAGAAAATAATAAAATAAGCCAAACTGGTTTTTAGTTATCATACAAGGAAACCACAGGAGTGAAATGTTTATTAGCCTATATAATTCAGCCTTTATCGTTTCTTCTGCGGCGGGTGAACTTTCGACACCAAATTGTCTTGGTACCTGGGGTCAAATTTTATTATAAGAAATTTCGACACCGCGGCGTAAAGCAGGTAGGTAGGTAATTAGCGGCGATGGACATTTGCACCCAAGCAGGACAAGCGGGTTTTCCCAATATTTATTGTCATGGCGGGGGGCGTGGCACTTGTGTACTTGGGACTAAATTATTTCAGTTGTAATTTATTTCTTGTTTGACGTTGACTTGTGCACGTATACGGATATTTAAAAAATGAGTTTGATAAAAAGTTCCCGTGGTCGAGATTTATTAGTGGTGGAGCATCATTCGTTTTCGAAACAGAAAGTGTTAAAAAGCGGCGAGATATTTTGGCGCTGCATCCAAAGAAACACTAAGTGTACCGCAAAAGTGTTTACAATAGGCTGTGAGGACCTCACCATCACAAGAAGTGATTTGGTACATAATTATGAAGCCGATCCAAAAAAGCTTGAAGTAAAGATGGTAACCAATGCATGTAAAAGAAAAGCCCAAGAGGACATATCGGAAAAGCCTGCCAAAATTACAAGAACTGCTGTTGCTGAGTGTGATGCCAATTTGCTGACGGTTCCTGACATAGCTAGCATAAGAAAGAACTGTCGTCGTAAACTGTTACCAGGTCCGTTACCAAGAAGCATATCAAAAGTCCATAACGCGGTTAGTAATTATTCTCCTAAAACCTGTCGCAATGAAAGTTTTTTGTTTTTAAATCATCCTAAATTAAATGTAATTGTATTTTCATGCGAGACAAATATTCGTTTGTTGTGTAAATTAAGAACTTTGTATATGGATGATACATTTTCATACAGTACCAAATATTTTCTACAATTATTTACTATACATGGCTTGGAAAATGGAGATTATGTTCCTTTAGCATACTGTTTGTTAAAGGACAAATTGTCAATGACATACAAAAATTTATTTTCTTTATTAAGGTCTAAGATTTTTGAAACATTTCAATTATCATTAGAGCCAACTGAAATATTTGTGGACTTTGAAAAAGCAATTCACTATGCTTTATTGTATATGTGGCCCAATGCAAAAATTAATGGATGCCGTTTTCACTTACACCAAAACTGGTTTAAAAAAATTCAATCTTTGGGTTTGGAACAAGAATATAAGGATACAAATTCAGAAATTGGAAAATGGTTAAGGCATACGTTTGGTTTAACTTATTTAAATCCAGCAGAAGTTGAAGAATGCTTTCTTTATGATTTAATGTCATATTTCCACCACAGATATGGTCTAATCAGAATCCGTCTACTGCGAGGACCACAAATGCCTGTGAATCCTTACATTTGAGATTTAATTCTTCTTTTTATTTAACACATCCTTCTATTTTTATTTTTATTGAAAAGTTAAAAGAATTTCAAGTAGACACTTATGTCAAAATAAATAGTTTACATATACCAGCAAAAATCAAAGATACTACTGTTAAGGCTAAATTGGCATTTTTGGAGAAAATGATGGATAAACTACGATCCCAACAAATACGTGGGTTAGATTTTATAAAAGCTGTATCATTCCTATAATAGCAAATAAATCATTGTATACAAGTATATTAACGGTAAAATGTACAAAAATTAGGTACTAGTTGTATTATATTTAAATATTATTACAGTTATAAAGAAATAAAATGCAAATTACTTTGATTAAAATAAATAAATTAATTAATTATGGTATTTTATTTATGTCGCAGCTATATTTATTTGGTGTCGAATATACCTGTAAAATAAAAACGGGAATTGGGGCTGGTGTCGAAAATTGCAATTAAATTTTAGTCGCTACCTGCTTAGTGTCGAAATTTCCTACGCCCTTCTTCTGATACTAGAATGTTCCGCTGTCTTACTCTGTTCAAACTTCTTGTGATCAGTATGGATTAAAACTCAACGTTAAGAAAACTAAATATATGAGAGTTAGCAAACAAAATTATATACAGGATGACGGTATAAAGGTCGGAGATGCCACATTGAACAGAGTAGAGAAACTCGTGTATCTCGGCAGTAATATCAATGAGAGCTGGGATCTAACCGCAGAAATTAAAAGCGGAATAAAAAAAGCCCAAGCTGCCTTTGTAAAAATGAGAAACCTACTTTGCAGTCACGATCTTAGCATTAACCTTAGAGTGCGAATGTCATCTTACTACATCTTTCCTGTCCTGCTGTATGAAGTGGAAGCGTGGACTCTAACTGAGGCTATTCTTAAACGCTTGACAGCCTTTGAGATGTGGATATACAGACGACTACTAAAAATAAGCTGGGTCAACAGAGTTAGAAATAAAGACGGTTAGAGGTCTTTAGACGACTGAACCAAAAAACACAACTGGTCAATATAATAAAGAAACGCAAGCTGGAATACTTCGGTCACATTATAAGACAAGACACCCTGAAAAATATGATCTTTTACATCTGATCATTCAATGCAATGGTATGAAATATCAACTACATCGTTATTTAGAGCTGCTGTCAATAAAGTCATGATAGCGGATATGGTAGCCAACATGATATCCAACGATCGATAACGGTCATGGAACTAGAAGAAGAAGAAGAAGAAATATCTATTTGGGTACGGAGGCTTCAGGTGTATAAAGATTAAAAATGCATTTTGACTAAAATTAATAAAGAAGAAAAAGAAGGAGATATATCATAATTCTTCATAAATAACAAACAGAAAGTTATTAAAAAATAGTCGAAAATAAGCTTTTTCTAACATTGTAATAATATTGTTAATGTTCCCATCTCATATTTCTTACATTCGGATAAAATAGGACAAATGTAATTAAATTTTGGTGATATCATTTACCAGAGGATCTAATTAACGACAGAAACGTCAAAATAAATTTAGTCGAAAACAATTCATAAGTAGTTGGATTGCAATTTAGTGTTTCATATAATCTGACCCAGTTTTGGGCGTCAGCGCTTGCATTACATATCTGCTACTGCCACATAATTCTCTAAATCGTTTTATCTTATAATCACTTTAAAGTGAGAATTTACACGATCAAAACGTCAGTTATAATCTTGAAGCATTTTACCGCCGCAAAAGGGAACAATGGTATAATCCGATATTCTTAATTAAACAGAAATAAAACAGTCGAGTTCATTAATATACCGAAAGTTTCTATGCAACTGTACAAAAATGTTTCTAAAATTGTAGTGTTTCAGAATATTCAGAACAATTTTAATCCGTTGGAACAATTATTTCTTGTTGATTATTAGAATAATTGTAGTAACCTACGGTATTAAAGTTTTTAGCCTTGCATGATCTCGCTTGAGGTTACAGTCATATTCCACAATTTTTTTTAAATAAGAAGCTGAAGATCGACCCACGTGGCTTACTCCAGTCGTCAGAGATGAAAATGCCACTGAATCTCTGTTGCAATTTTGCAACTGTATATAAACATTGTTAACATATTAAGAGACTGTTTGCTAGTTTTGATTCTCCCGGTATAGTTAGCCAAAATTTCGCGTACAAAAACACAGACTCCATCGAATAATAAACGGTTGTTAATATATGTTGGAAACAAGACTTTTTTTCGTACATTGTAACGAAATATTTTACATACCACATAGGATATTATTATATATATATATATATATATATATATATATATATATATATATATATATATATATAATGGCTATACACCCCAGTGTGGGGTTAAACCGCAAATGCTTTCTACATAGATCCTATTTCTTAAGTGGATCAGTCTTTTTTTGTTTATCTTATCTTCTTGACAATATCTCTCCATTTTTCCTGTCTCTAGTTCTTCCTCTCCATTCGCTGACTCCTGCCCTTTGGAGGTCTTCTTCAACTTCTTGCAACCACGTTGATCTCGGTCTTCCCCTTCTCTTTCTTCCTCCGGGATTCCATTCTATCATTGCGTATGTCACTTCCTCATCGCCTGCTCGCCAAATGTGACCTAACGATCTAACTCTGCATTGCTTTATTTTAGTTACGATGTTTTCCTTAAGTTCTTCATTAATTTCTGCATTTGTTCTGCTTCTATATTCATTTTGCTCTGTTCTGATTGGACCTAGTATGGTTCTCATAATCTTTCTCTCTGCTATTCTTAAGTCTTCTTCATCTTTTTTAACCATCGTCATTGTTTCCCCTGCATATAATAATATTAGTCTAATTATGGTGTTATAAATGCTCATCTTACTTTTTTTGTCAGTGTTTTGCTTTTAAGTAATCTTTTGTTTGCAAAATAAGCTTTATTCGCTGCTAATATTTTTTTTTTTATTTCAGATTTCCTTTCTCCGGATTTACTTATTGTAACTCCTAGGTATTTGAAGTATTCTACTTCTTCAAACTCAGAACTTACTATTCTGATTTTTTCCTTCATTGGTTTTTTCCCCAATCTTAATATTTTTGTCTTTCCTTGATTTATTTTTAGCCCCATTACCTCCCCTTTCTCCCTTATTTCTTCAAGCATTTCTTTTATTATTTTTCTGTTCTTTGCAATAATAGCAAAATCGTCTGCATATGCAATAATTTGACCACCTCTTGTTCTGAGATTTCCTTTATTTATATTTCGTAGTACATATTCTAATGCTAGATTAAATAGCGTTGTTGATAAGGCATCTCCTTGTTTCATCCCTTTATTTATACTGAATTCCTCTGTCTCTCCTCGTTGTGTCTTTATGTAGTTCTCATTGTGATTTCTATTAATTTTCTGAGTTTATGTGAAAGTTTTAATTTTTTAAGTGCTATCATTAATACGTTCCTTTTAATTGAATGAAATGCCTGTTTGAAGTCTATAAATAACATTTCTAATTCTAATTTATACTCGTTTGCTTTTTCCATTATTTGTTTTTTGTGTGTATTGCATCTATTGTAGATCTTCCTTCTGTGAATCCACATTGGTACTGTCCTACTGTGTTCTTTGTGATCTTTGATAACCTCTTTTTTATTATTGATGTCAATATTTTATATATTGTATTTAGTAATGTTATTCCTCTATAATTTTCACATATTTGTTGGTCTCCCTTTTTATGTACTGTTATGATCTGTCCTACCTCCCAGTCCCCTGGCATTTTCTATTCTTTCCATATATTTTTCAATAGTGCCAGTATTTTTCCTCTTAGTTCCCTTCCCCCGTATTTTATTAGTTCCATATTAATTCCATCTTTACCAGGGGCTTTTCCATTTTTGCTTCTCTGTATTACTTCATCTTCTTCTTCTTCACGTGCCATCTCGGCTACGAAGGTTGGCTATCATCATGGCAATTTTGACCCTGGAGGCTGCCGCTCGGAACAATTGTATGGAAGTGCAAGCAAACCACTCCCTGAGGTTTCTTAATCATGACATTCTTCTCCTACCTATGCTGCGCTTACCTTCAATCTTTCCTTGCATAATTAGTTGTAACAGTTGATATTTATTCCCACGTGTAATATTACTTAATCAAATTCCTCTAATGTTGGTTCTTTTAAAATTTCGATGTCTACTTCATCTGCTTCTTCTTCGTGTACCGTTTCATCCTCGTTATGCGTTTCTTCTTCTGTTGTTTCCTCCGTCAAAAGCTCTCTGTAGTAATCTCTCCATACTTGTTTGTATTCTTAGTCCTCTATGATCACTATTCCCTCTCTATTTTTTATTCCGTTTGTTTTGCCCTTGTATTTTTTGTCTTGTTCTTTAATTTTTTTGTAAAAATTTTCGTATTTCTGTTTTTTCTTTCCTGTTCTATTTCCTGCATTGTTTTGTCTACCCATCTTCTTTTATTTTGCCTTATCACTTTCTTAGCATTCCTTCTTAATTTTTCATATTCTTCTCTGTCTTCCTCTATGTCTGTTCTTTGCCATTTATTTATTATGGGGTATTATTATGCGGGGTTGAAAATTGGGGACATAAATTACTGGGGGTCAAGATAGGGCACACAAAATAAACGAAACTTATGCGAACGGTACTCAGCGTTTATTTGCAGAAGCTGGGTCGTGGATAAACTATTGAAACAATGGGATTGGATTGGGGTAACTACAAAAATGCAACAAAAAGAGGGTACTTGGATGAATGTCTTGGACAAATGGAAAAACAAAACAACAAGAAGAACGTCTAGCTATTTAAAATAAACGCCGGTTCGAGAAAACTTCCTGCTGGGTGAAAGAAAAGGTTCTTCCCTCCTAAAAACACAAAAAAGGTTAGAGAGTTAGAGAGTCATGCGAATTAGCCTAGAATGACTTTAGACAAACAAATTAAATTTTAAAGTTGGCACTGGACACAAACTTCGAAAATTTGCTTCTTTAAAAAACTGGAACCATGTGGTTATTTTTCAAACTTGCTGGAAACGCCGCAAATCTCTTAGATACAAATCTTTTAGGTGAGAGA
The DNA here is from genome assembly GCA_918026665.1 of Diabrotica balteata. Classification (NCBI taxonomy): domain Eukaryota; kingdom Metazoa; phylum Arthropoda; class Insecta; order Coleoptera; family Chrysomelidae; genus Diabrotica; species Diabrotica balteata. The sequence goes on along the minus strand of OU898283.1, from coordinate 2,861,948 downwards.
CGACATAAAACAAAAACACAGTGATTACTCGCTCACACTCGCCTCCTCTCAATGACCAATTATTCAAACCTCACTTAAACTGTAACTATTAACTGCTCAATACTACACATTTAACTGCTAATGCCACTTTTGACTATATTTCTATAAAACTAAACACGCCTTTAACAGCGGCCGGCCTTACCGAGAGTGAGGTAATTCTCTTAACCGCAATACTTTCTCAGCGATCTAAATGGACGTTTATTTGAAACGCAATATTTCCCAAAGTGGCTTTCGATCAAAAAATACCGAGAAAACACACATCTGTGATATATAAACAAACTCTAAAATGTGTTTATTATCGACCTCGGCGACGCAAAAAGAATTGAAAGAATATTTCGGTGTTTTAACATATACGAGGGGATTTTAATAGATACCAAAGAATTTAAAAATGCCACAATATCCATAAATAGCAAGTTAAAATATTTATTAAATAAAAAACTCTGGTGAATGAGCACTGACATATTTCAGTGATGCTCTGTGTTTTATCGTTTTTTTTTTGTTTCTTTCCAAGCTACACGCAAAATATTTAACTAAATTTATATTTTATGTAGCAATATAAATAAAAATATGAAGTAATACGAATACAGCTACCGTAAACATGTTTTCACCTTACGCTATATTAATCCTGTAAATAAAAAACTAAAATTCTAAATTTAAGCGAGTAAAGTTTTATTCTGACTAAAATTTCATTCTATTTTCTTTATGAGCGTTAGGTGCAGCGCGTCCTATCTAAAACAAGTAACTTCCCTGTTACACAAACTTTAGTAATTCCTAATTGTATTTTCATGACAAGCTCTATAGTCTTTACCTTGCCGGGTAACATATTCTGATACATTAAATTAGAGCTCCTAAAATGCTGCACTAAATAACGACAATATGAAACGAAACAGAATCGAATTTGCCATAAGTTCTGTTAATGTGTTTATAATTTAAACTACTTCAGGAATTGTGTGTTTTATGATTTATTATATTATGATTTAGGATAAATATAAACTAAATTGACTAGTTTAAAATTTTCACTACATTAATTAGATTAGTTAAAAAAGAAGCATGATATAGGGTCAAGTGTGGCAATTATGAGACATTATTTAATTTCTTATTTTTGATGGCTAAACAGCAATACAATTAAAAGCGAAAAACATGTTTATGTGAGTAAAATATATACAGAACCTTCTTATATGGTCAATTTGCTAATAAAGTATTGACTTTTTGAAGCGAAGCTTCTATTCTGGCGTTGTATTACTTTTTTTTCCACACAATATGGCGTCGTCACGGATAACGTCATATAATAATTCAGCAAATTTGTACTGTAAAGTGATACTAGTAGGAAAGTTTTGGGGAAGTTCTGATTTTTTTATTTCATATGTGTTTTGGGGTGCTAAATCTGAATCTGAGGTTTGCGGACGAAATTTCCTGACGCAACATTTAAAAAACCAGAAGAAATCGGTTTTTTTTGCTTTTTTCCGGTTTTTTGCTTAAAATTCGAAAACTGTTAACTTTTAGTAAATGGTCTGTTTACAGAAATTAAAGTACTTAAAGTTCTGTACAAATGTCACTATTTTGGTTATTGTACAAATAAACCGTTCGGTCTCAAGTCAAAGTTGAAAATTGGCAATTTGTACTGGTGTGACTGCAAAACTCACTTTTTAGATTTGTATTGAAAGGTTTTCAGTTAATTTTCCCTAGTATTTAAGTTAATTAAAATAAAGACCGAGTCACACGGATAATCCACGTTTTGACTCAAATATTATAGCTGGATTGCAAAAAATCAAAATATTTCAGTTAAAAAGCAGTTAAAGCCGCTTTACATTTCAAACGGCAACAATGTGCTAAACTGTTGTAGACGTTGTACTATGTGTGTACCTGTAGCGCATGTGATACTACTTCTCCATTGCTTAATCAAGGGAAACTGAAATTTCTTAAAGTCCTGCAGAAGAACAGAGATTTGCAATCGGTAATTCAAGCTTTCAAAGACCCTAATTCAAGTCAAGATGAGATTGCCACAGCAGGAAACTTGTTTCTCACGGCTCTATATGGAAAAAAAGAGACAAAACTAAATGATTTAAGATATAAACAATACGTATCTTCATCATTCAAAAATAAGACCAACATTTCCTCATTGCCCCCAACAGAAGCTGCTACACGAGAACATTCACTGAGAGTTTACTATCAGGTGCAGCAGTGGTTATCCGGTCAAGCCACACCTAACGAGCAACAAAAAGACCCAAGTGAGTGGGGATGGCAAAAAACTAATAGTGGTCTTGTGCCAGTACCAACTACTTTGGACCCTGCACCAAACTCAATACTCCGGTACATTTCATGTAAATGTTAAAAGGGCTGTCAACACAATTGTGGATGCAGGAAGGCGGGAGTCCATTGTTCCCCAATATGCGCATCATGCAAAGGACTGTGTAACACTGTTGAGCCCCCCGAAGACAGCTCTGACATAGACGTAGAAGAAACTGAAGAAAGAGAGAGAGGCATGTTGGATCTGACAAGTTATTTTGTAGTCATTCATCTCTCCTTGATATATGATATGTGTATATATGATGGAGCAATCAGACCCTGAGCCAGCACCCGATGCCATCGAAGAACCTCGGTACGATGCGGAAGGTATGTTTAATCTCACAATCTATTTTGCAATCTTCATCTCTTCTTGATAAATGACTTAACTTTAAACTTTTATTTTCCAGAACAAGCAGAACCAGGACTCATCGTTATCGAAGAACCTCAGCCAGGGCCTTTCAAAAGACAACGGCTCATATAAATTTTGCATATTATAATTGATAATCATAATAATATATGATCATAAGTAACGAGATTTTAAATTTTATTTTGTTACGAGTTTTACCTACCTACTGAATTTGCATAATTTTTGCCTTTTTTCTTTTTATTTACTTGTGTGGAAAACCAGGTGACATTTATCAAATGACAGCATCCATAAAAATTAAATATTGAAATGTAAATAGTGGGTTTTGCATAAACTGCTAAAAATTTACAAGTTTCAACTCGCACTATAAATCGAACGATTCGTCTGAAAAAAAAAAATAAATACTGGTATTTGTAGAAAATTTCAAGTACTTTAATTTCTGTAAACAGACCATTCACCAAAAGTTGATAGTTTTCGAGTTTTAAGCAAAAAACCCGAAAAAAGACAAAAAACTGTTTATTCTGTTTTTTTTTAATGTTGCGTTACGAAATTTTGTCCGCAAACCCCTGATTCGGATTAAGCACCCCAAAAAAAAATATGGAATGAAAAAATCAGAACTACCCCAAAACTCTCCTAGCAAAAATACAATTTAACTCAACTATAATAATGGTTCTTAAAATCGATTCACTACTCTTGATCAATTCGTTTCTAGTCATCATATATTTACTTTATGTAGGTTTAATGAGACATTTAATGAGAAGTAAAAAATTAAAAGAATATCTGTCAATAAAAGATTAATAACAACAAATCATATGTTTAAATGTTTATAATAATTACCGTTTTAAAATAATTTTGTACAAATACAATTAATATAAAAATGGATATACTAGAAAGCAGATTAAAGAAGTTTGATGGTGGACTTACACACAGTGGAAAAGTATTTTTGTAAATGGAGGCTCTAACCAAACGCTAACAAAACAGAGGTTTCCAGTTTCCACCTCAATAACAAACTTGCAGAAAGTACTTTGGGGTGACTCTTGACAGAAACGTATCATTCAAGGAGCATCTGTCAAAACAGCGGAAAACTTAAATCCAGAAATAACATCCTACAGAAGCTGTGCGGCACAACATGCACGTTGCCTTGTCTTCTCAACCGCGGAATACTGCTTTTCAGCCTGACTTAACAGTCCACATATACACAAAGTATGTATATTGAACTGAGCCACATTCCACCACAAAAACTACAGCGTATAGACTCCCTTACTAGTTAGTACAGAAAGATACTTAGTAACGAGATCCAACCAATCCATCAAGATGCAGATGCTGCTAATGATAACCGTCTACTCTCCAGATGACCGCCAATAAAAACAGCACAGACTGCTGTGAAAAGTGAGTTCAACTTAACGACCACTTGGACTCGAGAATGGATGGAACAACAAAATAGCAGCTTACCCTGCATCACACAAAAACCACCAGGTTTTGACTTACCACGCAACATATGGATTATGCTGAACCGAATCAGAACACAATACGGCAGATGCGGTTACATGATGCACAAATGGGGTAAACGACCATTTCTACCACAAACCATCTGTCACATCACAGAACAGTGTCCCACAAGATACTATCAAGGCAGGTCAGATAATTTCCTAATGGCGACTCCAGAGTCTCTCTCTTCAATCCTGACCCCCCAGGGGGAGTGTAGTGGTCGACGTGATGTCGTGTATTGTCCGTCTCCAGAGATCTCTGTCTCTGGTCATTTCTTTTAATTCATGCATAGGTCTTTGGCATATTCCTGTAATTTGATCTGTCCATCTTGTTGGGGATCTTCCTCGTGATCTTCGGCCTTCTACCTTTCCTTGTATTATGAGTCTTTCCATGTTTTCTGTGTTTGCTCTCATAACATGCCCAAAATATTTTAATTGTTGGAGATGGACTTTACTAGAGAGTCGTCGGCTAACTTTTAGCTCTCTTAAAATTGAATTATTTGTTCTACGATCGGTCCAAGGAATTCGTAACATTCGTCTCCAACAGAACATTTCAGTGGCGTCTATCTTTCTTCTCTCCGATTGTCTCAGAGTCCAAGATTCACATCCGTAGGTCAGTATTAGGAATATTAAGCAGTTGATCAACCTCATCTTTATCGCTCTTGAAATTTATCATTCCTTCCATATTTTGGTCATTTTTGCTGTGGCAACTTTTGCTAGATCACATCTACGTTTAATCTCTCCTTGTAATGACCCTGTGTTTGTGATTATTGATCCCAGATATAAGTATGAGCTCACAACCTCGAACCGGTCAATTGTGGTTATGTGTGGATGATTGTTGTGTAGTCTATCCACTATCATGATCTTTGTCTTTGATATGTTTAATTGCAGACCAAATATTTGACTTTCGTTTTCGATCAGTCGTATAAGTTCCATCAGCTCTGCCTGACTATTTGCAAGAAGGGCTGTGTCATCTGCAAAACGTAGGTTGTTTAGTTTATGACCATTTATTGAGATGCCCTTTTCCCATCCTTTAACTGCTCTTCGCATAATATACTCTCCATATATGTTGAATAATTGTGGAGATAGTATACATCCTTGTCTGACACCTCGTTCTGGATGAAACTCGTTCGAAAGTGTGTCAAGTACTTTAACTGACCCAGTAGTGTGTTCATATAGTTCAGTTATAAGCGTAATTAGATGTTGTGGTACGCCTACTTCTTTTAATATTCGCCATAAGTGTCTCCACTTGACCCTGTCGAACGCTTTATGGTAATCTATAAAACAGATGTATAGTGGGATGTTGAATTCCCTAGATTTCTCGATTATCTGTCTTATATTCAGCAGATGTTCTCGAGTGCCTCTACCTTTGGTAAATCCAGTTTGCTCTTGTGGAATTTCTCTTTGAAGGAATGTTTTCAGTCTCTCATTGATTATATGTAGCATTATCTTGCTGGCATGGGATATAAGAGAGATAGTTCTATAATTGTCGCATTTATGGAAGCTGCCTTTTTTATGTATGGTCGTTATTATAGATTTTTTCCAGTCTTCAGGCCATTGTTTGGAATGCCATATTTGGTTACAGAGTAGATGAAGTAACTTTACGCCGGTTTCTTCTGTGGCTTTAAGCATTTCCGCTGTTATCATATCTGGAGCTGGTGCTTTGTTATATTTTAGCTTGGTGATAGCCTCTCTTACTTCATTTTCGAGTATATCAAGTTCTGCTTCCACTTCGTCAGAGATTTGGCTAACAAGCCAGAGTAGATAGACTATAAAAATAAGTTCTGTTGTAAACATATTTATTGTTATGTAAATTTAAATGTAAATGTGTCAAGTGCAAAACGATAAATAAAAATAAGCTACCAACTCAGGCTAATATGTAAATAACATGATATTTTTATGATACATTTATTCATTTTTAGTTATTTATTATTAAAGATATTTCATTACACTTTATTAAAAGAAAAAAGATAGACAAATTTTATAAAACGACGTAGTTTTTAATGTAATACTACGAACCCAAATTTACAACTAAATACGAATTATATGTTTCTGCCTGCATAGCTCCTGAAAGTCGGACAGAAAATATAATTTTACAAAGAGAAAATTGGATTTCGCCTGAAATTGTATTTGTTTAGGTGTGGTATTCCCATCAGTTTAAATTTTTTATTCGTGTGACACGTACAAACAGTGGATAATTAAAAAAGATGCAGTTTCAATGTATTAAATATGTATCATTCTATGCAAGTACCATTTGCTGAATTTAAATTAGTATTTTACTTTGGAAATTTAAATAAATATATATTTATTTAGTTATTTAGACTCCACGTTGAATAATTTTGGTTTTAAAAACCATAATTTTAACGACGTTTCGGCAAGATCACACTTGCCATTGCCAAGTCAGGTAGTCAAGGCAAGTAGTCAGACTATATCTTATTCACTTTCTTAATTATCTTCTAGCTCTTGGTCACTTTCTTCTACAAATTTCTTTATTATTTCTTCCAACTCATGTTGTTTCAACTACTTTCGTTGCCACTTCTGTCCTTATCTCCTGCTAGTACTGAGCTCTGGAGCATCCATAATTTATATAACATATATAACAATACGTTAAGAAAATATATGAAATTAAGAAAATCTCCAGGCCCAGGCGGAATACATCCAGAGTTGATTAGATATGGATCATCAAAACTGAAACAGAAGAATGGAGACAATCGTATATCTCTCCAATACACAATAAAGGCACAAAAACGGATCCTAAAAACTATAGAGGGATCGCAGTGATTGCTACTTTAGGCCGATTATATTCAAAAGTACTGAGAAACCTGATAGAAAATGATATTAAAGATAAAGAATCCAAGAACAAGCGGGATTTAGGGCCGGACGCTCCACTATGGATAATATTTTCACATTAATTGCAATGGAAAAACGAGTGCAGAGAAATAGAGAAACCCATATAGCTTTAATAGACCTGGAAAAAGCATATGATAGTGTACCGATCTCCCAACTATGGATAGAAATGGATAACTTGAAAATAAACCCAATTCTTATTAACGCCACTCAAAAATACTACGAACAAAACTTTGCAAGAATTACAATGGGACAAGAAATCACCTCTCCTTTTCAAACAGCAAAGGGACTAAGACAAGGCTGCTGTCTGTCACCCACCTTATTTTAAATCTATTTGGACAGATCCTTAGTGAAATGCAAGAAATCTGCAAGAAGAATATGAGGTGGCAGGTCTAAACATGAATATGACAAAATGTGAATATCTATCAGTGGGAACAGATGAAATATGTGACCTAGTCTTGGAAGACGACAAAATCAAAGGCGTACAATCCTGCAAATATTTGGGGGTCATTTTTAATAAGAAGGGAAATAGCGCAGATGAGATCAGGGAAAGAATAAACAAGGGTAGAGCAGCGACCCGTGCCTTAAACTCTCTTCTCTGCCAAAAAACAATTCAACGAGAAACCAAAAAACACATTTACGGTAGTATAGTCCAAAGTATTACACTTTACGGTTCGGAAGTATGGGACGTCACCAAAGCTAATAAAAACAAACTTATGATGACAGAAATGGATTATCTGAGACGAAGCTGCGGTAGATCGAAACTAGAAAGAGTTAGGAACAAACAAATAAGAAACGAAATGAAAATGGAGCGAAATATCAATGATGACATAGAAAGAAAACAATTAATCTGGTTCGGACATGTTAAAAGAATACCAGAGAACAGATGGCCTAAAAGAATATTGGAATGGATATCTCTCCTGAAAAAAGAAAGAGAGGACGACCACGGAGAAGTTGGCGCAACGATATTGATGAAGCAATGGCGGCAAGAGACTTAGAAGAGGCAACTGCGTATGACAGAAAAAGATGGAAATTGGGGGCGGAGAAGCGGCGACAGCCGTAATCAATCCGTTATTATATATATATATATATATATATATATATATATATATATATATATATATATATATATATATATACATATATTGTTGTGATCTGCTTTATGATGTTTTATTATTAATTAACGCTAATTTAATTAATCCAATTATTTAATTAATTAATTCACTAATTTATGCAGAGTCATATAATTCAGTTACTATTAAAAATTTCTTAGGTTGCCTTTTTATTAAAAATTATTACTTTAATCAGTTTACTTTATATATCTCTTCTAGTGGGTTCAGTATCTCCTAGTTGCTCATAATCGGGATAGAACAGGAAACGGAACTAACATTAAAACAACATAAATATGCACACAAATTATTATTTATTTTCAATAAACAATACGATTAATATTAATAAATAACCAACCAACCAACTGGTCGATTTTTTTTCTTATCTCTAATTTATACACCAAAAACTTCAAAATAAAATTTGGAATTTTTTGATTTATATTAAAGCCAATGAATTTTGTACCAAAAATTTAAGGTCCTTATGTAATGTGGAAACCACTTATGGAATATCGAAGTTGGGGTGCAGCTCCTGGCATAGCTTTTTTGTTTTATAGAGCCTACGTGCGTTCTCTCATTGACTATGGATGTTGTTTATACGGATTCTATTTTAATACAAATCTAAACAGAATTCAATATAAATGTCCTAGAACTTGCATCGGTGGGATAGTATCATCACCGGTAAAAGCAATACTGGCAGAGTGTAATGAGTTACCATTGGACTTGCGTCGGCAACTGTTATCACAAAAATATCTTTTAAAATTAAAATCCTTTGAGTCAAACATGATCAACACATTAAGTGATATTGCAAAAGAAGACCTAACAAACTGCTATTGGAAACTAAAAAATTCTCCTCCACTTGCAGAAGCTTTTGTTGAGACTAATGCTGATCACATTTCTTTTAGTAAAAATAAAAATATTCTTATGTATACTATACCCTTTAGATCACTAATAAAACCACACAGAGTTATACCCAATTCATACTCAATTATATACAGAATATGATAATATAAACCATACCCTCTTAAAATCTATATTGGATGGATTAGTCAATAAGATATTTATATATACAGATGGGTCCAAAACAAAACACGGAGTTGGTTGTGGAGTTTTTATTCCAAATACAAAACAATCATTTATGTTTAAATTACCATCAATATGTAGAATATATACTGCTGAACTTATAGCAATTTTGAAGAGTATTACTTGGTTGATATCAAATAATTTACAAGAGGGGGTAATACTAACTGATTCTAAGTCAGCCTTGGAGTCAATAAAAAGCTTAAAATTGGAAAGAATGAAATGTCCTATATTATGTAATTTAAAAAACTTGATAGCAGATTTAAATATACCATTTGTATGGGTCAAAGGGCATATAGGTATAATAGGTAATGAAAAAGATGATAGTTTGGCCAAGGAGACAGTACGAACCGGAGTTCAGTGTAATATTTGTACAATACCAGACGTCTCTAATTTGATAAAAAATAAAATAATGTTAAAATGGGAAAGACAGTGGGAAAACGTTGTAGAAAACTCACAAAATACGTAATTTAAAATACATCCAACCCTACCATCTCTACCCCAATATATTTTTAACTATTCCACTTCAAAATTCTTTTGGCAAGTGTTTTTCGACTTAAAACAAATCATGGGCGATGTCCATCGCAATTTGCTAAGCTGGGCATTACGCAGTCATCGGCCTGTAGTTGTGATTGTGATCAGAACTCTTACGGAAATTTAAACCATATATTCTTCGGTTGCAAAAGACATTAAAAAAAATCCGATGATTTAATTCGTAAACTCATTAAATTTCCATTAAATATATCACAGATTTTGTTAACTGCTAATAGAAACACCTTAGAACTTCTAGTAAGTTTTATTAAAGAAGTAAAAATAGAAATTTAAAACAGCATAACCTACAACTCTATTTATATTATAAGAAAAGTTCTGCATACAACATTCTGTGGCAAATGGATTTGATTCCGTGCCATTATCTTTCCACACACACTTATGGAATAAAATTGTTTGTGTCTGTATTTAAAAAAAATATATAAAAAAGGCTAAGATCTGTCAACTTTTAAATTTAAATGTGCACTTTTTAAACATAAATCTGGATATACGAGTACAGGGTGAAGACGCAACTCTAGCATACCCTATAATCTCTATTCTGAATGAAACAGTCTGTATATTTTTATATATTATGATAATCCTATTAAGTTATTCCGTATGATACACATGTTTGAGAGAGCACTGAATGGAGAAGACTTACCGGCAGAATGGACCCAAGCATATATGACATTAATATACAAGAAAGGAAATAGAAAAAGCTGCGAAAACTATCGGGTAATCAGCATTATATCGTCTATAGGGAGACTGTATGGAAAGACCATAAAGGAAAAATTAGAAATATATATACAAGATAAAATCGGAGAAGACCAGGCAGGTTTCACAGCGGGGAAAGCATGCTTAGATCACATTTACACGGTCGAACAACTAATAGAAAATAGAATGGCCAAAAATAGATCCGTCCATCTGGCTTTTGTTGATCTTAAGAAGGCATATGACTCAATACCTAGAACCAAGCTATGGGAAGCAATTGAAGACATCGAAGTTCCACGAAGATTAATAAACGCGGTAAAAGCACTCTACAAGAATAACGAAGTAGCTATCAAAACGGGCAATAGAATATGCAGTCCATTTAAGACGACAAAGGGACTACTACAGGGTTGCTCCACATCCCCCACCCTGTTCAAAATATTCCTGGAAAAAACCCTGAAACCATGGAAAAGAAAGTGCGAAGGAATGGGTATACCAGTAAGGAACGAATATCTATATACGCTAAGTTTTGCTGACGACCAAATAGTGATCGCACAAGACGAGGATGACCTCAGTTTTATGATGAGAAAACTGGAGCAGGAATATACAAAGAATGGGATGAAAATAAACCTAAAGAAAACTGAATACCTAACAACGGAGAATACAGAAATAAAACAGCTGGAAATAGACGAAGGTAAACAAATCAAAGGAACAGACAAGTATAAGTATTTAGGTTTCATAATATCAAACAAAGGAACAACGGAGGAAGATATAAAAAATAGACTAGGACAAACAAGAGACTGCATACGAAAATTGAACCCGGTACTATGGGATAAGAACATCAGCATGAAAACAAAGAAAAAAATATATAATACCATGACAAGAAGTATTCTCACTTATGGGTGTGAAAATTGGACAATAAATAAGAAAACCAAAAACAAAATAAGAGCAACAGAGATGGAATTCCTAAGGAGAAGCTGCAGAGTAACAAGAAGAGATAGAATAAATAACATGGAGATTAAGAGGAGAATGGGAATGAACTCCGACATAATAGACTACATCGAACAGAAGAGGTTAACCTGATACGGACATGTCAGAAGAGCAGACCAAAATCGGTGGATAAATAGAATAACAGAGTGGAGCCCGATAGGAAGAAGAAAGAGAGGCAGACCCCGAAGATCTTTCAGAGATGAAGTGGACGAAGCAATGAGAAGAAGAAACCTACAGAAGGGGACTGGCTAAACAGAAAAATTGGAGAAAACGGTTGAGTGTAGGAATACAGTGAAAAATGTGGATATCCCTATGTATATATATATTTTATATATATATATATATATTATATATATATATATATATATATATATATATATATATATATATATATAGTATATATATGATATCCTGAAAAAACCTGATCTCAACAATCTATATCACGCTCTATAAGTACTGAAAGTAGTTTGTCATTACAATGTTTTTAATTCAAGAAATTGTAATTTAAATTTTTAAATAACAATTGTGTGTATGTGTAATTTTCTTCAGTATCTTGTTTATTTCTGTTTGTTATAATTATTCAATATTTCTTTCCCTAGATTTTATAAAATCTCCTTGTATATTAACAATAAGCAACATTGAATAACTATTAATTTGACTTCCAAGAGATACATCAGATAGTTCGTGTTTGGTAAAGGTTAAATGAAATGTCGTGACCTTTTTATTACTTTTTACATTCACCTTGCACTATTTACGTTTTCTACCTGTGACCTATCAGGTTATGGTGTGCATTTGTGACATTAAAATGCTATAATAAAAGTCATATCAACCTTTTAACTGTAGGGCTATGTAATACAAAATGATATCTAATAAAAAATAAATTTTTGATGTAGAGGAATTGAGAGCCCTGGCATCTGGCATATTCATTAAACGAACGGAAGTTGTTTTAATATGGAAATATAGACAAAAGTATGTAAGTATATATGTATATATATGTATATATATATATATATATATATATATATATATATATATATATATATAACTATATATAACCTGAAACCTAGAGCTAAGATTAATATTATTACTAAAATTATCAAACTCACCAGTCTTCCGGGTTGAACCGCGTCGATATCCATTTTGCCGAGCTTTCGGCATCCTGTCTGATGCCTTCCTCAGGGCTTCCGAGGTCTCAGTTCTCCCGAGCCCCCAGACACTACTACACTGTTCACTTATCACTGCGCTGTCACTACTAGTGACATGATAATATCGTTTTTTGTATCCTTTGTGCTATGCGAAATGTGTAAAAGATTAAATCTTTTAGCAGAAGCCGCTATCGCTTTATTATATTAAATGGCCAAATATATGGCCTAGGAGACAAATTCGTTAAACTTGCCGTGCTCGAATCGGTATCACTAAATGTTATCATTTCGGCCTATACCAGCCATCGTCAGACACTTGGGCTGATACAAATTCAAACTCGGAAATTAAAACGAATGTCTCCCAAAATTTCACTACAGCGTAGTTAGCTTACAAAGGCGCCCCCTACTTTGGCGGCCGTGAACGAAACGATATAATATTATCGTTTTCTGTATCCTTTGTGCTATGCGAAATGTGTAAAATATTAAATCTTTTAGCGGAAGCCGCTATCGCTTTACAGATTAAAGATTTAATCTTTTATACATTTCGCATAGCACAAAAGATACAGAAAACGATGTTATTATATCGTTTCGTTCACGGCCGCCAAAGCAGGGGACGCCTTTGTAAGCTAACTACGCTGTAGTGAAGTTTTGGGAGACATTCGTTTTACTTTCCGAGTTTGAATTTGTCTCCTAGGTCATATATTTGGCCATTTAAAATATATATATATATATATATATATATATATATATACTTACATACATACATACATATATATATATATATATATATATATATATATATATATATATATATAATGGAAAATAAGTCTTTGCTAACAACGTTAGGAAAACGGAGCTTTGAGGTTAATTGGGATTTGCAGCAATGAAATAAGTGTACTCTTTTAAATAAGTTTCAACCTTTCGAAAATGTTTATTTTCATCATCAGGAAAATCTGAAATAAAGTGCTACTGTTGGTAAAGCGTCCTGGAAATCTATAGAGAGTGTAAAGGTTGTAAAAACTTACGTTATTGAGATTTGTCTTTCGTGGATGTTCCACTTACAAGTGACAATTTATTCATTCATTGATTAAGTCAATTATTAAAAAGTATAAAAATTGCATGGTGTAAAAGACCAAACTTGACAAATTATTCTACTCTAACACATAAGAAAAAGATTACAAACAGTTTAAAAAGCCACGTGTGCCGGCCAACTGTCGAATGTTAGGTTAAGAGTAGCCGTCATTCCTGGACATGGCATAAGAAGAAGTACTGTCGAAGTAGAAGTACTTTGCCGTTTGAGTTCATTGTTACTTGTATTTATTATAAAACTCATTTTACTAAATTGATTTATGGTGTTCACTTTTAAAATCACACAACACAACTATCCTGCAATTTTGCAGGAAATTGCGCTTGACAATGGGGTTTATCGGAATCACCTATATTTTTCTCGCTTATTTATATCTTGGACTATTGTGGTTTTAATGGAAATTTCTTACGCAAGGAACGCAGGTAATTAGTTCTTCAATCCATAGATCTCATAAGTCCATTTCCGAAAGAAACTGACATGGGGTTTTTGCAAATAACGCCTCAAATGACTGCAGGAAAGTTTTCCACGCTCCAGGTAGATCATCATTTAATCTTCCCTTGTCCACTACTAGACATAGATCTTCATAACTTTCTATCTGTTTCGATTTTGTGTCTCTTATATTTAGTTTTTCTGGTAATGTTATAGATCGTCAGTCCATTGTGTTGGTGGACGACCTCAACGAAGTTGATGTAATATAATTTCTACAGTAAAATAACTCTTTAAACATAGTAAATAAAGAAATCAGTATAGTCAGTCGGTTAAAATATTTCTTGTGCAAAATTATGGTATAAAATATAAGTTCCAAAAAAAACTATTTGAGCAATTACTTTAATATAATAAACCTGTTACTTCCAGTGACGGTAAAACTTGTACTAAACTTTGAAATTTTCTATCGTTATATTCACAGGCGTACGAATAACCTAATACAAGATCTATATTTACTCCAATATAGCCAATTTATTTGGGAAGAAACATCCCGATCACATACCATCTCCCTAGTGGTAACTGCTTCGTAAGGATTGTTATGACCAACGAGAATAATGGCCTTTTTACTAATGGGCTCGTAGAGTAGCTTCCAAAATATTCCTGGAACTCGTAAACTTGGAGAATTTCTGCCACTCATATGTAAATATAAAGGTTTTGATTCTCTGTTCTGTTCGTGTGGCAAAACTGAATGTCCATACGTACCAGTCCACACTTGTAAATCTACTCTTCGGTTATGTGCGTAATTTCTGGAGTCTATTTCAGCTTGATTCCAATTACCTGCATTAAATTTGCTCCACTGGGGAGCTATATTAATAAACCTAAAACAAGAAAAAATGTATAAACTAATACACGACAAACCCATGTTAAATTTTCAATGGGTCATTGGTCCCAGCATGAATGACATACAAAATAATACTACAATATACAGAGTGTAACAAAAAGGTAGGTCATAAATTAAATCACGTATTCTGGGACCAAAAATATTTCGACTAAACCTAACTTCTTCGTTTTTTTGGAGTACTGTGCACAAGTTTTAGGCGTGAATAGCTTCCATGACGATTTGCCGATATCGTTCTAGATCTTGCGCGGCATGTAATAATTCGTCTGCTGATAAGGCAGTCAATTGACGAAGGTTTCAGAGCTATGAGTATTTCTTTCTATAAAAGTCTCAGATCTTTATCATATATTCCAATCATTTCTAGATATTCAAACAGCCTACCATGTTGAACCCTATCAAACGTCTTCTCAAAATCTATAAAACAGACGTAAATTGGTTTTTGTACTTCATATGATCGTTGAAGTAGTGTTAGCATTAAGAACAAAGCTTCCCTTGTTCCCAATCCTTCTCTGAAACCGAATTGTTTATTTCCCATTGTGTCTTCACATTTCTGCTTGATTCTATTAAGAATTATTCTAAGAAGTAGCTTGAGAGAGTGACTCATGAGACTAATTAGTCTAAAGTCTTTACATGATGATGTATTAGGTTTTTTGGAAGTGGGATAAATGAAGATCCCAACCATATTTGTGACAGTGTTCCAATTTCGGTTATAAATATTGTTAGTTCTGAGACATTGTCGTCGTCTAGAAGTTTGGGCCAGTCTGATGGTATTTGGTCAGGGCCTGAAGATTTCTCATTGTTGTGCTTTGTTTGATGGCTTTCTGAACTTCTGCTTTTAAAATACTAAGGACCAGAATTCGTATACTTTGTGGCGTTAAGTGGTGGCCTTGTCTCCAGGAAGACCTCTTTTATGTAGTTGGTCCATTCTTCCTTTTTCTCTTTTAAATCGAGAATAATTTTACCTTTAGAGTTTCTCATAAAGTGAGGAGTTATTTTTCTCTGAGTGTAGTTCTTTGATCTCAAGACATCTCTGTTCCATCCAGTCCTCTTTTGCTCGCTTAACCTCGTATCTTATTTGTCGATGTATTTCTCTATATCAAGTCTCATCTTTATTTTTACAATTTCTTCTTTGCTGAATAAAGTCTAGTATGTTATCGGTCATCCAATCCTTTTCCTTTACTGGCTCTTTTTCTGATTTCAAAACTTCGTCTGCTATGGTTACCATGGCGGAATTCATTATATCTGTATTTTGTCCGATATTTTCTTGTTCAAATTTTTCTAGTTGTTTTTTAAATTCATGATTTATCTTATTTCCGAACTTATCTGCTATTACGGCATTTCTTAGGAGTCGATTATTATGTTTTTTCTGGGCTGTCGGGGTTTTTATTATTTTTAATTTTAGTTTGAATCCAGCACAGAGCAGATTATGATTAGTTGCGGCATCTGCACTTGGAAATGTTTTTTCAGATGTAATACTGTTTTTAAATCTTCTGTTAATTATAATGTAGTCGATTTGATTTCTGACTACTTTTCCTTCTTGATCAGCTGGAGATTTCCAGATATATAGTCGTCTTTTAGGTTTTTGAAACTGTAATTTTGAAAATTATTTGTTATAATGCAATTCTCTTCTTGGCAGAACTGTATTAGTCTCTGCCTTCTTCCGTTCCTTCCTTTCTCCAAGTCCATACTTTTCGGTTATATTTTGTGTTATTTCGGCACCAACTTTTGCCTTGAAGTCTTCCATAATAATCTTAGTTTCATGTTTTTTTATGCTCCGGAGAATTTGTTTAATTTGGTTGTATAATTGCTCAATTTCTTATGGTTTGTTAGCTATTGGTGCATAGACCTCTATTATATTGATATTCATTAATTTATTTTGCAGCTGTATCATCATGATGCGATCATTGAAAGGAACGAAATTTGGAATACAGTAATGAATTTCTTCTATGACAATAATTACGACTCCGTATCGTCTGGGTCCTTTTGTCTTTCCCGAGGGGCAGATAATGTATCTATTGCTCTCGAATATATTTGACCCTAGCGATTTCGTCTTGCAGATACCTAGGATAGGAATGTCTAGTCTGGCCATTTGTAGCTGAACATTGTGTAACTTCGCGCCTTCAAACATAGTTGTGACGTTTTACGTAGCTATCCTGTGGACTTCCACGACACGGGGTTTTCGTGGGTTTACGATCTGAGAGGCCCGTGGTCTGGTTGTGATCTTCCTCCCCTGCCGGATCTTGGATTCCGAAGTCCATGATCATTAAAAGTATGCATACTTTCTTCCTCTGTCATGGGAAGCTGTACGAGAGATATCCTCAAGGATTATTAATGTAGTGGTTTCTGCTGGCCACTGGAGTTCAAAATGATTGATTTTATAAGGTTCTGTAACTGTTTTCTAAAATTTAGAATCTTCCATGTCGGCTTAGTGTGGACTTAATTGTCCAAAATTTCAACTTTCAGATAGGGCTTGAATTAGAAGTTTGTCAGATTGAGGAAATGGACTCATAGCAGGAAGCGAATTGGGATATTTAACGGTTTTCTTGGTCTTTCTAGATAAGACGTAAATTCAAAAATAAAAATGCAGAAAAATACCAGCAGATCCACAAAACCATAAGAACGAAAATTTGAGAAGCCAAAGAAAAACGGTTTTCCAACGAATGCAGGGAAATAGAACAATACGAACGAAAATACGACAGTTACAATATGCACAAAAAAATAAAATCGATGACAAACAAGAGGAAATTCAATAAGTCACCCAACAGCATAAAATATAGCGATGGAAATCTTATCTCGGAGCCATCAACGATCTTAAAAACATGGAAATCATACATAGAAAAATTATTTGCATCTGACAGGACTGATGATCACCTATATGGAGAAGGAGAAACGGGACCTTCAATGCTTATATCGGAGATAGAAGATGCCATTACAGCACTAAAAAACAATAAGTCAGCAGGTCCGGACAATGTACCCTGCGAAATATTAAAGATCCTATGTAAATCAGATAAACAATTCCTTGATAATCTAGTTGTACTTTTTAACAACATATATAATAGCGGTAAAATCCCGGAGAACTGGCAGCAGTCAACATTTATTACAATCCCGAAGAAACCAAATGCCCAAATTTGTGATGACTACCGGCTTATAAGCTTGATCAATCATGTCACTAAAGCGTTCACTAAGATCATTCATAGAAGAATATATGATAAATTTGAGTCAAATATTGATAGATCTCAGTTTGGTTTTCGGAAAATACTTGGAACTAGAGAAGCAGTTTTTGCTCTATAAGGTGCTTATACAGCGGTGTAGAGACGTTGATAAGGACGTGTATTTGTGCTTTATAGATTTTAGAAAAGTATTTGACAATGTCAATTATGAACAATTGATGGATATTCTGCGAAAGACAGGTATTGACGACAAGGACATTCGAATTGTGGCAAACCTATACTGGGGTCAAACAGCAAGAGCAAAAATTGGCAACGAACTCACTGAAAGCGTGCAGATCAAAAGAGGTGTCCGTCAGGGGTGTATATTATCTCCACTTCTATTCAATATGTATTCCGAGGAAATATTTAACAAATGTATGGAAAATACAAATGAGGGCATAAAAATAAACGGCGAGTTAACGAACAATATAAGATATGCCGACGACACGATGATCCTTGCCAGTACCATAGACGAATTACAACAAGTAATGGAAAGACTTTATTCAGTTAGTGAGGAATACGGCCTGAGCCTCAACTTCAAGAAGACAAAGTGGATGCTGATAAGCAAAAAGCAACAACCTGCTCCACAATTACGGATAAGTAACATACTAATTGACCATGTAGAATCTTATGTGTACCTTGGCAATTACGTAAATGCAAAATGGGAACAGACCATAGAAATTAAGGCGAGAATAGAACGAGCTAGAGCAGCATTTAGCAATATGAAAGAGCTCCTCATAAGCAAGGATTTGTCTCTTCCCCTAAAACTACGTATAGTTAAATGCTATATTTTTCCGATCTTGCTGTATGACGTGGAGGCCTGGACGCTGACGGAGACGCTAACGAAAAAACTAGAAGCATTTGAAATGTGGGTGTACCGACGCATTCTTCGTATATCCTGGACCGAACATGTCACCAACATAGAGGTACTCCAAAGAATCGGAAAGGAGAAAGAAATCGTGAATACAATTAAACAAAGAAAGTTTGAATATCTAGGCCACATATTGAGACACGATAAGTACCGTCTGCTACAATTGATTGTCCAGGGAAAAATAGACAGTAAGCGAGGGCCAGGCAGGAGAAGACACTCGTGGCTCCGAAATCTGCGGAAGTAGTTCGGGCTCACATCGGTCGAACTATTCAGAAGCGCCGCAAACAAGATCAAAATTGCCATGTTATTAGCCAACGTTCGCAACGGACAGGGCACTTAAAAAAGAAGAAGAAGATTTGTCCTGTTCACCGATTGCACAACCAAAATAATACTAATATGTTTTTTTATCGAAGAAATATTCTTTCTCTGGAATTTCAAAAGTTCTCCACAAATATGACAAAAATATAATTTATAAAAACTGTTAATTAACAAAAGATAGTAAATCAAACCGCAGGCAAAAAGCATTACATGGAAGAAGCCACCGTGTTACCAATAAGAAAATATGTATTTTTAAGATATAATAAATTACAAAAAAACTTAGGTCAAAGGACACCTTTTGAGAATATATTCAGCTTAAGGATAGAAAAATACTCAATAAATTAAGAAAATTTTAGTTGAACAATATTATTTATTCTTACCTGTAAGTAGCCTTTTGTAAAGGTTCATACACAAAATCAGCTTTAGCAGCCAAGTGACCTTTATTAATGAAAATATCGCCATTTATATATTTGCCAGAATCATAATTTAATCCTACGATATCGTTTACCGTGTATTTTACATCTCTAAAAAGTCGATATAAGTCTGAATTTAGTTCGTAAAAGTTTTCGTCTTGTATAAAATAGGGATTTTGAAAACCTTTAGCCCTACTATTTGTGGCAGCAGAAATGTTGTAGTGGGAGTAAACTGGAATCTTATCAACAATATCAAAACAGACATCAATATGGTTAAGATATCGACCAAAAGAATCGATTCGAAATCCAATTTTTAGAATTATTAAATTGTTAAGTAACTTGTTATGGCAGTTAATATTAGGATCTCCGTGATTGAGTTCATAGTACCTGACTTTTCTGACAGTAGGTACAGGTTCGCTGATACATTTAAGTGAGGAATAATCAAGAACCTGATCCTCGGGGAGCAATGGAATTTTAAATGCACCATTTTCTTCACAGGTTGCTGTTATCACGTTGCTGCCTACATTTCCACCGACAGCGATTCTACTTTCTGGGCACGAAAATTCTACCTGGGAATTTGGAGCCAATCTAATACTGTATTCGCCCGGTAGAGGATAAATCAGAGTATTGCTAGTAGGATTTATGGTAAGCGGCGCCTTTGTTTGCATAGGATATATATTGCAACCTAAAAATTATTTAAAAGAAATTTGTAAGTATGTAATTGTAAAATTAAAACCCATATATTATTCTACCCAAACCCAATATTTGTTTTAAACCATCCAGTGAGCTGTCATCAATACCACGGATATGCTCAAATTCAACCTACTGCAATTAAGGGGGTATGTTCACGCCGCAGTTAAAACGAGTGGTGTTCAAATAAACTAACGTTAACAATTTCTTGAATAGATGGCAGCACGTGCATCATATTTTAATATTTTGATTTTCTCGAAATTTAATTATCTGAACAGCGACAGTGTTGCCAACGAGGCCAAGTTATGGAACTTAAAATATAATATACGATCGGGAGAATCGGTATAGTTCGCTCTCGGTCGGCAGTCTTCTGCAATGTAAGTTGAAATTGCGCTATCGTATTATTTGATTTGAAGTTTCACAAATTCTAATTTTTGGATTGGATAGTTGGATCATTCCATATTATTTTTTAATTTTTGTATCGTGTTGCGTTGAGGTTCATTTACCTTTGAAGTTAAATTGTTGTTTTGTTTTTTTTTGTTTTGTTTTTTTGAAACATTTTAAATGGTGCATATTAGTTTTGTAAAAAACTAAATTTATTTCAAGTACAAAAAATTACTTATAATAAAAATATACACCTGTAAATTTCATAATTTATTAACCCATCAGAGGACGCTAAGGACTGATCAGTTCTTTGTAATTATACATTTATCTTGGCAATAAGACTATTGAATTTATATTCATTTTCAGCTAGTAAACGAAACGCTTCCGTTGCTAAATCAATTTTTTTTTCATTTTAAACTTCACTCTGTAAAAATGTCATTAACCCACTCTAAAGTGTGTTTTTAAAGTTGTAACTTCTGCAGTTTTTCCAATATTTTCCATGGACACGAAATTCAATTTGGAGATCCTCTATGCCAAACCTAGACTGCAATCTCTGAATAATTTTTGAACTCGATTGGAGGTAATTTAAATTTGGGCTTCTTCGGAAGCTTCTTCGAATATACTTTTAAGTACCGTAGGTTAATCGAGGCAAAATTTTGCCTTGGTTTTACCTTTATTTACCTTTATAGTCGTACTTGTTGAATCACAATATCGAGTAATAAAAAAAGGGTCGATGGTCAGAAGTTATATCGGCAGCTGTTATATGGGCAATCAATTGAAAATTTTGGATTATTGATAAGAAGAGAATTATTTGTAAGGTATGCTTTAGGTCAAGCTGATGTGAAAGAGATTTCATGCGCAGAAATTTCTGTGTGGTGTTTTGTCTACAACTTCCTGTTCCTTTCTATGTTAATCAATGTGAATTGAACTACCGATTTGTTTGCTGTCGTTCAGATCGTCAAATTAAGTATCTGTACGGTAATATTTTTCCTTTTATGTACTGTTTTGTGAATTTATTCCAGTTATTAGTTTCGGTTTCATAATTAATTTTTCATAAGTTGATTTTTGTGAGTGTAAGAGAGAATCTTTCTGTGCAATATGAGTGGAAAGCGAAAGAGAGTAATTGCACCTTTGGAAACAAAAGTGAATACAATTAAGAGGTTGGACAAGGGTGAATCAATAAAGAAGGTTTCTTTAGATTTAGATGTCGGAGAAGTAACTGTTGGATATTGGAAGCGTAAGCCGAATGAAATCGAACAGTGGGTAAACCGAAGTGTGAGTGGTGGTAGTGGATTGGTCCAAAAAGCTTTGTTGTTGTTGGACAACGCACGATCCCACCCATATGTGAGGGAATTGATTAGTGGTGACATACAAGCTGTGTTCCTTCCACCCCATGTAACATCTCTCATCCAACCCTAGACCAAAACGTTATATAAGGAATGAAGAGGAATTATCGGCGGAAGCTTCTTCAGGTACTATCTATCTATCTATCTAATCAGCCTTAGACGCCCACTCTTGGGCATAGGCCTCCCCTGTTAATCTCCATTGGTCTCTATTTTGGGCGATCTACATCCAGTCCTTTCCTGCCTTTCTCCTAAGATCGTCAGTCCATCTCATCTGTGGTCTTCCTCTTTTTCTTTTCTTTTCCCATGGTCTCCAGTGTAGAATTCGCTTATTCCATCTTTCATCTTTTTGCCGGAGAGTGTGACCGGCGAAGTTCCATTTAAGTTTTGCAACCTGTCTTGATACATCGTTCACCTTTGTTTTTTCTCTGATCCATGAGTTTCTTTTCCTGTCTTTAAGACCGATACCCAGCATCTGTCTTTCCATTGCTCTTTGTGTTTTGGATATCCTGTCGATGTTCTCCTTTGTGAAAGTCCATGTTTGTGAGCCATATGTGATAACTGGTAAAATGCACTGGTTGAATACTTTCGTTCGCATATATTTAGGGAACTTTTTATTTTTTAGAATATATAATAGTTTACCAAATGAGGCCCATGCTAGTCTAGTTTTTCTTTTTATTTCTTCTGTTTGATTGTCCCTGTTCAGCTTTATTATCTGTTCTAGGTATATGTATTCTGCCACCTGCTCTAATTTATTCTGTTTGACTACTATTTCTAATTGGTCTTCTTGGTTTGTCATAGTCTTGGTTTTACTATAGTTCATCTCTAGACCTATCTCTGTCGCTTTTCTATCTAGTTTCTCAACCATCTTCTGTAACTCTTCCTTCTTATCTATTATCAGGACTATATCGTCTGCATATCTCAAGGTACTCTGCATATCTTCAGCCACTGCTAACTATAAACTGGATGAAGGGCTGACTGTAATTGAGGCATTGAAGAAGATCACGGTTAAAGATGTTTGCTATTGGATTGCATCTGCCTGGGACGACGTAAAAATGTCCACTACTCAGAAGTTGTGGAAAAAATTATTTAAGATAGACAACAAAACACAAGACGTTCAAAATGAAACTGATGACTGTAAAGTTGATTCTATAGCCCACCTAGCCAATCAATTACCAGTAGAACAAACAATCGTAAACCAAGACATCATCGATTGGAGGAATCTAGATAAAGAAGTGGAACTGACAGATGATACAATTGCCAATCTAGGTCTAAACGTCACCCATGAAGAAGAAGAAGAAGATACAGATGGGATAACTCAAAAGATTTCTCATTCCGAAGGATTTAAGTCCCTTGAAGCAGCTCTCGTATACATTGAGCAACAAGAAGAATCAACACCATTAGACGTCCTTCATTTTCAACGTTGGCGCAACATCGCCGCCCCAAAAAGAGGAATGAAGTTGAAACAAAAATCAATCAAAGACTTTTTTAAAACATTTATAAATTAATTTTTTTTTATCTTTTATACTACTTTTATAGCAGTTTTTAGTTATTAAAATAAACACATTAATCATTATTGGTATGGTATCATTAATTTTTTCGACTTTAATGAACCCTTGCTCATAGAATAAGCGCTAACTTGTATAATGAAACTTTGAATAAGCTCGATCAAGTAACCAGCTGAAAACGTCCAAGGAAGCTTTCATATAGTTTCATTCTTATGCACGACAATGTTCATATCTCAAACATTTTACCGTAATTTATATTTCTCAAACAAGAACCCAAATAACACTGCAAAGAAAGATATTAAGAGAAAGATAACGAATGTCAACTCAGAAATATTCCCTAACATAGAATCCTTCGAAATAAATTAAGATATGGCACAACTAAAGAACAATAAGACTCTGGGCCTAGATGGAATACTTGTAGAAATGTTGAAGGAGGGGAGTGAAAGTATTCTCGAAGAATTGAAAGAAATTTTTAACGAATGTCTTCACAGAGGAAAAGTCCCAGATGATTGGAATGAAACTTTGACCATACTTCTCTTCAAAAAAGAAGACAGGTGAGATCTGAAGAACTAGAGGCCAATCTCCCTGCTGTCCCAAATGAACAAACTGTTTATGAGAGTAATAACTATCCCGATAGTGATCAACCGGTAAAGCAGGCAGTGTTCCGAAAGGGTTATAGTACAGCAGATCATCTTCTTACAGTCAGAACGCTACTAAAGAAAGTCAATGAATATCACTTGAACTTATACATTGGCTTCATTGATTATAAAAAGGCATTCGACTTCTTTTCAAATATTGAAAGAAGCTGAAAAGAAATACTGTCCTCGTCCTGAAAACAATAACAAAAAATTAAGCCACAACACAAAACATGTTCTAGAGGAAAGAAGAAAATTAGGGAAAATCAGGATCATAACCAAAATGATCTAAAAATTTTGAATAAGAAAATTAAAAAAGAAGTTAGAAAAGATCTGAGACGATACAATACGGTGGAAATAACTAGAGTAATAGAAGAAAACAAAAGCTTGAAAGTACTCAGACAGACCATGTCCATTGGAAGAAAAAACGTCACACAATTAAGAAATGAACAGGGTCATATCATTGAGGATAGAGTTCAAATTATGAACACAATAGAGAGTTTTTATAGACAACTATACAAAGAACAGCAATGTAACCGGAGTGGATCATTACCAAAGATAATCAATCAGGATCTGAAATTTTACCGGACGTAACACCCAATGAAGTTCGAAGGTCAGTGCAAGAAATGAAAAACAATAAGTTCCCGGAGGCGATGAAATAGTGGCAGATGCCTTTAAAGTGGCTGGAAAAAGAATATGGCAGGTCCTTGCCAAGCTATTCACTAGATGTTTACAGGAAGCAATAACACCAACCCAGTGGCATAACGCAGAAAGTATCATACTTCATAAAAAAGGGATGCTACCGACCTCAGCAATTTCAGGCCCATAAGTCACATATTTATAAACTATTTACAAAAATAATTACTAAACGACTAGAAAATAAATTGGAATTTTATCAGCCCATAGAACAGGCGGGGTTTAGAGAAGGCTATAGAACAAACGATCACCTACTGGTATTAAAAAATCTTATAGAAAAATGCACTGAATATAATAAACCACTAGCTTTAATATTTGTCGACTATGAAAAGGCATTCGACACCGTAAATCAACAAAAAATGTTGGAAGCCTTGACAGAATGCCGACTTGACTATCGGTATATAAATATAATTAAACACATATACCAAAACGCAACAGCCAGTATTAGAGTGGATGATCGTCAAACCCAGAAATTTAAGATACAACGTGAAGTACGCCAGGGGGACACCATATCGCCGAAACTGTTCACTACGCTTTTGGAATATATATGTAAAAGGGCAAAACAGCCATCTAAGGTTTGCAGATGATATTGTACTAATAGCTGACTGATTTGCGGACAGTGCTAAGGGTTTATACTGACTTTTGAATGTCATAACCAGAAAGGGAGATAGCTTGGGACTAAATATAAACACAAATAAAACAAAAGTAATGGCTTATTCGTCTTCCGGGTTTGGACCATGTCATTTGTGAGTGACCCAAAAGTGGGTTCATCTCGACGTTTCGCTACAATTGTATGTAGCTTCTTCAGGAGAACAAATAAAAAAAAATCAAAAGACAGGAAGATGGGTAGTTAGCAACGGTAACTCAGTTACTCAACGCAACCAGAGGCGAATACTAACTACCATGATGGGCATTTGGTCACAGTAACTCAACTACTTAACGCAGCCAGAGGTGAAAACCAAATGCCAGGACAGGGATTCACGTCCAACAGCTCAGAACACTAATGCGTCGAGAGGCGGGAAGTGAATCCGACGATTACTCTGCTACTGCTCTATTTATAGTCGCGGTGACCTGT
The DNA here is from genome assembly GCA_918026665.1 of Diabrotica balteata. Classification (NCBI taxonomy): domain Eukaryota; kingdom Metazoa; phylum Arthropoda; class Insecta; order Coleoptera; family Chrysomelidae; genus Diabrotica; species Diabrotica balteata. The sequence continues at coordinate 2,835,818 of OU898283.1, read as the reverse complement.
GGTGTCGGGACGTATCGGCACACTCCGTGGCGCGAACGTCAAGAAGCGCGTGCTGGTCAATCATGTGGCTGCATCGTGGTAGCGGGACCGGACGGCGGCTCTAGACTGAGATTCCAGATGGGAGACAGGTAGTATCCTTCCTCTCGATTGATATTATGTGGATTTTTTCGGATCTCTAGAGATTCGCGGATTTTCCTGGAATAAAAGAAGGGGCTCTTAGAAATAATATGGGTTTTTTCGAACAATATGGAATGACCGGTTTCTTTGCAGTGTTCTGCAACTGCAGAATGGGAGAAAAGACCTGATCGAATGCATCTTTGATGCTCTTGAATCTGAGTTTTGACGGAACGACCAGTTTCGCCAATATACACATGTCCACATAAACAAGGAATAGAATAGACACCACAGGAAGATAGGGGCGGTAATGGGTCCTTAGGAGAGGGTAGATATTGTGAGATTTTCTTGGGTGGTCGCTTTCTTTTTCTTTGTTCTCCTGAAGAAGCTACATACAATTGTAGCAAAATGTCGAGATGAACCCACTTTTGGGTCACTCACAAATGACACGGTCCAAACCCGGAAGACGAATAAACTATAATTCTGACTCTGGCCGTGGAAGCCTACGATTTCATTCAAAAGTAATGGCTGTTACACGTGCACCAAATGTGGAAACTAATATTCGTATCTATAAAAAACATATAGAACCAGTACAAAGATTCCAGTATCTTGGTTGCTGGATAACAAACGATCTTGACCACAAGGTCGAAATAGGTACTCGTATAGAATATGCTATATTTGCCCCATTTCAACGAATAAAAATAAACTCTACGTTATCGTTGGATATCCGATACCACTTTGTAAAAACGTTTATTTATTCCATATTGCTATACGGAGTGGAAACATGGACTCTCGGAATTACAAGTATGAGGCGTATAGAAGCCTTTGAGATGTGGTTTTTCGAAGGATGCTGAAGATCTCTTGGACAGAGCACGTGACCAACAACGAGGTGCTAAGAAGAATGGGCACTGAGAGAGAACTCCTAAATATTGTAAAAACAGAAAAACGAGTTATCTAGGACATATTTACAGAGGAGAAAGATACAACTTCCTACGACTTATAATGGAAGGGAAAGTGGAAGGAAGAAGTGGTCCAGGAAGAAGAAAATGCTCCTGGTTAAAGAATGTAAGAGACTGGACAGGCATGGACACACTTCGATACTAATGAACAGCTCAAGATAGAGAGCAATTTGCTGTAGTTATAACTAACCTTTAGTAATGGTAAAGGCACCTTAAGAAAAAGATATTTTAATCCCAAAAATTAGTTTATACTATTTTAAAAGAATTTTAGTTTAATTTCAGTATGTAATTTTTTCTAATAAATACTGAGTCATTGACACAAGCAAATTTTATTAAGTAGCTACTACATCATTTAAGCTGTGACTGGCTGTGTATATATAGGGGAGAAGGTGGGAATGGCGCTCAGTGGGGAATGACGCTCACCACAGTTTACCTAGCCCAGTCGAGTTTACTACGTCCCGTTTGATGTCATTGCCTCCTCGGAGCCCTCCCGAACTAATCGGAAGCATAACTGTGTCGATATTTAGCATCGGTCGGCGGTTCTGACAGAAAACGTGAAATTTTGTGATTTTACTGTAATATTTTTGTCGCAAATATCTGAAGGTAAGTTGTAATAACGTTATTTTGTAGTATTATATCATATACTTATTCGATGAGATGTGTCTTGGATGTATTTTAGCATGAACACTATTTACTTATTGTAACCTAGAAAAATTGTGTCACCATATTTGTTGAAGCTTTCAGTTTGGGGCAATTCCGCTCAAGCTGATCGTGATTACCCCGTTAGAGAGCGGCATTGCCCCAACTGGTATTTGGCTGTTAATCTTAAAAATTATGATTAATTATACATAATTATTTGGTTTCAGATGGTTCGTAATAGAAAAAGGACAACCACTAAAGCACAATGGTCACCAGAAGTAATGATAGCTGCCATAGAAGCTGTGAGGTCCGGAAGAAAAATTAGGGAAGTGACACGTACTTTCCAAGTGCCATACAGTTCCCTTCGAGATAGACTTAAAGATAATTATTATGACCCTCGACTCGGAAGAAGGTCCACATTTTCTACAGAACAAGAAAGGTTAATTCAGAGTCATGTTTTAAAATTATCAAATCAATTTTACGGACTCACAGCTCTTGAATTCAGAAGGATTGCTTTTCAATTTGCGAAAGCAAATAACATAAAAAATATGTTTAATGAAGCAACTCAGTTAGCAGGGAAAGATTGGCTACATAGATTTTTAAAAAGAAATCCACAAATTAGCCTTAGAAAGCCAGAGGCAACTAGTCTTAACCGAGTTAAAGGGTTTTCTAAGGAAAACGTAGCAACATTTTTTCGTAACTTGGAAAATGTCATGGAACGCTATAAATTTGATCCTTCATCGATTTACAATATGGATGAGACAGGGATTAGTACGGTGCATAAGCCCATACAAATACTAGCACCCAGAGGACAAAAACAGGTAGGGATAGTGACAAGTGGAGAACGCGGCCAAACCACCACCGTTTGCTGTGCGTTTAGTGCTTCTGGAGGTTTTGTTCCTCCCATGTTTATATTCGCAAGGAAAAGAATGACTCCTCAGCTACAAAAAAATGGACCCCCTGGATCAGTATGCAAATGCTCAAAATCTGGTTGGATCACGGAGGAATTGTTTTGTGAGTGGTTAAAACATTTTACAAAACATTCAAATGCTACAAACGACAATCCGTTCTTTTGATTACCGACAATCACAGCAGCCATATTTCTCTCGATTGTTACAACTTCTGCCGTGAAAATGGAATAGTTCTACTCTCTATCCCTCCACATACCTCGCATCGACTACAGCCTTTGGATATTTGTTTTTACGGTCCTCTAAAAAAAGCTTACAATCGTGAATGCGATTTATTTATGAAATCAAAACCTTTAGAAAAAATAACAAATTATGAGATTGCTGAATTATTCAACAAGGCCTATGGAAAAGTTGCCTCGATTGAAAAGACTATTAAAGGGTTTAGTTCTGCCGGTATATATCCTTTAAACCCCTTCATATTCAATGACGATTTTCCAGATTTTAATGATCAAGAAAATGACCATACTGTGGATAACACGACAAATACTGTCGCAGATGAACAGCAGCCTTCTACCAGTAGAACAATTTCCCATTCTGTAAATAGAATAACCAATGATTCATCCAATGATGCAAAATCCTCTAACAAAAATAGCGGAAATGCTGCTACCGATAAACTTTAAGCCCTTGAAACATCATTACATAATATCACACCTCTTCCTACAATACACAATAGAGCAAATAAAAGGCAAGTTGATAGAAAGAAACAGACATCTACAATACTAACATCAACACCAATGAAAGATTTTTTGGAAGAAAACATAAGAAGAAGAATGAAAAAATTGAAAAATCGAAAACCACTAAAATCAAAGAGGAAAAAGTACGCAAAGTGACAAAGAAGGTCAAATTTGATGACAGTTCTAGTGAAGATTCAGATGTCAGCATGACTGGAATTACTGATGACAATGAACCTGACGAGATAGGAGATATGCAAGATACGGAAAATAATATCTGCTTCCTTTGTGGCGAATTCGGTCGAGATCGAGAGTTGTGATTTCGTTGCGTAATTTGCGGAGGCTGAGCGCACGCAGAATGTAGCGGAGTTAATAAGGCTGAGGGTTATGTGTGCGACACATCGAGCAAAAAGACAAAAGAGGGAATGTAAAGGTAGTGGGGGGCAAAAATATTGTTAGACAGGAAGTGCGATCTTTAGAGGCCACATTAAACAAGGAAAGAGAGTCTCTCTCCTTGTTTGACATCAAATTTAGTTGGGTTATGTTATTGTTTGTCCCAAATGTCACACGAAATCTTATTTATATTGAAGTTTTTTAACAATTGTGTCGCATTTTAGACTATTGTCGTTAATAATTAATTAAAACTTTCTTGTCTAAGACACATTCTAAAAAATATTATATAGCTACTGTTGATAAGTGTCGGAAAATTTAAATTTGGCGCATTCGCATTTCCGGATATGTCCGCCATCAGAGGCCACTTTTTTGGTCTCCTTTGCATAAGGATTAGATTCCCTCTTTTGTCTTATTGCTCGATGGTGCGACAACTCTCAGTGAAAGGATTTTTATTTTTCATTCTTAGTTTTAACTGCTATTTTATCTTTTTGACGCAATTTGTGAATTTTGTTTGGAGTTTAATGTTTATTTTATTAATTTGTTCAATAAATATTTTAATATTAGTTGCTGTTTAGTGTTAATCTATATTATAACTATCTGTAAATTAATGATCGCCATTACCCCATAGGTGTGGGTAATTGCGCTCAAGGCACTAATTATATTTTGTTGTTCTAACCAACAAACATAAATAATTTTAGTGCAGTTTTCTTAATCAAATGCTAGAAGAATAAGTATTCTTTACTCAAAATAATTTTCAAGGCTTTTTGAATGAAGTAAGTAAATAATCCCCCCTGCTCCCTTATATAAATTATGTATGATTTTTAGACGTTTATTTAGACTTAGGAGCAGTGATTGTACTTACCACTTAAATCTGCTCTATTTATTATTTCAGAAAAATACAAAACTAATAACAAGGTTTTCACCTTCTCCATCATTGGAAAAAAATGTTGCTATACATGGTTCAAGTTAATCATTACAATGAATTTGGAATATGGTTTTTAAAATACACTTATAATTTTGTTAAATTTTATAAATTTATCAGGACACTTAACGTTTTTAAAACGTCAGCGTGACATTTAGAAATTGTGTGAGTTCTCGTAAGATGGCGACATCTATTACGTAAAAAAGAAATGTATTGAGATCTTCTTTTTCGACATTATCGTATGACACCTAGAATAGCGATCAAGTTTCGTAACTGTTGATTGTAGTTGGTAATTATCTTCTTGATTTTTTTAAATTATTACTATCTTAGGTTTTCATATTTGTTCAAATCTGTTTGCATCTGCAAATAGCTTTGAACATGGTTTTCCTCATTGATATATGGAAATTACCAAGAGTTTATTGTGTTTTAAAGCAATTAAATTTTATAATACAATAAATATACATCCAAAGCCTAAACCAAGCTAAAACGTCCCTTCATAATTTTTATATTTCAGTGAAGTAATCACGAAAAATTACTAAAGGAACAGAAATTAAAAAACTATTAATATATCATTGAAACTCTCTTGATTTAGTTTTTAACTAAATATTTGGGCGATTCTATCGCACTGTTCCCAATAAAAAGGTTACCATTTGTATACAAATTTACTACAAATTTGTCAATTTAGAAATAATTTACCGATTATAATAATAGTACGCTCTTATCAAAAGATATCCAAATTTTACTGTCGAGTTGAAACAAATTTGATTTAACCCTCCGTCGGTCGCATATGTATCAAAATGATACAAGCATGACAAATTTCCTTGCTATAATTGAACCCTAAAGTAAGGAGAACCCACCTTCATAGTACCTTCCTAGACCTGTTTAGTCTAAGGCTCAGTCATATTCGTAACGTCCTAGTGATTAAGTGTGTTTACATACAAGCGTATTGTATCATATTGATACATGGTGACATAACGTGTAACTGTTGTTTTACTTTTATATAATTTTAATTTACTTATGTACAACCTAAATAATCCGAATAATGTAAAATATCTTCGAAAATTTATGTTACAAGAGGACGAGAATGAAGATGCCCCTAACCAAGTGGAAGATTTCGAGGATGAACTGGACACAGATGCGGAAGATCAGCCAACAGTGAAAGATGAAAGATTCTTCGACTTCTGAGGAGGTAAAAATGGCAGCCCAAAATAGATCATTTTTAAGTAGAAATTTTAGATCTAATAGAAATTAGATATTTCACTGTCTGCCAATTTATATTCCCGAATTAAGCCACAACCACCGATATTACGATACCAAGCTTGCATAAGATGAAAACGGCACCCTTTAATGTGCACATTTGGAAATTCAAAACGCGCAGCATTGTGGATAGCAATTTCAAAGTCGGAGAAAACGATTTTGGATTGAATTTTAGACCAATTACTTCACATTTGTATTTCAAAACATTCAATAGTTTTTATTAGGATTTGTTCCGATTTGTCGGGAAGTAAACAATAACACAATGGTATATAATGTCCATTGATAAATACATGTATGGTAAAAAAATTGCGTGAAATATTGAGCACAGTAACTAAATATACCGTCCATATAAATCGTTTCACTACCGCACATATCACGACTTACATATCACGAAGGACCAGGTTGACCAAAACCATTTGCAAGAATTGTAAACGATATATTTGTGGCATGCATACAACCCCAGCGTGCACATTATGTAACTCAAGGTTACAAGAACAAGAAGACTCAAGTGACACATAAGTGACAGATCGCTAGCGCAATGAACTGAAATAAAGATTTTTTTGTTTTGAAATGTTTATAAGAAAATAAAATAATTTATTTTTGCGTCATAAAGAGTAAGTTACAACCAACGGAAGGTTAAAATTGATTTGACGCGCATACCTGACATTAAAAATCACCGGTCGCATCAAACGTTGTTGCTGAGAGAATGGTTTATTCTATAGAAAAAGTTTTAATAAATATTTTTGTTCTTAATCATCTTAGCTACATTTTTTATTTAAAATATTTTTTTCTACGACGTACAGATTCTTCGTAAATCGATTTTTTTTCGTGTTTTGCCCCATAGAGAGAGGAGTTTAGGTTAGGCCTTGGGGTAAAAGTGGTAGACTTTTCTGCATCTTTTTTGGCGTCCTAAAATAAACATTCTCAGCAAAATTCAGGTTGTTAATATGTTTTTTAGAGATCAAATCTCTGAAAACTGAATTATATTACTCCCTTGTGAAGAAAAATTTAAGGTTATGGTCAAGTTCGACTTTGTTAGATAAATTCCACTGCATCACTAACTGTCTTAGTATTCGTGTGCTGATAAAGAATACCTACTAATAGGCTAAATAATAAAACATTTTCTTTACAAACTCTATATTTTTTAGAAAAAAATATATTTCTCTTATTCTAGTAATCCCTTTATAGTAAGGTTAGGCAAGACGGTTATTAGTGATCTGAATTTCGTATCTGCACAATTGCAAGCATATGAATATCCAGTTCTGACATTATTCTTATTCCATTTAAGCCAAGTAACTTTTGCTGCCACATCAGTGTTGCAGATTTTTTGATTATCGCTTGTTATAGCTTCATATGGATTATTATGCCCAACCAGAACAATACAATGTTGAGTTATTGGTTCATATATTAGTCTCCAAAATACTTCTGGTGCTGGGAGAGCAGGAGAATGGCTTTTATCTTGATGGTTAACGTAAATATACAAATCTACAAGTTGGGACGTTTGGGAGTGGGGTAGGCTAGAAATTCCATACACTCCTGTCCAAACTTGTAAGTTGACGTTTTTGTTATTAGCATAATTTCTTACATCAGTTTCTACTTGGTTCCAATTACCTCCGTTAAAAGTGTTCCATTGAGGAGCTGCATTGACATACCTAAAACATGAAATATTTCTAAGCCAGTATAGTATACATTGCTTTTGAGATAAAACTATCCACCTTAAATAACTTTTGAACTTCTAATTTTTAGGAAAAGCGCAAAAACACGTCATTACTATTTAAAGGGCAGACATTATGTCATATTTAAGCTTTCTGGGAAGGCACCCTCTCACTTCTCATATCATCCGCCAAGTTATTGTTAACTTACTTCCACCTATAGAGGTATTAGTGTGACGCGCTCTGTGGGCCGGTTGTACGGCAGAATATTAAAGAAGAGGGTTGAAAGACAGATACAAGATATTGAAGAACAAAGCGGCTTTCGTACCGGGAGATCCTGCCTTGATAATATATTTATCCTACGACAAATAATTGAAAAGCGTGTCGAAAGAAGTAGAGAGACCCATTTGGTATTTATAGACCTTTAGAAAGCATATGATAGTGTCCCGTTAAAGAAAATGTTTGAGGTCCTCAAAAGGTCCGGATTGGATTCGACGTATATCCGAGCGATATATAAATTGTACGAAAATGCAGTTAGTTGTGTAAAAATTGGAACCAGAACCTCAAATGAATTTAAAGTCACTAAAGGCCTAAAGCAAGGATGCTGTTTGTCACCGACACTCTTTAAAATATACGTCCAAGAAGCAGTGAGGAATTGGAGAAATAAATGTAGATTTATGGGCATCGAAGTGGGACAAGAAACTCTGTATACATTGTTGTTTGCAGATGATCAGGTGGTGGTTGCAACCGATGAGGAAGATATAAATTATATGAATCGAAAATTATTTGAGGAATATGCCAAAATGGGGGCTTACTGTAAACATAAGCAAAACAGAATATTTAAAAATTGGAGGAAATACCACAGATCTGAGGCTTGAAAACGCAGTCATAAAAGGCTGCAACCAGTATAAATATCTAGGAAGCATCATATCAGCAGATGGCAGAGTTAAGATAGATGTACAAAACCGAATAACCCAAGGGAAAAAATGCATCCGAATACTGAATTCATTTACTGTGGTCTAATGTGTGATGAGTAGTGATGAGAATGGAGGAGGAGCGGTGGCCAAAGAAAGCCTTATTGTATGTTCCGCCAGAAAGAAGGAAAAGGGGAAGACCACCAAATTCCTGGAGAAGAGAAATTACAAAAACAATGCAATCTAGAGGCTTAGAAGAGGGAGATTGTGGAGATAGGAAAAGATGGAGGCTGAAATGCGGGAAGCGGCAATCGCCGTAGGACCCCCGTTAGATGATGATGATGACTTCCACCTTTTTTATTTAATATTTGGATTCTCCTCTTTATAGTGACTTCAAAAATGTATAGCACATCATGCTTAAAGAAATTAGTTTATGATAAAAATAAATACACAATCAAGAAAACTGGATTAAAAAAAACTATTTTTTTAACAATTTTATTAAAGACATTTATAATGAACATTTCACTACCAAAAATGTTTACAATGGCCTATCAAGGAGCGTTTTTCTAGCTGAGTCATTTTGTTCCATCCGCATTACATGCCCTAATCCATCTCAGATGGCCTATCATAATATGTTTTACGATATCAGGTTCCTTTTTTAATCCCCAACAAGAGAAAGTGATTCAAAGGACGAGGAATTTAGCAAAGGTAAAAAAATGTAGGAATTCAGACAAGAAAATGAAAAGCTGAAGCAAAGAAAGAAAAGAAAAAAGAAAATACTTAAAATGAAAAAGGTCAAAAGACAAAATAATTCAATAAGAATATTTAATAATATTCAATAAGAAATAGAATCAGACCAAAATGTAGTAATAAAAGATTTCTTATGCAAAGCCCTAAAAATTGATACGAAAATAAAATGTGTTGTTCTGAAGCTATTCTCTTGTGGCATTTTAAATTAATTACTATTTAACTGGGAATAAGCCACAATTAAACGTTAAAATACGTTTATTGACGTCTCAATTTCCACTTCGGAAATCGTTTTCAAAATACAAACAGTAAATTAAACAAATTTTGTTTTTTGTTACTTAGTGAAAAATTCTTCTAATAATTTAATTTTATCTGACTCATTTATATTGACAATTCAGACATACATTATGTATTTTAAAGTAGACGACTTTAAAATGATATTGCCAATATAATTGAGTTGCGCTCCTGGGACGACTTTACTTATAAGATAGTTCATTCGATTACATGAAATCAACTTTAACTTGAGAATATCCGTCAGAAAAAATCATAGCATGTAATTCGTCTTTAAAAAGACAAACACATGCCATGATAACAGTAAAAATTCTCCTGTTAGTGATTCCATAGTAAATTATGAGGGAAAAACCAAGAAAAATACCTCATAATACTATCCCGACATGGTAAGTATTTGGTCGTGCATTTAGTTTACCTTCAATAAAGACCAAACTCTGATTTTTTATGTTTTTTATTTAAAAAACATAAATGATGTATCCTCTATCTGTTACTGCCTTACTAATACTGGTATTTTACAAAGAAGCGGCTCTAATTATGCTAAATGAGACCAATTGTGTCGCAAATTCCTCGGCAGAATGTAGTAGGATCTGGTTACCCATATTGAAAGAGGAAGTTATTAATAAGAAAGGTTGTATCCATGTATACGTGTGGATGTCTATATGTTGAAAAAAGGCATTCATAATTTTGAGAGACATTGTTTCATAAAAATTTCTAGAAATCGCCTTTACTTTCTGAATCTACATCTTCATTTCGGACACACTCCGACAATTACGATGTTGTGTCCTTTCTTTTTCATTTCCAGTATTAGCAGTTATTTATTTACTTCAGTCCATGATTTATTATTGTTTTTAAGATTTTTAGAATGACAATAGAGACTCGTCTCTTAGCTCTGTTATCTTTACTCCCTCCAGTGTAGATATGTATATATTCTCCTATCTCTTTATTTCCTTTTCCCTTTTCCTTGGTCTCAATGAAAATACATATATCTATTGTTTCCGCTAATTCTTTGAATACTTCTGCTTGTTTGGTTCTAAGTCCTTGTTCATTCCATGTAGCCAATATCATTTTACTTTTCTGTTGCATAAGTGGTCTTTGTTTTGCTCCATCCTGTGTATTCCGAGGCTTTTGGTCGAAATTATTAGCATTTATTTCTTTTGACGAGGGATGAGTTGCTTGCTCATCGCCTTAACCCTCCTCCTTTATCCAGGCTTGTGACCGGCACCGGTATTTACTGAGCTACTCAACCCACCCAGCACTTACCGGAGGCAGAGTTGGTTACATTGATAATTTTTCGACTATTCTAACAACCATTCAAATTTCGTCATTTTGTGTCATGTGGAACAATTTCACCCAATCATGTCAACATTAGACTGATAATTGCATTCAGTGCAATTTTCAATCCATATGACAACACGATCGAGTTTGACAACTTCATCCAAATAAATTTCAAAATGTCACGTTTCTAATGTTAACTTAAATTTTAATAATTGTACTTTCACTAACTGTACTTTTAATAAATAAATGTTTCGTTATGTTGAGTTATGATTTTTTTTTTTTTTCGAAAAATCGGACATTGATGAATGCCTCATAATTTCATGACAGATTTCTCAAGCTTGTTGCTTGGTAACAGCACTTAGCCTTCGGCTTCGTGCTATTACCAAGGAACGAGCTTTCGATTGTCATGAAATTATCTCGTCTGTTATCAATGTCCTAGGGATATTACTACTGATAATAAGGTTATAATTTTAGATAATATAAGGCCTTTAAGGCAGCTTCCTCAGAACTTACTGTTGTTGCGCAGGTTGCGTTTATATAAAGCAGGTCTGCCAAAAACATGAGGACCTTACGTTAATGAAATATCTATAATAAGAGTATACAACTCATTATGTAGGAGTTGAGGTGACTCCATAATAACACTAATTTTGGAAAGCTTCATCACATCACTCGTATTCATGCACGCTTTATGTCATTGATTATAATGATCATTCTACAAAAAATAACTAAAATATTTATTTACCTATAAGTTGCTCTTTGATGTGGCTCATATACAAAATCCGCTTTGGCAGCCAAATGTCCTCTATTTGGAAAAATACTTCTATTTACATACTGTGTGGATGTAGATTCTAATCCAACTAGGGTATTATAAGTGGTCTGGATATTTTGGTACATTGTATTTACAGACCTGCCCATTCTATAGAAAGTATCATCCTGTGAAAAGGAAGGGTTGGCAACATTTCTAGCCCTATAATTTATAGATGCCGACAGAACAAAATAGGTGTATATTGCAAGCTTACTAGTACTATCAAAACAAATAGTCATAGCTTCTGTGAAACGGTTAGTACTTAGTGCAAATCCGATTTGGATTATTTGTAGTTTTTTATTATTATTAACACATTGATTGTTTGGATCATTTGTGTCAGTGTTTCTAGTAATTTCCCTAACAGTGGGATTAATTACATTATGACAAGACAAATAGGACCAATGCACATCATGACCATTTATGGTAAAGACATCACCTGTTTTACACGTAGCTGTTACAAGTGCTCCTAACGATGTACCGTTCTTGGTGATTTGAGTTCCAGGACATGCAAATTCTACTAATGCGTTCCTAGTAAATGAAAGAGTACTATAACCAGGTGTGGGTTCGATTAGAGACGTCGTACCATATTTTACTACTAACGGAGTATTGCTACCAAATGGATTTATTTCGCACCCTAAAAAAAGTTTAGTAATATTATTAAGATACTTTTATTAGACAAGTAAATTTACATAAACTAAGAGTTTTTAGTAGGAATTATGCAAACAGTTGTAACGATATCGCCGCTGAACGCCGTCATTACTTGCCAAAAGCTATAAGTGGGCTTGCAGTCTCATCAACAACTGGCCATTACCACAAAGAAAACTGGGCGAAAGCGCGAAACAACAATGGAAGATCAAGTGAATCATCAGAGCAAAGAGAATGCTACCAGCAGCACATATGAGAGCCTTAGACAAATTTAAGGTAAGATACTATGTGATAGAGCTAGAAGTACATATACGACATAGATAGGACCCTTAAGCTAGCGGGGACGAATGAACGGAATCCAATTTAACCTACGTAATATTTTTTCACTCATTTTTTACTAATTTATTACCACCCTAATAATTTTTCACCACCAAACCAACCTTAGGGTGAGTGATTCTACAGGCTTAAGGTTCAAGCTAGCAGAATTTGGAAAAAAACTTTGTGCTTATGGCATATTTTTTCACCCATTTTTCACTAATTTATTACCACCCTAATAATTTTTCACCACCAAGCCACCCTTAATTGGAGCGATTTGGACCATGGAAAAGATTAAACGACAAATTACTAGAACCACATTGAAAAACTGACATATTTTCTACATAAAAATAAGAAAAAAAGGATTTAATAATTTGGTACTATAGGGTTGCGAAAATGGCTGGCAACAAAATTTTATCTTGTCTATAGCAACACGGAGAAGCTACATAGAAATCTTGTTTTACTAGTTTCTGAGGTTGTTTAACCAGGATGTTATTCTTCTTCGTCCTTTACCTTGCCTTCCAAATCAAGGTTCAAGCTAGCAGAATTTGGAAAAAAACTTTGTGCTTAAGGCATATTTTTTCACCCATTTTTCACTAATTTATTACCACCCTAATAATTTTTCACCACCAAGCCACCCTTAATTGGAGCGATTTGGACCATGGAAAAGATTAAACGACAACTTACTAGAACCACATTGAAAAACTGACATATTTTCTACATAAAAATAAGAAAAGAAGGATTTAATAATTTGGTACTATAGGGTTGCGAAAATGGCTGGCAACAAAATTTTATCTTGTCTATAGCAACACGGAGAAGCTGCATAGAAATCTTGTTTTACTAGTTTCTGAGGTTGTTTAACCAGGATGTTATTCTTCTTCGTCCTTTACCTCGCCTTCCAAATATTTTTCTCTGCAGGATGGTTTAGAGGAGAGCATATCTGGATTAGTTTAGCATAATGTGTTCGAATATCTGAAGTTTCCCAGATTTTATGGTGTTGAGTACATCTCGGCTCTTTTTATGCTTCAGGAGCCATCTTTATTTGTAATTTGATTAGTTTTTGGTATCTTGATTATTTTTTAATACAGACTTGAATATTATTTAATACATATCTCAAATGCTTCCAATTTCTTGCACATATCTTCGTAGACGAGATTCAACACTTATTATGGTTCCATTCTTTATTTATTATGGTTTCGAGGTAGTTGTAGTACTTTACTCTTTCTATTGTTCTGAAGCTATTTTCTTGTGGCATTGTAAAATTAATTACTATTAAACTGGGAATAAGCCACAATTAACGATAAAAATACGTTTATTGACGTTTCAATTTCCCACTTCGGAAATCGTTCTCAAATACAAACAGTAAATTAAACAAATTTTGTTTTTTGTTACATAGTGAAAAATTCTTCTAATAATTTAATTTTATCTGACTCATTTATATTGACAATTCAGACATACATTATGCATTTTAAAGTAGACGACTTTAAAATGATATTGCCAATATTGTTGAGTTGCGCTCCTGGGACGACTTTACTTATAAGATAGTTCATTCGATTACATGAAATCAACTTTAACTCGAGAATATCCGTCAGAAAAAAAATCATAGCATGTAATTCGTCTTTAAAAAGACAAACACATGACATGATGACAGTAAAATTCTCCCGTTAGTGATTCCATAGTAAATTATGAGGGAAAACCAGAAAAAAAACCTCATAATACTATCCCGACATTGTAAGTATTTGTTCGTGAATTTAGTTTACCTTCAACAAACATCAAAATTCTGATTTTATATGTTACGTTATTTAAAAAACATAAATGATGTATCCTCTGTATGTTACTGACTTACTAATACTGGTATTTTTTTATTAATAACTTCCTCTTTCAATATTGGTAACCAGATCCTACTACATTCTGCCGAGGAATTTGCGACACAATTGGCCTCATTTAGCATAATTAGAGCCGCTTCTTTGATTTTTCATTTTTTACCATCCGTTTCTTTTAGGACTACATTTGAATTATTCCATTGAACCCTATGTTCATTATCCCATGCGTGTTTACAGATTTGAGATCTATCAAATTCTTTATTTTTAATATAAGATTGATGTTCACTTATTCTAATATTCAATGGCCTTGATGATTCACCTAAATAAAACTGATCGCATTCACAAGGTATTTTATAAATGCAATTCTTTGTCCTTTCTTGTTCATTGTTAGGTTTGGTTTTGGACAAAATAGATCTCAACGTGTTTGTAGTTTTGAATGTTGTTGAAATGTTGAATTTATTTCCTATCCTTTTAAGTTTTTCTGATAGTCCCTTGATATAAACGATAAAGAAGAGACAATAACATTTACCATGGAAAAGGAATATAATAACACGCTACCTTTCCTGGATATTTTAATCTCTAAGAACGATACTGGATATGAGACTCAGGTGTATAGAAAACCAACACACACCAATAGATATTTAAATTTCAAATCAAATCACAATATTAATGTAAAAAAAGGGAATAATTAAATCCTTATACGATAGAGCCAAAATTACTTGTTCTAATGAAAATTCGTTCTTGGAGGAGAAACATTTGTTAACATCTGTTTTATTAAAAAATGATTATCCTTTATCGTTTATAAATAAGGAATTTTCAACAATCGATCGAATAGAACAGAACAACTTAGAACGAGATCCTGCAGCATACACAAGGAATAATATGAGGAAAATAACAATACCGTACATAAAAGGACTATCAGAAAAACTTAAAAGGATAGGAAATAAATTCAACATTTCAACAACATTCAAAACTAAAAACACGATGAGATCTATTTTGTCCAAAACCAAACCTAACAATGAACAAGAAAGGACAAAGAATTGCATTTATAAAATACCTTGTGAATGCGATCAGTTTTATTTAGGTGAATCATCAAGGCCATTGAATGTTAGAATAAGTGAACATCAATCTTATATTAAAAATAAAGAATTTTGATAGATCTCAAATCTGTAAAACACGCATGGGATAATGAACATAGGTTTCAATGGAATAATTCAAATGTAGTCCTAAAAGAAACGGATGGTAAAAAAATGAAAAATCAAAGAAGCGGCTCTAATTATGCTAAATGAGGCCAATTGTGTCGCAAATTCCTCGGCAGAATGTAGTAGGATCTGGTTACCAATATTGAAAGAGGAAGTTATTAATAAAAAAATACCAGTATTAGTAAGTCAGTAACATATAGAGGATACATCATTTATGTTTTTTAAATAACGTAACATATAAAATCAGAATTTTGATGTTTGTTGAAGGTAAACTAAATTCACGAACAAATACTTACAATGTCGGGATAGTATTATGAGGTTTTTTCCTGGTTTTCCCTCATAATTTACTATGGAATCACTAACGGGAGAATTTTACTGTCATCATGTCATGTGTTTGTCTTTTTAAAGACGAATTACATGCTATGATTTTTTTCTGACGGATATTCTCGAGTTAAAGTTGATTTCATGTAATCGAATGAACTATCTTATAAGTAAAGTCGTCCCAGGAACGCAACTCAACAATATTGGCAATATCATTTTAAAGTCGTCTACTTTAAAATGCATAATGTATGTCTGAATTGTCAATATAAATGAGTCAGATAAAATTAAATTATTAGAAGAATTTTTCACTATGTAACAAAAAACAAAATTTGTTTAATTTACTGTTTGTATTTTGAGAACGATTTCCGAAGTGGAAATTGAAACGTCAATAAACGTATTTTTATCTTTAATTGTGGCTTATTCCCATTTTAATAGTAATTAATTTACTTTTTCTTTTTCTTAATAATTATCATAATATTTTTCTTTACGGTTATATTGAATCTATATTGTTGACTCTGGTACGTGATTCTGCTCACAAGCACTTGTAGAATATCATTATTCAATCTTTGCTTGTCCACTATTGGATATAGATCTCTTTCATAATTTTTAATCTGTTTTAATCTTGTGCTTCTTCCATTCAATTCTTATGACATCGTTTTAGATCGTCAGTCCAATGTGTTGGTGGACGACCTCCGCTTAAGTAGGCATCATCTCTTGGTTTCTATTCCAGTGTCCGCTTTGCCTATCTGTTATGTCATTCGACTTACTGATCAACCTAGTTCCACTTTAGTGTTGCTATTCTTTGTACAGCATCTGCCACTCCTGATCTTTACATAGCTGGCGGTTTGGAATCTTGTCTCACAGTGAAACCCCAGCATAGCACTCTACATCGCCCTTTGAGCCACACGAATCTTTATTATTGTTCTCCTTGTCAAAATTTCCGCTCCGTAAATGAACAGTGACAAAACACACCGATGAAAAGTTTTCTGTAGGTCATATGAAAGTAAAGTGTAAAGCAAAGAGGAAGTAAGGTATATGAGAGATAGACTATCTTCGAAGAAGCACTAGAATATCCAAGCACAGAATCCACGAGGTCATTAGAGATTGATTTAAGAATGTCACAGACACGTTAACTAATAGAATAGAAAGGAAGATTCTTAAGTGGTTTGAATATATTTTATGAATGGAAGAAAGTAGATGGTTCAGTATAGTAGAGGAAGACCAAGATTGTCTCTGCCTTTGGAGTAAAAATATCAGGAAGGCATTAAAGCGCTAGAATTTAAAAAAAAAAAAACAAGCTTAAGACAATCAAAAATGGCGACTAGTTATGGGGTAATGCGATAGTGTCTTTTAGGAATAGATTTTCCACCCAGGGAAAGTGAGAGCCGTATGGTTCAAGTCTAATTAAGGAATAATAAACAATAATGAAAATGTTACTTTAAATTAAAATTAAAAAAGCATAGTTAAACCAACATTAAAACTCTATAAACTTACCAGTTGTAGCACAATTTCCGACAGATAGTAAGTAAACAACTAATATTACTAAAACAGACTTCATTGTTCCTAAAAGGGAAAAATGCTTTAATGCCATCCAATAATATGTAAAGGTATTTATTGAATTATTTTATTTTATCTAATTCCAATTTATATTAAAAAATGGTTGTAACTCAATAAAATTAATACCAAAGATGAAATTTTATAACGGCAAATTAATATGTTTATGGATGAATTTATTACAAACCTTATTTGGATCCTGAATTTAAATATATAAATGTAGAGACGTCATTTTTAAATTAAGTAATAAAATTACTCATAGACAAAGTGTTTAAGTTAGGTTTCTTAAATTTATATTTTATTATTTCTAGCAAAAAGTTATGATCTTGCTTTATTTGATTACTGAACCTAAATATGTTCTATTTATTTTTCTGTCAGTTTTACTAGAGATAATTTGGATAAATTCAGTATTAGACCAATTTATTTCTGATTTATCTAATTTCTTTCAACCTTCTCTGTTCGTTGCTGTATTCATTGATGTCAGGCCTTTGAAATATTTTAGGTCATCTTCCTATCGTATTTCCCATTCTTCCTTGTCTTAGGTTGCTCCAGATGTATGTTAAAATTTAGTTTTTGATTCATCCCTTCTTTATTATAAGTTATTGCCGTTATTGGTCTTCTATATCCCTAAAATTGTAACAAATCGTAAAATATATATTAGGAATATTTACGAAGATGTAGTCCATCTTCTGTATAATAGAGAAGTTCTCCTAAATATAATAAAAACTGTCGAAAACATCTAAAAAAACAACAAAATGGAAGTTAGAATAGATGGACAACTTACAGAACCTATAAAAGTAGGCAGCGGAATGAGACAATGGCATTCATTGCGCCTCATACTTTTCAATTTAATCATGAATTAAATCATCAACAGCGTTAACAAGGTAAGAGGATACAGAATGGGAAATAAAGAAATAAACATACTCTGTTACGCAGATGACGCAATATTGATAGCTCAAGATAAAGATAGTCTACAAAGACTGGTCCACAGATTTAGCATAAGAGCAAAAGAATTTAATATGGCAATCTCATCATAAAAAACTTAACAATAGTAGTCATTAAAGAACCAACCAGATTTAAAATAGAAATTGATGGCATGAGTGTTGAACAAGTAATGGAAATAATATATCTGGGAATTACACTGTCTGTGTAATAGATAAAACTATGCAGACCTGGATGAAGAAGTGAGAAATCAAGTACAAAAAGCAAATAGACTGTCAGAATGCCTTAATAATAATGTGTGTGTGTGAGAGAGAGAGAGAGAGAGGGAAAGAATCTTTTAGCCACAGAAAATTGTTATAAGGATGTTTAAATTTTTATTTTAGAATCGTTTATAAACTTGATTGGAATATTATATATAGATTTGTCAGAATAAGATAACAGATAGCTGATGTTAAATCGTAGGGTAATATTGAGATCAATTAAACCTAAATATAGGCTTTGAGTATGTTCCCTATGATTAGAACAATTGAAAAATAAGTGGTTCAAATCGCCGATAGATTTATCATTACAAGAACAAAAAGGAATTTCATAGATTCCAATCCTATGCAGATGCTCTGGAAAGAGGCCATGGTTAAGTTTTAGCCGCGTTATTAACAAAGAATACCAACCAAACATATACCTATTTATATTCCCTCTAAAAAATTTAAAATGAAGTAACCGCTGTTAGTACTCTCTCTGTCATTGTATGTCATTATTTACTTTATTGTTTAAAATTCTGTGTATCTGAAAAATCAAAACATGGATATTGACGAAGAGTTTAACTTAACACCACCAGAAGTGGCAGAAACTGCAAATGAAATATCTTTAAGTTTACTGCCTGAAAAAAGCAGAGTGTTGAGAAAAAACATACGCTGAATTTATTGCATGGTGTGACGAGAGAAAAATAATACGATATTCAGAATCTGTATTGTTGACATATTTTTCAAACATTGCCGAAAAATGACTAATAGCAAGTTTGTGGCCCAAATATTCGAAGCTAAAATCAACCTTAAGTTTAAAATCAAACATTGATATATCTAAATATAATAACTTAATTATGTTTATTAAGAAAAAAAGAACAGGTTATGTACCAAAGAAAACAAAAAAACAAGTCCAGAAATTCATTTCTGATGCTTCTAAGGACGTGTTTTTAATGATAAAGGTAAACCAGTAAATTAGGTTTTTCTTCAAACGTCAAATAATGATGACATTACTCATCTAACTTGATCCTGTCAAAGTTTGATGTCTCCGCCGGCAGCAGATTTTTTTTCCCATTTCTTTACGGCGGAGGGAAAAATGTTGTCATGGCAACAATATGAAACATGTCACAAAGCAACAATACAAATGTCGTTAACAACAATTAAACATCATTTTTATTTATAGTAATATTAAAAGTACAATTAGTTAATGAGGCATTTTCAAAATTAAAACCGTGCAAAAATGTTCCCGACTCTTGATACGCATT
The DNA here is from genome assembly GCA_918026665.1 of Diabrotica balteata. Classification (NCBI taxonomy): domain Eukaryota; kingdom Metazoa; phylum Arthropoda; class Insecta; order Coleoptera; family Chrysomelidae; genus Diabrotica; species Diabrotica balteata. Next base: position 2,815,905 of record OU898283.1, on the reverse strand, counting down.
GGTAATTGTTGATGATACTGATGGTCGAGAACAACGTTCAACAATCATTCCCGATGTTGGCGAATCATGAGGGTTTAAAATTTTTTGAGCATTATCGTTCTTATTTCTTATTGAATCCTCTATATATCCTTCGGCAACCGTGCGTGATGTCCAGCCCCCATGTCGTTTGAGGCATTCTAGATTTCCGCCTCCATCAATTAAAAGTGTTGCTGAAGTTTGTCGTAAAGAGTGACCCGTGTATGCGCTTGCATCCTTTAAATTTAAATAACTAGCTACTTTTTGGGCTACTGCGCTGTTCGAATGTATTCCCATGATGCTTCGGTAACACTTTCTATTTTGGTACTTGATAAAAAATCGGTTTTCTGTGAAATTTTCAGGCCGCAGTGATGCATACTTTTTATACAGTTTAATGTAGTTTTGACCAATTATCGTAAAAGATTTAATTTGTTTCGTGTTTTACTGTCTGGGATTTTGATAATTATTACATTTTCTTTATCCTCAATGTCCACAGTCTTCATTTTTACCATTTCGTCGCATCGACAGGCGCCGGTAACCCCAATTAACAAAACAATCTGAAATATTTTTATAATTTAGTAGAGTATACTACATGCTTTGTAATATAATTTTTTTTTACCTTTAATCCTAAATACAACTTATCTGGCGCTTCAAACAAAAATTTATCAAACTCGTCTTTAGTGAAAACTTTAGACTTCTTTGCAGTATATCCTTCGCTTATTTTTTTCAGAAAGGCACGTAACTTTAAAAATTTGCTTACATCCACATTTTTTCTAATAACTAACTCGGATTTTATCATAGAGTATCGTGACCACATTGTAGAAAATTTCAATTTATTTTCATTTTCCATTATATTAAAATATGCCAGTAAAACGTCTTCGGTAACTTGCCGTACTCCTCTTGTATCGCCACTCTTGGAAGTGCTTGTACGCTAACCGATACTTTATTCCGGACTTGGAGGGCCCCAAACGTGCTACTGCATCATTAGCCGCGGACTCAATTTTGTTTAGGTTTTCCATTTTTGCACTAAATTTGCGCTTGCGGTTGCAACAACAATAAGCTGTCTTTAATAATTGCAAACAACTGTCAAACAACTGTAACCAGGGAGACGCAAATCCCACCGACGACTACTAGACGACTTTGATAGTTGTCACAGTTAATTTCGAGTAAAAATACCGTATGAATTGTACTATTTATGGGTGAAAATTGCTACGTTTGAAGAAAAAATAGTATACTTTATTCGGCAAAGAAGCGACTTTTCTTGACTTGCCCTCTATTACGATCCTCACTTCGTTCGGCGCGTAAAGTCATGCTTCTCCGCCTCATAAAGTAATATACTATTATATATTTAATACTAGTATTTCATAACATTTCATTTTGTAGGATGCATTGATGTTCGGAGTGGCTGGCGCGTTAAGAAAGGACGAACTATTGAAATTAGAAACAAATAACGTTCAAGACTTGGGGTCAAAGTTTCTTGTCACAATAAAAGTATCAAAAACATACACAACTAGAATATTTATCATAGTAGATAACGAAGTAAATACCATTATGAATGCGATCAAAAACTATATTTCTTTATGACCGGCGCACACACCACATAAACTATTTTTCATTTTTTTATAAAAATAACAAATATTCCACAGTCAGTTGGCATAAATACGTTTTCCAAAATTCCTTTCGGTATTGGTAAATTCTTAAAATTAGAGCACCTTCATCTCTACACTGGGCATTGTTTTAGACGTTGCTTTGCCTCAATAGTGTGTGACAGTGGTGTGGTCAGTTATTAAAAGACTAGGTGGCTGGAAATCGACTGCTGTAGCAGAAGGTTTTATAGATAATTCTATGCAGAATAAACTTGAGACGGCTGAAAAACTCTTGGGACAAAATACCACTAAACCTTGTCAAAGTACTTCCTTAAGCAACACCGCTCCCTCTTCTATCACAGAATTTACAGAAGTCCAAGAGGACTTAAGTATAAATTTGTCAAAATGCTATACAGCAGATAATAATTTATCCTCGCTCCGCTCACGTGTTAAAATGTCTCAATTTTTAATCACCATTATTAATACACTTGTTGGTTAAATAACTATCTGTAAACCATTTTGTCTATTTATTTCTCTTTTTAAAACAATTACTAACCTCCCTCTTTTTTTACTTCTTATTTAATGTCTATTTTAGTTATTTTCCATTCAGTTCTTATTTTAAACCTACTTAAAATTAATATAATATATTGCAATGACTAGAAACGAATTGATCGAGAGCAGTGAATCTATAAGAAGGACTGCTATTTTGTGACGCTACCCGTGACGCTACTTCTGTGACGCTCGTCTCAACATTTTACTATAGAGAAAAAAAGTAATACAACGTTAGCATAGAAGCTTCGCTTCAAAAATATATATTGTGTAATGCAGCGTACTGATATTGTATTTATTTCCAACCATTTAGGTACCAATCTGAACCTAAAATAAAACAGGGTTTAAAAAAATAAGTTATACGTGCGTTTATGTTGCTTGATATCATTCTATGACTATGAGAGTAATGAGGAAGTAATCATGTAAAGATTTTTTTTTGCGACACTTATTCATTTTTTGTATCTTTAAAAATTGTATCTTTAAAAGAATATTAAAAATTAAATTTCCTACAATATAAGTATGTTGTAAAATTTAATACATGTGTCTTTGGGTAATAAAACGGCATTAAAAAATAAGCCTGTATTTTTGACTATTACGAGAAACTTCTCAGTGGATTATTGATTATTACTTTTAAATACATACCCATTTGCCAAAATTTTCTTTTATCAATGTGTCATCCATTTCCACGAGCCAAAAAATGAATTGGTACGGTATACTTGAAATTGTATCTATAATAATATATTTAATTAATTTTATTATTAACCCACAAAAACATTTAGACTTGCTAGAAAACAAAAACTAAAATCCGGAATCGTAGACGTATATCTATTTCCTAAATATAATATTTATTTAATGGGGTAAACAATAATCACAAAACTCTGTACATACTACTGCTATGGGAATCACCAAAATTTAATTTCTAAAAATTCGTGAAACAATGTTATTAACCTAAATTAAGTCGTCAGGAATAACGTAGAGAGATAATCTATATTATAAATTTAGTTTAAACCTTAATAAATTATTACATATCTTAAACTCATAATCTGAGCAAATATTATATCCTTGAATGGCACGATGTTTTTATTATTGGTGGCTTAAATATGAAATAAACAATTTCAAAACAATACAAAACTAGTATAATCTATAACTGCATGGAGAATAACATAATATTAACGATAACTTTATAGAACAATTGCACAATTAAAAAAGTTTATTTACAATAAGCACTCGTTTTATGCGGTGGATGCGTTCCACAGAAAAGCACATACAAAAAAATTGCATAAAAAAGACATTATTTGCATTGAAAAAGTAGGGATGTGTTACGTAGCCTTCTAAAATTACATAAAACCAAAAAAAAAACAAGAAAGTTTCCAGAAATTAAAAGAAATAGGCTGCATGATAAATTACTTCAAATATCTGAAAGAAATTTGTCTCGTTTTAAAACATGTTTTTCTATCAATTTTCTAAATCAACTGCTTTTTGTTGTTTTACTTATAAAGTATATTTTAGTATTATTCTAGGAGAAAACTGGTTTATATTTCTATTTGTTATTGTGACTATTTATATTTATTCATATCCTGTCCATAAACAGGAAAACAGGGGAACCGGTTTATTTTATTAACATCGTCCGCAGGTGGATGTTTTCCTAAGTTGTGTTGTTCTAAAACGTGTTTAAAATAGCTTAATTCTTCAATATTATTATATATTCTATATTCTTCTTCCAGTTTAAATCATAATGTTTTTCTATCAATATTTTAACATCAACTGCTTTTTCTTATTTTACTTGTAAAGTAAATCTTTGCCTTTTAAAGCACGTGGTCTAAGAGAATTATTTATTAATAGCGGTTTTAACATTCTATCTCCTGATGAATTGCTACAAAGTATGTAATAATGTTACTCGATCTTCACTTGCTTTATGTCCACTTGCAGATTTTTCATCCTTTGCGATTTAAGTACGGTTAGGCATTTCTTTCCAATACAGTCCCGTTTCAACAGCGTTAAATACTTGATCGACACAATAGTCCCCATCTTCAATAATTTTTGCTAGCTCATGTGGAAATATTTTTGGTGCTGCTTTATCTGCTGTAGTAATCTCTCCTGTGATTTTGATATTATGAAATGCACTTCTTTTTATACACTCGATTAGCCATCCTCTGCTAGCTGAAAATTTTTTACTGGCTTGGGAAATGGAAGTTGGTGGCTCCGTCTATTTCATTGACTCATAAAATTGACGAGCTTCTCCTGAATTAAATAATCACTTATAGGAATTCTTCTTTCAATTAGTTCGTCAATCCAAAGTTCGATGGCATTTTCTGTTCTTTCTAATTATAGATGTTAGATTATATATGGATATAGAAATTATAAATTTTCTTATAGAAACTTCATTCTTCTCAATTCAGGAGTTTGCTATAAGAAGGATGCAGCTACATATTTAGACCATTTAGGTGGAAACATATGCCATAATTAAAAAAAAATGGCGGATTGACTGGAATAAAAATGATGCAGATCCGATAATAAATAAAGGAATTACGTCTTTATGTCTCCTAATTCATTTGGTGCAAGATGGGTGGAATTCCGGATCTGCATCCCTTTTGCACCAAATGATTGTGAATATTCGGCTATTTTCGTGGAATGCAAGGTCATCTTCTGATGGCGCTGACATCTTTTGAATTATTAGTCGCTACCATTACTGCGTGACATGCGTTTTCATGTGGTTTAATTGTTCGTGTAAAAATTAAACGTCGTGTAAAGATGAGCGAAACCAAGTCAGATCCGGTTAGCGCTAGTGAGTCAGACTACAACCGTACAAGCTCTGATTAAAGTTGTTTTAATAGTGATGTTGCAGGACCTTCAGCTAGGAAGAAACAGCCCAAAAAGAAACGTATCTCTGTAAAACAACACATTGAACCTATTGTCAACATGGAGCCCACGGAAGAGCCCTCAGTTGTTCCTGTAACCAAAAATAGAAAAAGTGTCACCCCCACTCTCTGAAAAATAAATATGAAAATAAAGCTATGGCAGAAGTGTAAATGTATACAAACTGGAAAGCAATACAGAAGGGACCGAGATTAACAGGATTGAACTGCAAATGCAGGAACAAGTGTTTTCAGAATGTGATCGAAGAAACAAGAAAAGTTGTCTTACAAAAGTTTAACAAAATAGGCGACAAAGATTTGCAAATTACCTATTTTGGAGGGTTGATTCAAACTACTACTATTCAAAGAACTCAAAAAGAGACTAATGAAAGACCGCATTTGTTTCCACAAATATTTTATAAAGCTGGGTAAGTCATCCAAAGGAGTTTGTAGACATGCGTTTGGTTCAATCCACGGCATATCAAGGAAACGTGTAGATCTCACTGCTCAAACTTTTCGTGACAGAGATATTGCAGCGCCACCTAGTAACAAAGGAAAGCATACAAATAGACCCAACCGAAAATCTAACGAAACACTCAAAAGTGTGAACATGCATATCCAGAGCTTTTCAAGAAGCGAATCGCATTATAGTAGAAACAAATCCCTTTGATTCTATTTATCTCCAGATCTAAATGTAAAGAAGATGCATCAACTCTATTTGGAACTTTACGAACCAGAAAGTGTTAGCAATCCTAAATATAAACCCAAAGTTCCCTATGACTTCCACTATCGATACTTTAGAAAATCTTCAATTACAGGTTTGGCTCACCTTGATCAGATACGTGCAAAAAATTTGATGTCTTAGATAACAAACTCAAAGATGTGACCCTCGACGAAAATGAACGAAAAGTTTTAGCAGCGAAAAAAAAGTTTCATTAAATTAAAGTCGATTTGTTTTTCAAGGAGCTGAAAAAGAATCCACGTTGTGCAAGCATAGCAACGAAGTGAAAGTTCTGACCTTTGACTTACAACAAAAAATTCTACTTCCAAAAATTCCTTCTGGGGAAGCTTTTTACAAACGTCAGTTGTGGACAAACAACTTCTGCGTCCATTCTGGTAAGATAAATCAAGCACATTTTTATATATATGATGAAACTACGGCTCGAAAGTTACCAAACGGGGTAGTGTCATTTTTGTACCACTATAAAAAAATAGACTCCCTAAAACTACTAAAGTTTTATACCTTTTCTCGTATATAGCTACTGCGCAAAAAAACTCAATAATGATTCAGCTTCTGTATTTACTTCTGAGAACTAGGTCTATTGGCAAGATAGAGCACCGCTTTCCTGAGCCAGGTCATAACTTTCTTCCCTGTGATCACTGATTTGGAGTTATTGAGAAGTTTTTAAGAAAGAAGGACTACATTTTTAGCCCCCAACCAATATACTGATTTTCGTTAAACAATCATGCAAACAGTTTATTTCCATTCTAGTAAAACAAAATATGATCCTGAACTTTAGTGGTCACTATGAAGGACATTTTTAAAAAGTTATCTCAGATGTAGAAAAACAAAGATTCCAGATTTCCAAATACCGAATTTTCCAGTACAGCAATGAACATTTAGATGGTATTAAAGTCAGTATATCTACTGGCCTTCAGAGTTTTTACTTATTCCAAATCTTGAGAAACCTTGACAGCGACCTCTCAGTTTCTTCTGATATATCCTGTCTATTGCAATCGTATACTTGTCAAAAAAGCCAACTATGCAGATGTAATGCAGTTGGCAACACGATTTGTTCATATGGACCAAATGGCTTGTTACACCCGTCTTACAAGTATTGCAGCAATGGCAGGGAAGCAGAAAACCGAATCATCTGGAACGAATGATGACGACCAGGTAAATGAAAGAAGGATATGTTTGCCCGTGTGTTTAATGTTTTATTATTTTTTTTTTTTTTTAATGTTATTTTTTTGATACCAACCTGTTTCTTTTTCCAGATTTTTTCGTATTTGTTTAGTAGTCAAAACATAGTCGTTTGATTGTTGTAACCGAATAAAAGAGTTTTTATTGAGAATTTGTTTTTTTTTTCTTAAAAATAATGGTAAAGAATCATTATTTCACGTGATTGGTGCAAAAAAGAAGCAGGTCCAACTTTTTTTCAATTTTTTTTTTCTTATTTTTTCAAAAATTATCTTGATAAGTTTTCGACTGTTCTAACATCCATTCAAATTTCGTCATTTTGTGTCATGTGGAAAAATTTCACCCAATCATGTCAACATTAGACTGATAATTGCATTCAGTGCAATTTTCAATCCCTATGACAACACGATCGAGTTTGATAACTTCATCCAAATAAATTTCAAAATGTCACGTTTCGGCAATGAGAATGTAATAATTTTAATAATTGTACTTTTACTAACTGTACTTTTAATAAATAAATGTTTCGTTATGTTGAGTTATGATTTTTTTTTTCCAAAAATTATCCGCCGAATATCCCTCGGACATTGATGAATGCCTCATAATTTCATGACAAATTCTCAAGCTCGTTGCTTGGTAAGTTGTTTGCTTGCTCGTTGCTCAGCCTTCGGCTTCGTGCTGTTACCAAGGAACGAGCTTTCGATTGTCATGAAATTATCTCGTCTGTTATCAATGTCCTAGGGATATTACTACTGAAAATAGTCTCAGTCTCAAGGATTGACTCAATATGTTTGTCATCAATTGATATTAGGTATGTCTTTCGGGTTAAAATAAAAACTTTTATTAAAAAACTGTTCTTTTCAAATTCTCAACAATTACCAAATATAAGCTGCATCCTTCTTACAGCAAACTCATCAATGGCTCGTACAGTTGATTCGGCGAAATTAAAATATTTTCCAATCGCCATAGATCCTTGTTCTTTTCCTAAGCGACCTAAAATCGCAAGTTTCGTTTCCAACGAAATTGATTGTCTTCGATGTTTTTTTTTCTACATTAGGCCAAATAAAATCTTAAAAAAGAAATAAAAAAAATTAGACTTACGATATTGAGTCTCACTTCCCACTCACCAGAAATCTTTCAATCCGAAAACCGTGCTGCTTATTATACTGCAACTTGGAATGAGCAAAATTTTAAACAACTTATTTTATTGGATTAAAAAATACCACATTTTTAAAAATCAATAAATAACTTTATTAAAATAAATAAACAATATCTATTTGTCATTCACAAATATCCAGTTATTTTGAGTTTTGGAGCAAAGTGGACAATGCTTTGGAATTTATCATCATTATAATCACAGGCGTAAAAGTATCCTTTGTCATAAAGTTCTTTGTCCCAACTTATCCAATTGAGTTTACTGGATATATCATCACAAATTTGTTCTTCTGGAGAAACTTTACCCACATACGGATTATTATGTCCTATAAGAACTATTCCTTGTGTATTTAAAGGATTGTACACAATTTTCCAATACAACTCAGGCACTGGAAAGGCTTTCACCAACTGTTTTCTGATTTCTCTTTCAAAGAGATATAGGTCTATGAGCTCTGTTGTCTCATTGTTTAATTTCGTAACGCCATATGTTCCACTCCAAATTTGTAGGTTAACATTTTTGTTACTTGCATACATTCTTATTTCGCTTTCTTGCAACCAATTTCCATTGTTAATCGAGTTCCATTGCGGTGCAATGTTTGCGTAATTCTTAACAGCCAGCTGAAAAGATGCTGAATAAAAATCATTTTCGCTAGCAAGTTGTTGTGTGGTAATAAATGCGTTATTGTTAATATATTTATCCGAATCATCTGGTAAACCTAATAAATTATTAATTGTTTTTTTACTTTCTTCATAAATTTGTTTTACAGCTTCGCCTAATTTATAAATCGGATCGTATTGTCGAATATTAGAACGAGTATCATTTCGGGATCCAAAACTTATAACACTTAGTCAAAATATAGTGAGAATAAAGAGCCATTCTGTTTTTTGTATTAAAACAAATATTTACAATATTGATAAAACGATTTGAGTCAACTGTGTAACCCAAATTTAAGAAGATTGTACTATCGTCGCCAATATCACAAGGTTTGTTAGGATCGTCTATACTCAAATTTTTAACTGATATCTCGTTAATGGTTGGTACCAAGGACTTTGAACATAAAACGTTTTTCCACTCTATATTTATTCCATTATATGTAAACGTCTCCTTTGACTTACAAACAACAATAATAGTGGAATCTAAGTTAACTCCATTTGCTCGTACTTGTGATTGAGGACATGAAAATTCTACTTCTTCGTTGGTGGCAAAGATCGTAGTTGCTTTTCCTTGTGGATAAATAATATTTTGTGTATTCGGAGATAAGAGAAGGGGTGCTGTATTACTGTATTGTATTTGGTTAATTTCACAGAATCCTAAAAATAAAAATAAATAGGTATGAATTTAGATTTTAAAAATAAAATGAGATTTTAAGATCGTGGAATTAAATCACAGACCATTGATTTGTGGGTTAAATCGTAAACAAATAATTAAAATTCATCTGCATCTTTCCCGTAAAATGAACGCATGTGGAGTAAAAATTAAATGCCAATTTCGAAATCCGTAATTAGTAATAGCATTATATCAACGCAAAATTACAAATATTTTATAATTTAAGATGGAATAAGTAGAAAATAAAGACGGTTTAGATATCAACAAAAATCTAATTAATGTACTCACATTATATTCGCAGAAGCTGATAAAGAACGAACTGCTACGTTGTCAGAATACAGCGCGGTGTTGCCAGCGTGTGCAAAATAGCTAAGAGAAAAGGAATTCGTGGAAAAAATGAGAGGACTGAAGAAGGAAAATAACAACATGAAACAGGAACTTTATGAAACAAATAAAACTATAAATAATTTGGAATATAGGATGAAATTTCAAAAAATAATAATAAGAAGGAATAATTTATTTGTAGGATGAAAAATATGAAACTAGGCGACTGATGAAACTATATTTAAGTGAACTAATGAGAGAAAGATGAACCTAATTACCACGTAAAGTGCCGCAATGGATATCGTATTAAACTGTTCATATTGGTCTGATATGTTTTTTAATTTATTTGAAACTTTTTTATTATTTTAAACATGTGAATAACTTATTTTAGTTATAAACTAATATTTTTTAAACAAAAAAATAGTTTTTTTATCTGACAGCATTTATCCCCCATGACGATAACACAGGTTTTTTTTATAACGGCCGTCGGGACATGCGTGTCTGACACATGAAGCACGCGCGTTTGTGAATTACGCGTAGTTTGTGAATTATGCGTGAATACGAACGTGAACATAACAGATGAAATTATTTAATTGTTTGTTCGGGAAACCAATATCTATGCACATCAACAAAAAGCTAAAAATACCACTAAGCACTCCCGAGTTCAAACTTGGAAAGACACCACGGAGAATGAAAATGGAAGCATTTCTAGAAATCCTTATGTGGATAAGATTAGTTCAGCTTCCTTCCCTTTCTACCTACTGGTCAAAAAAAAGTTTGTATCAAAATTCACTAAAACATGTTTTGTTTAGAAACCGCTTTCGTGGCATTTTACGAACAACGAACAAGCTAATATGGACGACAGGCTACATAAAATCGGTCCCTTACTATCAAAGTTACAGGAAACTTTTCAAGCTTCCATAGTACCTGGTGAAAATATTGTTATAGATGAGACATTTGTTCCTTTCAAAGGAAAGCTAAAGTTTAATATATCCCGAATAAACGATTTAAATTTGGAATTAAACTTTTTAAACTGTGTTTGGAGGGGGTTATTTATATGACCTAAAGGTGTACTGTGGAAGAGAAAAAGAGGTTTCAGAAGAGCAATCTGTTCCATCTCAGGTTGCTCTGAACTTAACCAGAGACTTGCTAAACAGCGGCAGAACCATTGTAGTGGACAATTATTACACATCAGTAGAATTGGCACATAAATTGCTAGAGAATAATACCCATATAATTGGAACTCTTCATAGCAACAGAAAATTAAACCCAAAAACTGTTTTGTAAGCCAAATTAAAACGTGGAGAAGTTATTGCAGAAGAAAGCAATACTGGCATTTTTGTAGAAAAATGGAAGGACAAGAGGGATGTCCTTATGCTAAACACAAAATTTTTACCGGAAATGGTGGTGGTCAACAGACGTTCAGGTGAATTATTGAAGCTCAAAAGTGTGCTGGAATACAACAAACATAAGGCCTATATTGATTTATCAGGTAACTTTATTATTTAAAAACATTTTTTTTTGTTACTGTAAAATTGTTTTTAGATCAGATGAAATCATATAATTCATCTCTACGTAGAGGAGTTAAATAGTATAGGAAGTTAATAATCGAGCTTGTTATTGGCGCTGCTATTGTGAATTCCTATTTATTACATCAAAAAGTAACCAATAACAAAATGACCATCACAGAATTTCGTGAGGAAGTCATAAAGGGTAAAATGTGTATTTAAAAAAAATGATATTATTATAAGTAAATATGTACGTTTAAGGACTTACAAAGCCTGATACCTGTCCGACTGTCGACGATTCGAGCCAAACAGATTAACACAAGCCTATAGAAACCGAAAAAAGGCGATCCTGTTCCGTGTGCTACGCATAACTCTCAATAAATCGGGAAGAACATTGCCGAAAACAAAACCTCGAACATAAAACTATATTGCAATAAGTGTTCGAAATCTTCGAACACTTATCTTCGAATATTTTACCTTAAAAATCGTTATTTTAAAAAACATGTATCTACCTCAAAATAAAGATTTTTTAAATGTTAAAATATTTAATTTTTTTAATTGTAGAAAATCCTTCTTCAAACCTATCGTAAAACACCCAGACCAATTAGTGGTCCATATTGTCCAATACAGGCTCTCACCGCTTACATATATCTTATAGTGGCTTCCCACGATCGGCGATTCTACAGATCATCGCGGACAGCCGATCAGCACGGACGAGAACGCACCGCAGGCAGAGCTCTTCCTACGGTCCGTGACAGTCTGTGTAGGTCCGTGACAGTATTGTTTGATTATATCATAAAAAGGCCACTCAGGCTTATAGACATTAAATTCGGCATTAAATTATTTGTCTTTTTTTTTAATTCTTTAATCGAAATAGTACTATTCTTCAATTGATTTTTTATTCGGTTCCATACATCGTATATATCGGTTCCGTTTCTTATGCTCTGGTGCCGTAGAATTCCATAAATTTGTTTTATTTTGATACAAATTTAAAAAATCAAAAATAACTTCCTTTGTCCATTCCATTTTTTAGCAAAAAACTGCAAAACAACTTTCACAACACTACAGACAACTACTCGTGTCAGCGAATGAAAAACTTCTGACTTGCACTTGTCGTCTGTTAAAACACAGACGCGCTAGGATCGCGTCGCACGAGCATGTACCGCACCTTTGATGCTACCGACTCTAGATGGATAGGACGGACCAGCACAGACGTGCCTGCGCTACCACGGACGAAACCCTTCCCACGGTGCGTGGTGCGTGCTGGTCCGCTTACGTCTGCAATATCGCCGACCGTGGGAAGCCGCTATTAAACGGATCTGTCTAACAAACGCAGTAAGACGTGGCTAGAAGTGTGAACTGACCTGTCGGACAGCATGTGTCCCCGACGACCACATGGATGGAAAACAATATATGCAAATGTGAGACGACTTTTGTCCCCCATGGCACTTAACGTGTTAAAATAAAACATTTCAACAATAAAATTTACCTGATGCTTCTGTAGTTATAGAGGTTTTAAATTCCGGATCATTTGTAGTACTCTCTTCTATCTGTGTTGTAAAAACTGAAAAGATACAAGCAATCACAAAAAAAATAAAAAAAGAGCTGCAGCTACTAGTATATAAAATATAGACTAAATTATACTTGATTAAACAATAAATTCGTTACCTGGTGCTTTTGTAGTTGTAGAGGTTTTAAATTCTGGTTTAATTGTCGAATCATCTTCTATCTGTGTTGTAAATACTGAAAATATAATAAAAATTAAGAAAAAGACAAAAAAAGGAGCTCCAGCTGCTAGTATTAAAAATATATTGTACTATACTTAATTAAACAATAACATCGTTACCTGACGCATCTGTACTTATAGAAGTTTTATATTCTGGTTCAATTATAGGATTTTCGGTAGACTGTATTGTAGACACTAAAAAGATATTAACAATTAAGAAAATACCAAATAAAGGAGCTCCAGCTGCTATTATAAAAATATAAGTTGTATTATACTTGAATAAACAATAAAATCGCTACCTGACGTGTCTGTAGTAATAGAAGTTTTAAGTTCCGGTTCAGTTATCGGATTTTCGGTGAACTGCGTTGTAGATACTGAAAAGATATTATTTATCAATAAAATTACAAAAAAATGAGCTTTACTACTAAACGGTTACCAGTACTCAAACGGTTACCTGGGGTTTTGTAGTTACAGAAGTTTTAAATTCTGGTTCATTTGTCGGATTTTCTTCCATCTCTGTCGTAGATACTGAAAAGATATTAACAATTAAAAAAATTGCAAATAAAAAGGAACTCCAGCTGTTATTATAAAAAATTAATATTGTAATATACTTGATCAAACAATAACATCGTTACCTGATGTTTCTGTAGTTATAGAAGTTTTAAATTCTGGTTCATTTGTCGTATTTTCTACCATCTCTGTTGTAGATACTGAAAATATATTAACAATTAAGAAAATCACAAAAATGGAGCCCCAGCTGATAATATAAAAAATATATATTGTACTTTACCTTTTTTAAACAATAAATTCATTACCTGGTGCTGTAGTTACAGAAGTTTTGTGTTGAAATGTGTTGAAAATTCTGCAAACGGAAGTAAAATAACACAGAGGCGCTGTAGCTGCTAGTTAATAAAAGGTACATTGTATAAAACTTGTATAATAAAGAATTAAATCATTACCTGACTCTTCTGAACTAATAGAAGTAGTAGGTACCTCCGGTTAATTTGTCGTATTTTCTGTCAACTGTGTTAATATTAAAAAGATAAAAGCTACGAACAAAAGAACAAAAGAAGGAGCTCCATATTGCACTAAATGTGTCTAGTGAATAAAATCTTTACCTGGTGCTTCTGTAGTTACAGAAGTTTTAGATTCTGGTTCTATTATCCGATTTTCGGTAGACGAGGTTCTAGTACTATAAACATAATTACAGTAACACCTGTAGCACAAAAGAGAGCTCCACCTAATAACATGGAAAGCTTTCCTGATTTTAAAAATGTTTTAAACTGAAACATATTCTTAAATATTATCAAAATATCTGTTGATCATACATACAATGGACAATGAGAAGCTATTCAATAAATTTATATGATTTATTTGTCTACTCTAGGTGATTCACAGAGGTTTCTTAGAGCAATATTGTATTATGATCTCATTGAATAGCTAATCCTTTTATCTTCTTTAAATTTATTTATTAAAATAAATTATTTAAGTAATTGAAATATTTTATATTTTTAAATTACGTGTTCTCGCCCGTTTTTTATTTAAACGATATAATACTCATAATAATGTTTATGCATTTACTTCTGTAAATGGGTAATAAAAGTAACCACAAACGTATATACTAGAATCACATCCCAGTCCAACAGTTACATCGATAACATTCTTCTTCTTCTAGTTCCATGACCGTTATCGATCGTTGGATATCATGTTGGCTACCATATTTGCTATCGTGACTTTATTGACAGCAGCTCTAAATATCGATGTAGTTGATTTTATATACCATTGCCTTAGATTTTTCAGCCATGAGGTTCTTCTTCTACCAGGACCACGATTACATTGGATCTTTCCCTGAATAATCAGATCTAAAAGATCATATTTTTCAGGGTGTCTCATAATGTGACCGAAGTATTCCAGCTTGCATTTCTTTATTATATTGTCCAGTTGTGTTGTTTGGTTCAGCCGTCTAAGGACCTCCTCATTTCTAAGTCTGTCGACCCAGCTTATTTTCATTCGTCGTCTTTATACCCACATCTTAAAGGCTGTCAAGCGTTTAAGGATAGCCTCAGTTAGAGTCCACGCTTCCACTCCATACAGCAGGACAGGAAAGATGTAGCAAGATGTCATTCGAACTCTAAGGTCAATGCTAAGATCGTGACTGCACAGTACGTTTCTCATTTTTACAAAGGTAGCTCGAGCTTGTTCTAATCGACTTTTAATTTCTGCGGTTGGATCCCAGCTCTCATTGATATTGATGCCGAGATACACGAGTTTCTCTACTCTATCCAGTGTGTCATCTCTGACTTTTATACCGTCATCCTGTATATAATTTTGTTTGCTAACTATCGTATATTTAGTTTTCTTAACGTTGAGTTTTAATCCATACTGATCATAAGTCTGTTTTATTTTGTTCATTAGATTTTGAAGGTCTCCTCCGCAATTAGTAAGCACTACGGTATCGTCGGCATATTTAATATTGTTGACGGTTACTCCATTCACAATAATACCTTCGGTTGTCTCCATTAAGGCTTCCTTAAATATTTCCTCCGAATATAAGTTAAAAGGTAAAGACGACAATGGACAGCCTTGTCTCACTCCTCTTTTTATATTTATTTCATCCGACAGTTCTTGTTTAACCTTTATTCTTGTCAGTTGATGCCAGTATAGATTTGTAATTATTCGTAGACCTTTATCGTCCAATCCAGCTGTTTCCAATATTTCTAGCATTTTGTTATGTCGGACTTTGTCAAAAGCCTTTTCAAAATCGATTGCACAAACGTACACATTTTGATTTATATCTCTGCATCTCTGTACTAGCATATGCATACTAAACAAGGCTTCTCTTGTACCCAAGCCACTCCTAAACCCAAATTGAGTATTGCTAATTCTGTCCTCTAACAGCGTGTACATTTTGCTGTGTATTACTCGCAGGAAGATCTTCAAAACGTGACTCATCAGACTTATTGTGCGATAATCACCGCATGTCTTTGGACGATGTTTCTTAGGTATTGTGACAAATGTCGACTTTAACCAATCAGTTGGTAATATCCCAGTGTCATAAATTCTGTTAAAGAGATTACACAGAGCTTTAATTCCATTTTCTCCCAAAAACTTTAGTATTTCAGCACGTACTTCATCAGGGCCAAGTGCTTCTCCATTTTTTGCCGTTTGTATTGAACGTGTAACCCCACTTTCTGTTATAGATGGACCTGATATAGCAATCGGTGTATAGTGTTCTACTCTCTTATCTTCAAATAATTCATTTATTCTTCAAATAAATCTCTCATCTTCAAATAATCGATAACATTATGACAATTCTTCGAGAATATCTAAAGAGTGGCGTATTTGAACCTTGCTTTTCTGACCATCGAGGTCAAGTTTTAATTATTGACTCTGAGCATAAAGTTGTTGACACTAATCAAACATTTCAACGGTTTATTACTTCTTCTGGTTTACAGAAGCTTAAATATTAATATTAAAGCATTCTCTACTGAAAAAAAAGTACGACAAACTGCTGAAAAAATACCCATCCAATGGTTTAATAATGAATTAAGGTTTTATAGATCCAAACTTTTTCTTATTAAACACATTCCAGATGCCACTAAGGATCCCGATTTGTTCAAAGTATATAAATATAAAAAATTTGAATATAATCGGCAACTACAAATTGCTAAGAAGTTAGCTTACTGTAATTTTATTGATAATTCCAATAATAAACCTAGAGACTGCTGGAAAATGGTAAATATTGAAAGAAACAATACAAGTTCCAGTTCGGTAAAACCTGATCTACATCCAGACGAATAAATCATTTTCTTACTACAATTGCAGAAAATATAATTACATTTCTTCCCACTTATTAATGTTGATGTCCTCTTCAATTATATAAATTATCCTTCTCCGAGCAAGTCTTTTTTTGTCCCGTTGTGGAAGAAAAGGTCTCTCAAATAATAAAGTCTCTTAGTGATTCTAAAATTGTAGGGACGTTCACGAAATTAATAAGTAAGATTTCAAAAGAAACTTACCAAATAGTTTAACACCTTTCACTCATCTTATTAATTTAATTCTATCAACTGGAGTATTTCCGGAAGTACTAAGATACTCAAAAGTATTACCAATCTATCTACAAAAAAAGTGATTCCTCAAAAACTGACAATTCCAGACCCATAAGCATTGTTTCTACTTTTGGGAAAGTGATTGAAAAGGTTATCAAACATTAGTTGTAGTCCTATTTTGTGTCAAATAATTCCTTTAGCAACTCACAATATAGATTTAGAAGTGCTCGTTCTATTACGAACGTGGCATTTAATGTTGTGAGCGAGGTGATTGAGGGGCTAGAACGCGGTAATCACATAGCAATTTCTCTTTGCGACTTGTCGAAGGCTTTTGATTGCATTTCACACGACATTGTGCTTTACAAATTCAATTATTATGGAATCAGAGGTATCCCTCTTAAACTTATAATTTCTGTAACAGACACCAGGCATTAGTACCTAAAGCTCATCTCTCTGATTTTCTATCCGTAAAACATGATGTCCTTGTCTAAATTCATATCTCCGTACAAATCAATACAACTCGCTATTAGGAACACCTATCAGGAAAAAATAGTGATGATTTAAAAATGTCTTATGAGGAAGTTTGTACTAAATCTAGCTCATGGTTTGCTGCAAACAAACTAAAACTGATAAAATGCAAAATTTGGTTATATCTACAAGTAATTTACACCATGGTCCAGAGTTTAAACCTCAAGTGAGAAAGACACTCTGCCGAAACAGCTGTAGTGATAAGATATTATAATAAATTTTGTGGAAGTGTTGAAAACAAAGTTTGCAGTGTTTTATTGTTATATAAAATAAATTTCCACCAAGTGATATATTTTTCTTTATTCCACTCTCACCTAAACTATGGTGTTATCATATGGGGTAATCCAACAAATGCACTTCAAATTTTTAGAATGCAAAAGAAAGCTATTAGGATTTTCCCATGTAATGAAGTAGTCTGATGTCCACGTTCATAATACGCGAAAGTGTCTCTACCTACGAAAAAATCACTGTAGATTAAGACAATAAATCCCCTTGTAAGTTATTTATAACATTTCAATACTTTATTTTTGGCGTGTGTTAAGTGTTAATTGCCATCTACTGAGATTCGCTCAAAAAGTGTAACTCTTTTACCACGGAAATGACTTCAGGGAGATTTACCAGATGAAAATTCCCTCTATTTGGATATTGAATTTAACAAAACTCAACAGAACACATAAACTCCTTCATTTTATTCACGACCACTAACTCCTTTACAGATCTTTGTTTTTTTTTTTTAATGAGGAGCTTTTATCAAATATTCTAAAGGAGACAGTTCATTATGCTCTTCAAAAAGGTACTACTTTAGAACTTTACTAGTTAGTGGGCACAGCACGAATCCAAGAAGACGCATGTACATGGACAAAATCTTATGACGTTTTATATATACTTATTTCAAGTAAAATGCATCGTAACTGATTTAAAATCATTATAAGATTTGTCCATTTTAACAATAACCTAAACATAGATCGTTCAGACAAAACATACAAAATTTCTCCGTACCTTGAATGTCTCCGCAAATCATTTACTGAATACGCTGTATGGGAAACCGAATCCAGCGTGGATGAGGCCATGATACCATACTATAGGCGTCATGATATGAAACAACATATAAAAGGTAAGTTCATACGCTTTGGGTATAAATCGTGGTGTTGGAATCAGAAATCCTTAGAAACTCATAGATTTCAATATTTAGCAAGGAGTCATGGGAAAATCCAATGAATAAAAAAAACAATTTGGCCTTGGAGGTGAAATAATATTACAGTTTGCTCAACTTATTCCTATAATTCAATGAGATAGAGTTATGCCTCATTACTTAATATGCTGATAATTATTTTACATCTATAAAACTAAATGATTTTTTAACATCGAAGAGAATAGGTTGCATAGGAACAACACTATCAAATTGAACAGAAAAGTGTCCATTCAGTGAAACGTTGAAAAAATCCATACGAGAAAAATAAGGTGTTTTTACGTAGGTGAAATGACAACAGCGTAGTTACTTTGGTATCGAATTGCCATAAAACGACGCCAGTTTATCAAGCGAACAGATATTCCTTTGCATAAAGCAAAATAATCAATGTAACACAACCACATCTTATTCGGGCTTCTAACGAAAGTATGGAAGGAACTGATTAGAGAGATCAACATATTGCATATTACAGAACAAATATAAGATCAAAGAAATGCTATTGGCCTTTATTTATTTGGGGTCTTAATGTCTCCATACAAAATGCTTGGTTAATTATATACCGTAGAATGAGACACATTTTCCCTAAACAACCCGAAATGGATTTGCTGCAGTTTAGTCGGAATATAGCCAAAGCCTTGTTGACGATGTTCGGAACTCCTCGAAGACAACCTGGTCTATCTCAATCTTCCATAAACAACAATACAAAAGATGTTCGATTCGACAACATCGGTCATCTTATTTCTACCGAAGAAAAACAAACCCGATGTCGTTTGTCACTCAATAACCAATAAAAAATGTATTAAAAAATGTAAGGTTGCCTTACATGAAAAATGTTTTATTAAATTTCATAGTGATACGCAATGCATTATTTTAATGCCAGTTTATTTAAAACTCTTGTATGTGATTTCATAAAATATTATAAACAACGTATTTTTAATTTTTTGTACATTATAACTGTGTTGCGTTTTCGCAACAGCTAATGATCAAAAAAATTGAAGTTTTTCATTTTTTAAACATATATTTTTGTTAATATTGTGACTTTTAAAGGATAAATTTTTTAAAAATTAAAAAAAAATAAGTATAAATAGTTCTGGACATGAATGGGTTAAAAACGTGAAGTGGTCGACAAAAATGATATTAACATGGTAAGAAATCTCTACTGGAACCAACAAGTTGTGGTAACATTAGATGCAAATAGCACGGAGCACAGAAGTGTGAGACTGTGTCGCACTAAAAACTCACCCTGTATATACATAAACATAATCTTAAATCGGGTGTAATGTCTTTAGTTAGTTGCATGTACAATTTTTCTCCATTCTTCTTATTCTTTGCTTGGTTTCTTGCTTGTTCTTTGCTGATTCCTCGTGTCTCTAGGATTGAGGTTACATTATCATCCCTTGTCTGCATCGGCCTGCCCCTTGATCTCTTGGTTTGTCTTCTGGCTTCCCATACTTTTTTAACTGGTCTTCTGCATGACATTGTCATGCAGTAAGTGTCCTTTTTTGTTCCTTATTTGCTTTGGTGTTTGTGGAGCATTTTTGGTTCTTAAATTCTTCAGGGTTTTAAAGAATAACTATCTTCTAGAGTGATAGTCTTCTTCCATCTTGTTTTCGAATTCTTCTCCAACTTTTCCGTTTCGCTGCTAGTACCATATCTTTGACTTTGATCTTTGCAGTTTGTATATTTGGTAGTTATCTGCGGTTCGGTTCCTTAAATAATTTTTCCAAGCTATCTACTTTGACTTCACTTCTGCTTTTATTTCATTGTTCCACCAGTTTGTACACTTTTTGCTTTTGTTATTTCTTGTTATTCCACATACTTGTTTACCACCACTTGTTTTATGTAAGTATATACATATTTACGTAAAAAATAATTATTAAGAGCAAATCGATAGAATATTGGACTTAAAAATAATACATTTTTAAAAATTAGGAAATAACTTTATTAAAATAAATAAACAATATCTATTTGTCATTCATAAATATCCAGTTACTTTGAGTATTGGAGCAAAGTGGACAATGCTTTGGAATCTATCATCATTATAATCACAGGCGTAAAAGTATCCCTTGTCATATAGTTCTTTGTCCCAACTTACCCAATTGATTTTACTGGATATATCTTTACAAATTTGTTCTTCTGGAGTAACCTTATCCACATACGGATTATTATGTCCTATAAGAACTATTCCTTGTTTATTTAAGGGATTGTATACAATTTTCCAATAAAAGGCGGGTACTGGAAAGGCAACCACTAACTGCTTTTTGCTTTCTCTTTCAAAAAGATATAGCTCTGTGGGCTTCGGCGGCTCTGTTGTTTCATTATTTAATTCAATAACGCCAAATGTTCCGCTCCAAATTTCCAGATTAACATTTTTGTTACCTGCGTACATTCTTATTTCGTTCTCTTGTAACCAATTTCCATTGTTAATGGAGTTCCATTGCGGTGCAATGTTAGCGTAGTTCTTAACAGCCAGCTGAAAAGATGCTGAATAAAAATCATTCTCAGCAGCAAGTTGTTGTACGGTAATAAATGTATTATTGTTAATATATTTATCCGAATCATCTGGTAAACCTAGTAAATTATTAATTGTTTTTTTACTTTCTTCATAAATTTGTTTTACAGGTTCACCTAATTTATAAATCGGATCGTATTGTCGAATATTAGAACGTGTTACATTCCTGGATCCAAAATTTACAGAACTAGTCAAAATATAGTGAGAATAAAGAGCTATTCTGTTTGTTGTATTAAAACAAATGTTAACAATATTGATAAAACGATTTGTGTCCACTGTGTAACCAAAATTTAAGAAGATTGTGCTGCCGTCGCCAATATCACACGATTTATTAGGATCGTCTGAGTTCAAATTTGTAACTGGCATCTCATTAATGGTTGGTACTAATGACTTTGAACATGAAACATCTTTCCACTCTATATTTATTCCATTATATATAAATGTCTCTTTGAACTTACAAGCAACTGTAATTTTAGAACCAAAGTTAACTCCATTTGCTCGTACTTCTGATTGAGGACATGAAAATTCTACTTTTTCGTTGATGGCAAAGGTCGTAGTTGCTTTTCCTTGGGGATAAATAATATTTTCTGTATTAGGTGCTAACAGTAAGGGGGCGTTATTTCTGTATTGTACTTGGTTAATTTCACAGGGACCTAAAATAAAAATACATTTGTATCTGTAGAAAATTAATGAATGTTAATGGTAAATTAAATTTATATGTATTAATCAGAATCTGTTTTATTATAAATTTGCTGTTTTTTAACACCTTGTATTTTATAGCAACTTTGGGTTAACTTTAACGAAATTTCAAACTGAATATAGCCGCAAATATCAACCATGGAACAAAATATTTTGGTTTGGTAGTGTTGGAATGTTTTTAGAATGTATTTGTTGTATGCTTCAAATATAGAGAGAGAAAAGCTTTTAAAAAGTATATTTTGATTATATTTAGTCATGAATTCTGCAATTTTTAGTTTATGTAAAACAATAACGAGTAAATATTTGTCTCTTTCGAAATGAATTTTGCAAACATCTGTTGCAATCTGGCAGCTGGTGGTTTAATGACTACCAAATATATCAGCTAATCTATCAGCTGCCGAAGAATTAGGCTTTTTTGCAGTCCAACTTGTAGTGAATGTTCGGGAGAAAATTGTTACAAAAGTGATCCAATTTTAGATCAAATAGAGGAAGAGATTTATAGTGAGGTCAGTACTCATGATGATTTCTGATTTTGTATTTGTAAATAAATATTTATAAAAGAACTTGTGGATTTAATGAACAATTTTTTTTGTAACTGTTTTAGCAATATAATAATTATTTAAATATTCCATTAAAATTTAGAAAATTATTTAAAATTAAATAAAAATTATTTAAATATTCCAGAAAAGAATTAATAAAAATTAATAAAACCTGCTGTAAGATTTAAGGTACAGTTTTATAATGTTTGATAATAGGGGCAGTTTTCACCCCTATGAAATAATATAATTCTATTGACATAGATGTTAAAGTACAGGATAAGTTAAGATTAGCTACAAATTTTATTTATGTATTTTATTTTATTAAAACAGAGGGTTAAAAAGTTACAACACAAAATTAATTATGTTTTAATAATATTAAATATATTATATTGCAATTTAATATCATATTAATTAAAAATATAGAGATGATCTTTAGTAATAATAGGGAGGGTGGTTTTGAAGAATTACACATTAATAAAATTAGTGAATAATATTTCGGAGTATCATAATTTTTGTCCAACATATTTTAGGATTATTCCTATATATAAGCTACACACCGCAAATTACAAAGGATGCATAGTATATAAAGAGTTAGTTAGCAGTAGAAACAGAGCAAGAGTAGTATCATCTCACACACCAGTGAACAATCAACTGCAATATAACAGAAGTTCAGTACAGAATAATCCGACCTTAAGCAATCAAAATCACGCGACTTACAAGCAACAGGTGGAACAAATGTAAATAATGTCCATAATAATACGAACTTATCAACTAAAATCATGCAACTTACGGTCAAATAACAAGTGGAACACATGTAAGTAATACAAACAGTGACATTGGAGAGATGATGAAGAGTTTCCTTAACGAATTCAAAGCTATGTTTTTACAACTAATAAATCAAAATAGCGTGCAATCTTAAACATGCTTTCCACAGTAATAAATAAATTCAGTAATGGAACTTAAGTCACTACGAATTGCACAATGGAATGCCAACGGCCTAGGCAACCATAACACAGAAGTTACTAACTTTCTTGAACATAACAAAATTTATGTTCTACTCATATCGGAAACTCATTTCGCTGACAGAATGATGTTCAAGATCACTCATTATTGTGCGTAACACCATACCACACTATGAGGAAACAATGTATCAGACGAAAAAATATAAGCTGCAGTAATCTGTATCAGTTCTCAACCATGGTTTTTTGACATTGCGGCAATGTACAGTGCTCCAAGGCATAATATCTCTACAGCAACATATGAAAATTTCTTCAAACATCTATTAAACAAATTCTTAATTGGAGATAACTGGAATGCCAAGCATACAGACTGGGGGTCAGACTTGTATATAATAAAGGGAAAAAATCTTAGACAAGCCATAGCTAACACAAACAGCTCTTACTTATCTACAGGGCAACCCACCTACTTGTCATTAGATCCAAACAAAATCCCAGATCTACTCGACTTCTTTTTATCTTCCATAGCATGGTATTAAATTATTTTGACATACAAGCATCCTGGGATCTGTCCACCGACCATACTCCCATAATTGTCACACTATCTACGCAAATTATAAAACGTCCGAATATTCCTAAGTTGACAACATCAAAGACCAACTGGAATGTACTTGAGTCTTACAAAAATGAAAATTTAAATATAAGATTAAAGCAGCAGATAATATCGATAATACACCCTCTCAGAATGGCAAAAAACCAAGTGACACCAACATACCCGTATATATAAAACGACTTGTTGCACAAAAAAGAAGAGCCAGGCGCATATGGCAAATAAGTCGCAATCCTATAGATAAAAATGAAGACAATAGATTAACACGGCAACTTAAAACTGCTCTACAAGACGCAAGCAATGATACATTTGAACTATTTATCAACAGCCTGTCAAAAGTAGACCACAGCATCTGGAAAGCAACAAAATCATTCAAGAGGCCCACACAGCACATACCACCTCTAAGGACAGCCGATGGAAGCTGAAGAAAAACTGAACAAGAAAAGGCATCAATCTTTGCTGCACATCTCTCACACGTTCTTGGTGCACCTAAACTTAATAACAATAATAACGAAGAACAAGTTAAAATCTTCTTAGACACTCTCATGCGCAATGATGCTACCAATCAAATGCTTTACTCCTGATAATGTGAAAGAACAAATTTCTAGATGCATAACTACAAAGCACTAGGCTTCGTGCCTGGTGGTAAAAAAATTATCGAGAAAAGCAGTTTTCCTACTAATAATACTATATAATAGTACCATAAGATTAGCCTACTACCCGATTAATTGGAAGTTGGCACAAATAATTACGATTAGTAAACCAAATAAACCACCAAATATTACTACTTTATACAGACCAATCAGCTTACTTCCAATAATGTCAAAATCTTAAAAAGACTTCTGCTACCAAAGAATCTCAGAAGTCATCCAAATTAATTCAGTGATCTTAACACACCAGTTTGGCTTCCGCGAAGCCCATTTAACTCTACAACAATGTCATAGGATTGTTAAAAACATTAATGTATGCCTCGCAGAGAAAAAAATTTGCACTGCTGCCTTCCTGGATATACAACAAGCCTTCGACCGTGTTTGGCATGACGACCTCCTGTATAAACTTAAGTCATCCTTTTCCACTCCTCACTATCTACTCTTAAAATTATACCTCACAGAACGTCACTTTCAAGTCAGATTCCTTACAGAAACCTCTCATTACTATCCCATAAAATCCGGTGTCCCTCAGGGAAGTGTCCTGGGTCCCCTCCTGTACCTCATATACACTGCTGATATCCCAACAACAAATACGACCACAGTAGCCATGTTCGCAGATGACACCGCCATAATATCTCATCGATGATGACCCCCAAGTAGCATCAGGAAACCTTCAAATACACCTGAACTTACTACAAGACTGGATGAATAGATGGAAAATCAAAGTTAACCATATTAGAAGTCTAATCAAATTACATTCACCAACAGGAACATCATAATGTTGGAGAATCAAACTGAACAACGTATTACTACCAGTAAAAACAGAAGTCAAATACCTGGGAATGACATTTGATCAAAAGCTCACTTGAAAAGCAAACATCTTGCAAACAAAAACCAAATCAACATGAAAATACGTCAAATAAATTGGCTAATAGGCCAAAAATCACAGTTATCTACAAATAATAAACTTCTCTTGTATAAGTGCATAATAAAACCTATATGGACATATGGATTGCAACTATGGGGCTGTGCAAAGCCTTCTAATACCAAAATCATTCACAGAATCCAATCCAAAATACTCAGAATGATTTTTAACGCATGATGCATGATGACTCTGGTATACCGTTCGTTGAAGACGAAATCAGCAGACTAACAAGAAATTATTTAGAACATCTACCAGCCCACCCCAACGAGGAAGCAAGACAATACATCTCCAACCAGAAGTCAGACGAAGATTGAAGAGACAGTGGCCAACAGACTTTATTCACTAATTTCAATTTTAATTTTAATTTTCATTTCAATGTTAGTTTCAAATTATAATCCTACATTAATTTAATTTGTTAGTGTTAGAATTGGGAGTGTTATCATTGAATAATAATTTCTCCTCTCAGGTATTTGCAATACTCACATTTACTAATAGCTTGTAATAGCAGATTGTACATTTGCAAATTTAATAAACAAAAATATGTTATAAGCTGTACTTTTTTGCTTATATAAATTTGGGCAATTTAGTAATTAGCACATATTGGTATAGAGTAGATTTTGAAGTAGAGTTTATATTGAGCTTACAAACAAAAATTTTCATACAAATTGATGCATATAAAAAAATTCTGAGGTTTTCTACAATTTTTACCGTCATATATTAAATATAAGCTCAATATTGTTGAAATAACTAACTCATTGTGAATAAGTAATCTAGGATATTTATAAATATAAAATTCGGAAACAATATCAAAAGAAGTTAATTCAAATATAGATAAATGATAAAAAAAGAGTTTAGCGATTCAGTAAAATCTGGTAAAATGATTTATAGAGAAAGATCTAAAACATATAGATATTGAAAATAAAAAAACTAAACACTTTCAAGTGCGAATCACTACAAGATTTTAACTCAAAATTTTTTAAACAAAAAAAAACTTAATATTTTTTAAACAAAAAATAAATGAACATATTGATTTTGTTTTTTGGTAAAAATGCGTAAACCAAATAGTGCGTTAAAAAAATATATTAGAAAAACTGTTATTTTTAAGATGACAAGTAATCAGCTAGATTTTACTAAGGTTAAAAGAATAAATCCTTACCTGATGGTTCTGTAGTCGTTTCAGAATCCGGATTTTTTGTGGGATTTTCGATCTTGCTACTCTTTGATTTGGTATTTGATTTAGATGCTGTAACAATAATTATAATAAGGAGAATAAGACCAACGACAGATCCAGTTGCTATTAAAATAAATTTTCTTGATTTAAAAAACGGTTTGGAAAAATAGTTCATCCTAAATGACTTTAAAAATTGTTACTCTGTTGATCATTAATAAAACGGACAATGAGGGATACAATAAATTTATATGAGGTGTTATCAATCGCTATAAGTCTACTCTGTGTGATTTACAGAAGTGTATTGTTCCAATATTGTATTATGATATCATCATAGAATTGATGTGTTTATCGTCAATATCGTATATGATATTGTTTAAATATTTTTAATATTTATGATACACATTCTTCTGAGAATCTTAACTAGAATAAGATAAAACTTATTTCGATTTACCATAAAAAAATGACTAGACGTTGTTGAGAACCTTGACATAATTAATATCTGAAACGTAGGAGAAGCGGTTTTTAGATATGCCCAATTAATCTAAAATATTTAAACCCTTCTACTACTTTAAATTATATCGAAAGTTGACTAAACTTTACCTATTTTACTTACAAAACTTACACTGTGTTTCACGAGCTTTACGTGCCATCATGGCTATTCTGATCTTAGATGCTGCCGCTCTGAATAGTTCGATTGATGTGCATTCTCACCATTCCCTCAAGTTACGCAACCATGAGATTCTTCTCAATTCTACGCTTCTCTTGCCCTTGCCCTGGATTTTCCCTTTGTATAGTTAATTAAAGTATGTTGTATTTTTCATTACGCATGCATGCAACATGCCCCAGGTATTGCAGCTTTCGTGTTTTAATGGTTTCCAATATTTCCATTATTTTATTAACTCTTCTCATGACTTCGTTGTTTGATACATGCTCAGTCCATGATATCTTCAGGATTCTTTTACACCTACAGCACAGAATAAATAACAATCAGAATGCCCACTCTCAGATGTCGCTTTTGAAGTTTTTCAGCACGCGATCGCTCATATTTTAGACGGAAACATAGACTCGAATTGAGAAATTTCTGACAAGCTACGACAGAACTGTAATTAAAATTTTTAGAGAATCATATTTTAATACATTTTGAAATAGTTTAATCTATTCTTCAACTAAAAGTACGAATAAAATAGTGCATATTATATCTATAGTTGCCGTAAATAAATTAAACCGGGTTAATTTTTCTATGCATAGCTAATAAAATTGTCACTGAACAGCAATCTTCTTGCAATGAATGAAATATTAGCGTTTGGCTTTTTTTAGATTGGTATAAAGGTTGATTGAAGCCAGTCCTATGGTATTTGACCGGAAACATAAATGTCATTAAAAAGATCTATATTGTCTTCACCCAACATTGCTAGAACCTCTATGTATATGTAACAATAAAACACTGAAAACTTTGTTTTCAAACTTCCACAAAATTTATTTTAACCTCTTATCACTACAGCTGTTTCGGCTGATAGCCTTTCTCAAGTGATCTATTTTTGGCATTGCGTTTACAATTTATAGTCTCTAATGAAATAGGTTGAGGAGGGGAGAACTGTTTTGTCTCAAGTTTGGTCATTCAGAATTATATCTGTGTTTTTTAATTTATTGATTTCCATAGATTCTAACAAAGATAGCTTAAGGCCTTTATTTTGAACGTGAAGAATTTTAAATTTGTCATTAAAAGAATGATTATGATCTAGAAGGTGAAGTGCGTATGTCGAATCTGTTTTTCTATTCTTGAAAGCCCTTTTATGTTCTGCTATTCGTTTCTCAAAGTTTCTACCAGTTTGACCGATGTAAGTTTTTGGGCAGTCGCCACATTGAATTTTATAAACACCACTATTTAGGTTGTTATTTGTTCCTATTTGTGTTATTCCTTTCTTTTTTATATGTTTGGCAATTTTTGTTGTTATTTTGCCTGTATATGTAATCGAGCAGAAGGTACTGGGTTTTTTCTCTGGTGGTGGAAATACTATTTTCAGGGCTTTCTTGTGTAGTTTTTGATTTAACATTTTATTAATTGTTTGTTCGTTGTATCCGTTGTTTACTGCTATTTGCTTAATTATATTTAATTCTGTCTCAAAGTTGTCTTTTGACATCGGAATTTCTGTTAATCTATGTAACATACTATGATAAGCTGCCAGTTTATGTGTGTGTTGGATGGGATGATGAATTGTGTATAGTCATGTCAGTATGGGTAGGTTTGTGAAATATAGAGAAGTCATGTTTGTTTTGAAGTCTGCTAATTTTTAAATCTAAAAAATTTATGCATTGATTTTGTTCTGTTTCTATTGTAAATTCAATATGACTATGAAGTGAATTAATATACGATGAAAATTGGTCGAGTTGCCTGTTAGTTCCTGTGAAACATACCAGTACGTCGTCTACGTATCTCCACAATATAAAAACTGTTTGAATACGGGATGTTTTGAAATCTTTGTCTCTAGATGATCCATAAAAATATCTGACAGCAATGGGCTTAGAGGATTACCCATTACGAATCCACCGGTCGAATCCATCAATTACTCTATGTATATGTTGTCTGAGCCTGGATCTTTTCTCCATTTGCTCCGTTTGATTGCCTTTACAACTTGTGACTTCAATATTTTGGGGAAGGGTTCACTTTTATATTCAATTTCAGAGTTTCTTCTAGTGTGGTTTGAGTATAGTTGCTGTGTGTAGTTTCTCCAATGTTGAAGTAGATCTTTGGGATCAGTGATTAATTTATTGTTCTTCACAATACAGTTAAAACTGATCGATGGTGTTGTCATGCGAGCCTACTATCGGCACAACCTACTTGATGCATTACTTTTGTCTGAAAATGGTACAAATGGAAATCTGTTAAAATTAGGAAAAATATGAAATTCCGGATACTTTCTAGACGAACTATAGTATTGATCAAAGTTAACAGTGTCGTTTTGTATATATATAAAATATTTTTTGATACCAACCTTATAAACTGAAAGAAACAACTCACTTACAAAATGAAATTCTTAAATGGTAAAAGCTTTTGACCGTTTGATTTTGAAAGAGTGGCTTGTCTCTGAAAAATTGCCACGTCTGGGAATTGAGTAATTTTGATAAGTAAAAACAAGCCCGCCATGTAATTTTGTAAAATAGGGATCACATAAACAGTGTTCAAACTTTTAAAAGTTGGTTTTAAATTAACAATTTTAGAATTTAGAAAAAGAAACAGTCGTTTAGATTGTCGTTGTTATGAATTTAACACCAATTATTTTAAAATGTGCAACATTAGTTATAAATTTACTGTATATGTACCATTTTTCAATGCAAAACACTTGCACGTCACGATTTCTACAAAGTGATGTCACTTGTATTTAAAATTTCCAGAACATTAAACTTACAGTTCAAATTTTCCTAACTCAGCTAATAATACGAAACCCATACGGAACTTCTCTATCTTTCATAAGGCGTCAACAGGGTGGAATAACCAGAAAATGTAATCATCATTATATCGAGAATTTTAAAATTATATTGATTAAATAACCAATAACATTTGTTATTATTAATAATATAAACTTTATGAAATAACTCTTAAAGTCTAATATTCCACAAAATACTAATTTTAATTAAATATATTAGACAATTGTACGCAACTGATACGGAAATACTTCATATTTTATTGACAGTTCAGCGGGTGGCAAAAGTGTATTAAGTGTTGCCGCTTTTTTTAGAGTATGAATTTTGTTTATGTTTTGATTTCTTACACAATTTGATCATAATATAATATATATTAATAAATTGTATTTATAAATACATAGTTAATTTAGATTAATAGCTTTAAAAACTGATTATTGTTGTGTATTGTGATTGTGATATGCCAAAACAAATAAATAGTTTGTAGAAAGCTGATAAGCTTTCATATGAGGTAGATAATTTTAAACAAGAAATAATGGCGGGAAGTTTTTACTATTAAAACCATAAAAGAGGTAAGTTTAAATATTTAGAATATATAATTTTGTATTAAAATGTTTTCCTATGAATTTTAATGTGTTGCAGTAGTCTTAAAACTAAGTGTATTTACTGTTAATATAATAGTTTGACAAATAGTTGACATTTTAAAAATTCTTCACTTATTAACTATTCTGATATTTTGGCAACGCTGTGGGGTTCTGACAACGTAAATCTTGAATAATATGCAAGCTTTTTTTATATGACAAATGCTAAATGTAAATATTTATATAAATAATATATAGAGTGAACCGAATATCTGGAAACGCCTAATTATCTCTTAAATGGATGGTTCTAATTGTACAAAACCAGGAATACACCTATTATGTAATATGGAGATTTCAAATTTTATTCTAGCAATGTTGCCAGATTTACAATTTTTCTATTATTATTTACTTTGGTGTTTTTAAACAAAACCCTTTCTATATTCTATTATTATTAGAATCCTAACTGCAATACGAATTCAACCATACGTAAAAATTGGTGTTTTATCTATTCACCAAAGTTTTGAATAAATGAAAATTCTCAGTTTCAAATAGTTTTGAATGCAGGTTTAGCCATATGGCTCACACTCCCTCTAAGGGGAAAATTCATTCATCCCAGATGCTTACGGTATCAAAAGGATTGAGCTTTGGTGGAACTCTTTCCATGTGATCGAGTCCTAGGTAACTTGGTACGTCGGTGTATCCCAAAAATTTTCGCACGCATCTGGAAGTCGAAAGTAGCACAGCTTTCTGCATGATCCTATACAGATGTTCATTTAGACGCAGTCTTTTTATGTTTTCTAAGAGGTTCTTCGGAATCACTCCAATGGTAGAAAGAATAATAGGTATCGTCTGGGTACTTTCCATTCTCCATTGTCTCTTTATTTGTATTTCCAGATCTCTGTACTTGGCGATCTTTTCGTTGTACTTAACACGCAGATTATTGTTGTTAGATATCGCCACATCGATTAGTGTTGTCTGTTTCGGTAGTTCATTAACAAGCAGAGATCTGGTCTACTATGTGCTACACTTTGGTCTGTGAGCAAAGTGTAATTCTAGTATAGCTTGTAGTTGTCTCAAGCATACTCTCAGGAACGTATTGATAATATGGAATATGGTTTGTTTGTGGAACTCCCAGTTTAAAAGCTGTTTCTTGATAAAGGATTTTCCCTACTGAGTCATGCCGTTCTTTATATTCAGTTGCAGCAAATGCCTGGCAGCCCCCGGTAAGATGTTGGATAGTTTCTTGGGCTTGACATCCATATCGGCAATTGTCGTTTTGGATCTAAGGGTCTTTGACGATATATTTCAGGTAATTTTTGGTTAGTATGACCCGATCCTGAATGGCAAGTAATGAACCTTTTGTTTCAGGGAACATCTTGCCTAATGTCAATCAATAGTTCAACGCTATTCGACATAGACTTGATTGACTTCATTGGGATGTCACCCGTGCAGAGGTTTACCCATCCAGGGCGAATGGGCACAGTGATTAAAGAGTCAGGCAGGTGGTAGTATGGTTTCATAAAGAACAGGAGCATAATGGATGCGCTGATGAAGTCTTCCGGGAGTTGCACCGGGTGGGAGTTAACCAGAGGTGGGCAATCCTACTGTTGTTTAACGTACTTGATAAATTTACCCTCCGACTATCTCTCAGAGAGAAAAATTGTGGTAGAAAAAGGAGTGGTGGTTGACGTGACGGCTGGAGTGCCGCAGGGGTCGGTCCTGCGCACCTTCTCGGATATCATCGTGGTCACGCTAGAGGAAATATAATAGACGCATTCTACCATCCTTTAGAATACTGTTAAATCAACAGCGAAGGACATTTTGAATACTTCAGTAGGTAGTTATACATAGTTTAAATTTAAAAAAAAAATGATTTAGACATTTAGCCGTCTCTAGAATTTTATTTTATCTTTTTAAGATGTTTCTGACTTATCGAGTTATAATCTGTGGAGAAGGCATCACGTGACTAAAAACGGCCTAACTTTGGCCATATTGTTATGATCATTGTGTCAGATCGTGTCGATTGTTTACGTTTGTTGTTTTTAGAATATTTTTTAGTTTTTAATACTTTTATAGTAACTGGAATATTATTATATTGTGATAGTGCACAATAAATGTTTCTTGTTCTCAACGTAGTTGCAGTAGCAGTAGCAATGTTAATAAAAAATATTCAGGAATAACGTAGTTTAGATTATTATACAAATATGTAAACAAAATAAAGGCCCGTACTTCAGAGAATAAATTAATAGTATTAATAAAAAAATCTAATAAGTAATATAGATCAGTTTCTCGATTAATTTTTCACTCACTATTGAATATTTTGAAAAGTTTGCGAAATACCATTTAAAACATCCGCTTCTAATAAAATAGAAATAATGAATACACGGAATATAAAGATACTAATAAACAATTTCTAAGTTTTTTATAATAATTTTGAGTTTAATTTTGCATTATTTATTTAATAGTAAATAATGCAAAATAAGTAAAAAATGAAACAAAGTTATATTATTTTCTCTGTATTTTATAGATAATAGAATTAGTAAAACATATAAACAAAGTTGAAATATTGACATACCTAATCTCATAAATTTGACAATAAATTACATTATTCTACGTAATGTTTTGTAAGTAAAATGGGAATTAAATATGACAGTTTTGTGTTATTTTGTTTGATAGTAATAATTTATGGCTTTGATGTAATGCTTCCTTTAAAATTAAAGTCAATTGATCAATGAAAAAGGTAAAAAAGTATAACATTATTTAGTAAAACTAAATAAATTATCACTTTAATAATAGCTAATAATCAAATAAACAAAAATATTATTTCTATTGTGCAGAGATCGAGCTACTATACGGAAATATATACAGGGTGGTCCTTAAGTAATTGTACAAAAAGAAACCGCAGATTCTGTACTTTAAAATATTACGATTTAAGCCAACTTGCTTTAATAAAATGTTGATATTAAAAAAGATACAGGGTGTTAAAGTGGAAATTTAAAATTTTATTTTTCGCTATAACTTTTATGTTTGTAAAGATTTATATACAATAATTTATAGCTGGGTACTATTTAATATCTGGAATTATAATTTGATGAACATTTTGATATAGCTAATAGAGGGCGCCACATATCCCACATACGTGGCATAAATTTGCACTTAACTTTTTTGTTCTTTAAGTTACCGGTATTTAAAATAAAAAATATTAAAGACACGTTATTTTAGCAAAAAAAAGATATACTTGTTAATAACTTCAAAACTCAATAGTTTTGGAGATAATCGCATTTTACAAATCAACTGCATAATTCTGATTTAACGCAATTACTCCAGGCAATGAAAGAAAAATGGATAAAAAACATCAATACTTCTGAATTTTGTTATAAAATACCTTAATAAAGTCAATAATTAAACGAAATATTAAATAAAATAAATATATCAGCAGAATAATTGATAATAGGATTTGAAAAAATAACAGAATAATTGGATTTTACATCAAACTTTTTATTTTAATTTGTATTAAATTAAAGTCATAATCAAAATATTTTATTTACAAACCAAATTAAGAAATAGTTAAACTAAATAACATTAAACTTTTTGTCAAAGTAAGTGTTCACTATGTCCACCATTGTCTTTAATTCATTTGTCAATACATGCCATGATACTATGAATAACAAGATAGGATCTTCCCGTAGCTCAAAATCGGTCGGGTTCGCGCATGCCATCATTGGAGACTAGAATTTGAATTCTTGTTAAAGTTAAATGAGATTTCTATGCATTCTGTGATGAAATTACTAGACGAAAATAAGTTAAGAGGTTTAATAATTACAATAATCGTACACATAAGGATATCTCCAAACTATTTATTAAAGATTATTTATTGATATATACAAAAACTGACATTTCGAACGTGCAAGTCTCCAATGACGTCACAAAAACATGCGCAATATCTTATCTTATAGTCATAGTATCATGAATACATGCCATAAAATATCGTCTCATATTAAATAACGTCATTGGTTCTAAAGAAACTGCTGCAGTATTTATTATAAGTGTTATAAGTATAATAAAAAGTAATTTTTTGAAATGTTTATAAATTAAATAATTATATTGATATTTAAAATGCATGTCCTATGGTTTGGAACCATTGATAATTATTTTTTACGGATATGCAAATTATCTTGCAATTTGAATAACGAGATTTATTTACATTTTTTATAAAATTATTTTATTGATATATTGAAAGAATTATCATCAAATTTAAGGCGAAATATGTGGTTTCTACAAGAAGGTAAACCATTACATTACAGAGAAAGCGGAGTGAGACAGTATTTAAATACAACTTTCCTGAACGTTGGATTGTTCATGGTAGTCATATTCTTGTAGTGAGATATTAATATAATTATTTAATTCATAAACATTTTAAAAAATTATTTATTATTATACTTATAACACTTATAATAAATACTGCAGCAGTTTCTTCAGAACCAATGACGCTATTTAATATGAGATGATATTTTATGGAATGTACTGACAAATGAATTAAAGAAAATTATGGACATAGTGAACACTAACTTTGACAAAAAGTTTAATTTTATTTACTTTAACTATTTCTTAATTTGGTTTGTAAATAAAATGTTTTGATTATGACTTTAATTTAATACAAAACGTAAAATGTTTGATGTAAAATCCAATTATTCTGTTATTTATCAAATCCTATTATTTTATTCTGCTGATATAATTATTTTATTTAATAATTCATTAACTATTAACTTTATTAAAGGTATTTTATACCAAAATTCAGAAGTATTGATGTGTTTCTTTAATTTTCTTTCGTTGCCTGGAGTAATTGCGATAAATCAGAATTATGTAGTTGATTTCTAAATTGCGATTATCTCGAAAACTGTTGAGTTTTGAAGGTATTAATAAATATACCTTTTTTGTTAAAATAATGTATCTTTAATATTTTTTATTAAAAATATCCGTAACTTAAAGAGCAAAAAAGTTACGTGCAAATGTATGCCACGTATGTGGCATATGTGGCGCCCTCTATCAGCTATATCAAAGGTACATCAAATTTTAATTTCTGATATTTAATAGTACGCAGTTGTAAATTTTTATACATAAATGTTGACAAACATAAAAGTTATAGCGAAAAATAAAATTTTAAATTTCCACTTTGACACCCTGTATCTTTCTTAATGTCAACATTTTATTAAAGCAACTTGGCTTAAATCGTAATATTTTAAAGTATAGAATCTGCGGTTTCTTTTTGTACAATTACTTAAGGACCACCCTGTATATACTTAATCATTTCACTAATACAGGGTGTTTCAAAAAGGTATGTCATAAATTAAATCGCGCATTCTGGGAACAAAAATAAATTGATTAAATCCAACTTACCTTAGTATAAAATGTACACAAAAAAAGTTACAGCCCTTTGAAGATACAAAATAAAAATTGTTTTTTTGCATTATCTCCTAAACTATTTGACATTTTGTAATAAAAATGGACACGTTACTTTCTTGTTCTAAAGCATTTTTCATAAAAAAGAAACCACAAAATCTAAGCGCATAGAAACCCAAAAACCCCCAAACTTTCGAGTAAAGACGGAACTACGTGGAGAAAATTTGTCCCAACTAGAAATATTAGAACACGCAACGAAAACATAGTGACCCATTTGCCTGCGGTTGTTGGTGAAGCGCGACACGCATTATCTCCATTGAATGCTGGACGCACATGTTTGGTAACTGCATTGATATTATAGTTAAAAACACAAATTTATACATAAAAAAATTTCCGTTAGATATCAAGAAAAGGCTGAATGTAGACCTACTGACCCAGTAGAAATTCGATCACTGATTGGTTTATTGTATTTGGTTGGACTTCATCAAGCATCAAGAACAAATTTGGAAGAGTAGTGGTCGTCAAATAATATGGGATATGAGATATTTCGTGCTACAATAGCAAAACGTAGGTTTATATTTTTACTGAAGTGTATCCGTTTTGATGATACGACGACCTGAGACCAAAGAAAAGGGACCATTGGGAAAGTTTGTGACTTGGGACGAAATGTTACTTGCCTTTAGGGGTAGATGCAGTTTTAAAATGTATATTCCTAATAAACCTAACAAATATGGACTCAAAGTTTTTTCGGTTGTTGATGTCAAAACTTTCGTCACCTCGCACATTGAAATCTATGCTGGTATTTAACCCGATGGCCCATATAAAGTTGACAATTCTACTGCTGCAGTAACTAAAAGAATGTGCTTACATTTATCGGGTTCAGGAAGAAACATAACCATAGACCGTTGGTTCACAGGGTATGCAATTGCCAAGAAACTACAAGAGAACATCGACTCACCGTAATTGGTACAATTAGATCCAACAGACGAGAATTACCTGCAGAAATAACGCAAATTAAAAATAGGCAGGTATATTCTTTAGTTTTTGCATTTAGCAATGATATGACTACCGTATCATATATACAGAAGAAAGGAAAAAATGTGATTGCTGTTTCCACTGTGCACAGAGATGATCGGATTGATGAAGATACTGGTGATCAGAAAAAACCAGAAATAATTACTGTTTATAATTCCACAAAGAGTGGAGTAGATGTTGTAGACAGAATGATCACACCATATAATGTTTCCAGAAATACGAAACGTTGGCCAATGGTAGTAGTTTATAATCTCCTTAATCTCGCAGCAATTAATGCATTTGTAATTTACAAAGGCAACAACCCAGATGGATAATTTTCCAAAACGCGAAGATTATTCCAAAAAAACCTAGGTGTGGAATTGGTACAGGAGATTATACGATGGAGAGCAGTTGACACGCATTGACAAAAGCTGTGCGTGCTTCGGCCTTGAGACTCTCAGGCATTGAGGTCGACTGAGCTCCAGCCAGGTAAGAGAGGAAATTGTAAATATTGCAAAACTTGCTTTTTTTGCAAAATTTGCAAATACTGATTATGTATGGACCACATAATGGCATGCTGCAAAGATTGCTTACAAATTTGACACCAAGTTTGACCACTGTAGTTTGTGTCCACAATTTAATTTTTTAGTTTATATATGTTTTTGTAGTACTTTGTTGTTCTACTTAAAGTTTTAAATGTTTTTTTTTGTTTTTTTCATTATTTAGTCGCTGTTCACAAATTGGAAAAAATATGCGTTGAAATTGTAAACATTTTTAAAATTTACCTAATACAACTTAAAAAATTTGGAATTGTTTCTGTAATAAACATTATATAGTAAATGATTTGTTTAAAACACGTTGATGCGAAATTAGCAATAAAATGTCTGTTGCTCGGGAGGCCGTATTTCATTTTGGTCCTCACAGACCACACCCGACCGAAAGTGTTTCAGAATGGTCAACCGATGAACGAAGGGTTAAATGAACCTATTCCCAAGAAAGTTTTCTCAAAAAATATAAACTTAAAGTTCAAAAAAATAAATCAAACTATACATATATTACAAGTTTTATTCTAAAAAATATGTAAATAATTATATTTTATAGCATATGTATTTTCTATTTGAAAAATTGCAGCTATCTTCCTACCCTAGGCAACAAGTCTGTTCTTTTTATCCTTTGTATCCGTTAATACGGAATCTTCACTTTCCTTAATGAAAAAAAGAGAAAAAATGGAAAACATATAAAGGCCTTTCATCCAGATTTATCGTCCAACTTTCCCTAATAAAACAAATAAAAGAGCCGGTATTTGTTCGATTTATAAGGGGTTGAATTGATCTTTCGGACGAAGGCTAATATATTATGAAGAGGGAAACGAAACCGCATAAAATGAATATTTACGAAAGAGCTTGGTCATGTGTTCTTAAAGCCTTGAAATTTTTGTCTGGCGAGAGATATGAAAGATTGGTGAAACCAAAAATAAAAAATGTCGTATTGTTCAAATGTAAAATTTTTTATATACAAGAAGATATTGTGATTTTATAATTTTTATCAATCAAATCTTTTTGGTCTTTAATAATGAAAAAAAAAAGAATAAAGAAGCTTTATACACTCAGATACAAAAAAATGCAACGGAGAAAATTTTGGTCAAATTCAAAGTATTTCAGTTTTTTTATCCTATTCTGAATATTTTTTTAGGACACTGTGTAAAAATTTATAAATTTTAATTTAGTATAGTGAGTTTTTTTAAAAAAATTGTATTTGACTTATTACACGGGGTTAATCAAAAAGTGATTTTTTATCATAACTTTTAAATATCCTGTGGAATTTCCGTTAGCGGATTTTCGTAAAACCTTATTGTTCCGTTGCAACCATGTCTTCTAAGTATTATGTTTGTTGTTTAAAAACTTAGATATTTTAAGAAGAAAATCCTCAGAAGAATCTTTGGGCCTTATCACGACATTAATAGCAACCAATACCGAATGAGAACAAAGCGAGCGAGCGACATAGTCCAAGAGATTAAATCCCAACGTCTACGATGGGCTGGCCATGGCCATAGACTCCCTAATAACCGCCTTGCCAAGTTAATATGGAAGGAATCCCCACAGGAAGAAGGCCCTTAAGACGTCCACGAATGCCATGGAGAGACAATATATGGTCAGATCTAAGAACAATGGGGCTATGCACTGACCCATCTATTATGGACGACCGTTCAAGATGGAAGCAAGTTGTGCAGTCAACCAAGACCCACCTCGGGTTGTAGTGCCACGAGAAGAACAAGAAGAATTTACGATTTTTCCTATTATTACCATTATCTTTTGTATTCATTTGTAACACTGCGATGGGGGCTTTGGTGACTGATATCGAAAGAATGTCATATCGACATCCCAGAAGCATTGTATTTAAATAATAATTAAAAGCAACGACATGATCTTGGTTTTAATGAACAATGATAACAATAATAAAACATAAAAAAACAACTTAAATGTCTTCTTCTTCTTGTGATGCCTATCTGTTAGTGGTGCCTGAACGTAAGTTCTGGAGCCAAGATATTCTTCTTCTTCCTGGTCCCCTCTTTCCGTAGACCTTTCCCTGTAATATAAGTTGCAGCAGGTTATATCTATGATTGTTTCACAATATATGTCCAAGATATTCTAGCTTGCGCTGTTTCACTGTAGATTTAATTTCACATGTTTTATCCATCCAACGTACAACTTCACTTGTGGTTATTCGGTCCACCCAGGAGATCCTCAATATTCGTGTATAACACCACATCTCAAACGCCTCGATTTTCCCATCGATGCCTCGGTTAGTGTCCATGATTCAACCCATAGAGCAGCACTGTAAACACGTAGCATCTCAATAAACGGATTTTCGTTTTTAAGGGTAGGTCGTGGCTCTTAAATATCTTGCTCATTCTGACAAACGCTGACCTGGCTTTTTCAATTCTTTGTTTTATCTCAACTGAGTAGTCCCATTGGTCGTTTATGATGGTTCCTAAATAGTAGTAACGGGGCACTTGGAGTATTTGTTGCTGATCTAAAAGTAATTGACTAGGTGGAATATGCTTCTTACTGATGACCATGTACTTTGTTTTCTTGATGTCAAAATCAAGCCCGTAATCCTGACTGATTCTTCACAACTGCGTTACTAGTGTCTGTAAACCTTCTAAACTGTCTGCAAAGAGGATGGTGTCGTCTGCATATCTGATGTTATTTAGGCGCTCACCATTTATGAGAATACCCTCTTCGATATGCTATGAGGCCTGGCTCATGACGTGTTCCGAATAGACGTTAAATAATAGGAGAGAGAGTATGCAGCCCTGTCGTACTCCTCTCTTTATTGCAACTTCCTCTGTTAGTTGGTCTTTCACCCGAATGGTTGCTAATTGGTTGTAGTATATGTTCTTGATTACTCGTAGGTCTTTGTTATCCAGATCAGTTGCCTTTAGTATATCCATAAGCTTATCGTGCTTGATTCTGTCGAAAGCTTTCTGGTAGTCGATAAAGCATACATAAATATCGCAGTTGACGTCTCTGCACCTTTGAAATAGTACCTGAACCGCGAACAAGGCTTCTCTTGTACTTAACGCATCATTGAATCCGAACCGCGAAATTCTTTTGTGTATTATTTTTAAGGTCTTAAAGAATGTGGCTCATTAGACTGATAATACGATGCTCTTCGCATTTTTTTGCATTAGGTTTTTAAGGTATAACAATAAATGTAGATTTTAACCAGCTCTCTGGTTATTTATATTTATAAGTTCGATAGTTATTTTTAAACGTGAAATTTAAATCTTATTATTAAACTTGCGTAAGTTTGTATTTGATAGAAAAGTTTGTGTTGTTTGAATATACGTTTTTGTTATCCTTTTTACTATTTGACCATCCTGTATAGATAAAGTCAACGTCCGCTATAGACTTAGTAAGGCGTATTCATCTTAAACTCAAACTGAAAATGCACAAAGACCTCTTTTCAGTTTTCACTTACTGACACTCATTTAGAAGGCAAAGCTGTTGGCAGCATTGAATCTTTGAAAAGCGTCAAACGCCTTGAACAGATCGAAGCGAGGAAATTCGCGATTAATATTTTTCCATCCCATGATTTATTCAGCAGGAACTGTCTCTCTGAAAATAGATCAACGTTTTAAGGTACATAAGATTATACTGACCTGGATTTCATCGCCTTGGCTCCATTACTTATTTATGAAAAGGAGCTATAACGTTCTTATTCAAATATGTATATGTATATATATATATATATATATATATATATATATATATATATATATATATATATATATATATACAGATCACGACGGAATTTTGTTGACCATCATATTTATTATAATGCTCTAAAACTAGCAATTTTAAAATTTAAACCTGATGATGGACTGTTTAGTCCGAAAA
Source organism: Diabrotica balteata (assembly GCA_918026665.1). Lineage (NCBI taxonomy): Eukaryota > Metazoa > Arthropoda > Insecta > Coleoptera > Chrysomelidae > Diabrotica > Diabrotica balteata. The sequence goes on along the minus strand of OU898283.1, from coordinate 2,774,296 downwards.
CGTTTGTTTTTTTTGATGTAGCACTTTTAAGGGTTTTTTAATAAATATACTCATTTACGAAGACTAACCTATTTTATTTGTGATACGTGGTATACAGCCAGCTACAGGAATTGTTTTCCTTGTCGATTTTATTTTCATTCTGTTTAGTATTGTTCTCAAGCTATTTTCTTGTGGCATTTTAAAGTAATTAATATTTAACTGGGAATAAGCCACAATTAAAGATAAAAATACGTTTATTGACGTTTCAATTTCCACTTCGGAAATCGTTTTAGCGTTGTGGCTTATTCCTATTTAAATAGTAATTTCATTCTGTTTATCTAACACAAATTCACAAAACTCTGTTGTATCTTAAAACAGTGATACCCATTCCTTTTAAGAACTCACTGGACAGTTCGAGCATTCACGTTAACTTCCGTAGCAATGTTGTTTTGTACTTCGATTTTTGTGGTAAGGGGGGGAATAATATTTACAGATGTCTTGGAATGGTTTCGTTTTGTCTTTATGTTTGTCAGCGGCTACTGTAATAACTGGAGGAATACTGTTTACAGAATTTTGTCATTTTCATTTGGTATGTTTAAACTGTTTATAAAAGTTACCTGTAAGTAATAAAAAAACGAATAATTAATAACAATAAATATTTACTACCCCTAGTTTTACAATATACCTGTAGTAGTTCTCATTATCATTGTTATGAAAGTCCGATGAATTTGTTCCTGCAACTTTGCTATTATTATTGCCACCTTCTGCACTATTTACTTCATCTAATAAATGTTGAAGAGGACCAGTGCGAAGAAGATCCAGAGGAAGACCATAACTTAGGTATTAAGATAACATAGAGGATGATCTATAATCCATTGGAGTTAAAGCATGGAGAAGAGTTGCCAGAGACAGGGGCGAATGGTCGATTGTTCTGAAGAAGGCTTTGGGTCATAACGAGCTGTAATGCCACTGATTATGAATAAATGTTAAAGATCTTCTTCTGTATCTATTTCATTAATACAGTTCTTTGGAAAGATAGAATCCGATAGACCATTTTATTTTCGACCCAAACATTACTTCGTAGGGAGACTGTTTTATTCTTGAATGGAAGAGCCTGTTTTTCATTAATTAAATAAATTTAAGGCCTTTAAACCATTTCGATGTCTTATTTGTTTGCATCCACGTAATTAGAATATCCTAAATGTCACAATTAGCCCTTTCGACGCTTCCTAGCGACTGACTATGCCGAGACTTTTCATGAATAATTTTTTAATCCGGCCACATATTTTTCAGTTCATTTATTACTGTGTTAACGAACTCACGGCCATTATCCTATTAAAATATTGAAGGTGCTTCAAAAATGCAGAAAATTTCTAGCAAATGTGTAGCTACTTCATCTGCCTTCTTTGAAGATCTTAATTGCACGAATTTTGTAAAGTGATCCTGATATAAAAAGATGAAACGAAATTGTCCATCAGCTTTGAATTGCATATATCGATCAAATCAACTTGACACCGACTATTCATTTCAGAAAATATCATAGGTTTTACAAGGCCTTTTTTGAACTGAGTTTTTGCTGACAGGGTATGCACAATTTAAAAAAAAAATGTTACTACTTCTTGTGTTATATTTTTGTATTTATCATTTAAAAAATTTCATTCTAAACAACAATAACATTCTTGTTCTCCGTCCATGGCCAATACTTAAATTTGCTTCATATAGAATATCAAATAATTCCTCTTTGTTACGTAATATAAAAACTTCTCCTTACTTTCTTAGAAAGAAACAATAAGTTTGAAATAATTTCCCTCACTCACTATATCATATTTGGCCAAATGTCGATATGACAACGCTGTTTACTTAGCTTATCGTTTTGCTTCTTTCACTTGATAACAAATTAAATCATATTGTTCACGGATTAAATAAGCACTGTTTCCATTTTTGTGGAAATAATTTTATCAAGATTCTCGTAAAACCGGTCTTTAAATCCATTGGACCTATCGAATACTTAAATTTTCACTTTCAAATAACAATACTTCTTGTACAAATAATACCACTTGATTGCGCATCAGTTGGCATTTGTACAAGTTATGTATCATCCAAAACGATATAATCCGTGATCGGAGCAGTAAAAACTTTCTGTGTCACGGACTCAATTTCCGACTTATTTCGTATTCTTTTAATAATGACTAGACTTCGGCAAATATGCATATTGCATATTTTGCATATTGTGCATATTTTATGCAAATATTTCATATTTTGGCATATTTGTATAAAAGTTTGCATAAAGTGCATAAAAGTTCAGATTTTTATACTGTATTTTTATACTGTATTTTATTTCAATTCTTGTATAAAATTTTGTAGTCATTTTAATCAAGAAATGATCTAAATACGTAATCTCTACAGGTACAAGACATATACAATTTCAAAGAAGATCAATTTAAGTAGCCCTCAACATTCTTAGAAAGTCTCGGTCACTGAGGCATTCAGTTATTGGATAATCACTAAGGGTTCACTCATTTGCATTTTATGATCTAATCCCCAAATCTATCTACAATTTATTGTATCTTAACAGCAGGTAAACGGCTAATAGTTTTGTTCCTAATTTAGGGATTTTCCAAAATCTCCCAGTTTATTGAATTAGGTACCTAAACATTTCTAATTTGATGCTCAGATTTGTAAATCATTTTTGTTTTGATATTCAAAGCGTAAACACTCGTTGTGCGTAACAAAAAGGAAGATTGTGATTTTATAATGCCTAAAACAACCAGTGCTTCAACTTGGATTAAACCTTATAAAGAGCTGTCTATGGATATGGGAAAAATCTACTGTTCAGTCTGTGGCAAAATTGTAAGTATCTAATATTTTCTATTAAATATCTAATATTTCATACATACAGGGTGTTTCCAAATGACACATACAAGGTTTGACTGTAGATACTTTTCGAAAAATTGAACAAAACGATATAGTTAATGAGGGGTCAATTTTATTTACTTTTCGAGATACAGGGTGTTAAAATTAAAAAAAATTAAATTCTTTTAGTTAATAACAACAATAACTTTAAAACCAATAAACGTATTTACTTGAAATTTAGTACTCGTAGGTTGTTTTTAAATGAAAAATAGCTTCCTTTAGTGAGAAAAAATTGTTCATGGTACAATACAATGGTGTGTATTTAGAAAAAATTTTCACCTTTTTTTTATGAAGTCAACTATTCTAAAACACAATTATTTTTATTGTAATTGAATTAACAAAAAAAAAACTTTTGTTGAATTTTAAAATAAGTTATATGATGTACTAATGGTTAGTAACAAAAACTAATTTGTGGATTAATACTGCATTTAAAACACTTAGCGAGTTTTTTTTCCAAACCAGTTATTTGATTAACCAAAAACACCTTGTATATTTTTATATTTTAAAGGTTGGGTTAAAATAAAGGTTTTTATTTTTATTTATAGATAGCATGTGAGAAGAAATTTCAGATAGACCAACATGTGAGAACTGCTTCACACGTTGCAAAAAAAGGAAAAATAGGAGGAAAACATCAAACTTCAATGGCTAAATGTTTCCAATCTACTTCAAAAAAATTAGATGAGCAAGAAACTTTTAATGAAGACTTGTGTCGCGCATTAGTGTCTGCAAACATACCGCTTTCAAAATTAGCAAATGTAAATTTTAGTTCATTTCTAAAAAAATATTGCAAACTTAATGTTCCAAGTGATCGGTCTCTAAGAAGAAATAATGTGAACGGGCTATACTCGTCGGTGTTAATTAATATTAAGGAAGAAATTGCAGATAATTATTTTTACATATCTGTAGACGAAACCACTGATTCCTCAGGAAAGTATATTGCTCATTTATTAATTGGTGTTCTTAAAGAAGATACCTTACCAAAATCTCATCTTATTTCATGCCAGCAACTTGAGAAAACAAATGCTTTAACAATTTCGCGTTTTATACAAGAAACATTAGCAACTTTTTTTCTTCCGACAACTATTCCTTCTAATAAATTACTGCTTATTTTATCGGATGCTGCTCCTTATATGGTGAAAGCAGGACAAAATTTAAAAATATTTTTCCCAGATTTAATACATGTTACTTGTGTAGCGCATGGATTAAATAGAGTTGCAGAGGAAATACGAAAAAAGTTTCCTCTTGTAAATACCATGATATCCAGTGTCAAAAAAGTATTTCTTAAATCTCCTATAAGAATTCAACTTTATAAAGAAATGCTACCTAACATTCCTTTTCCACCACAACCTATTTTAACGCGATGGGGAACATGGTTAGAAGCAGCTAATTTTTATGCAGATCATTTTGTTAAAATAAAGAACATAATTGATACGTTAACAGATGAAAGTTCCCAATCTCTTTTGGATTCTAAACAAACTTTTCAGAGTAACTTGCTTCAACAAGAACTTTCATTTATAAAATCAAATTTTAGTTTTGTTCAAAAAACAATTACTCAGTTAGAATCACCAAAACTGTCATTGTTCGAAAGTACAGCATTAATAAAAGAATTTGCGTCATGTTGTCGGAACGTTAGAGGTAATATTGGAAAAGATATTTTAAAAAAATTTGAAGCTACTATGGAAAAAAATAAAGGTTACCATATTCTTTCTGAAGTAGTGAGTGTTCTAGCTGGAAATATTTCGGAAACCATTAATTTAGAACCAAATGTTTTGGTTAGTTTGAAAAATGTTCCCGTTACATCAGTTGATGTTGAACGAAGTTTTTCCATATATAAATATATGTACTCAGGCAGAAGCCACAAGTTTTTGTTAGAAAATTTTGAACACCACTTGGTCATTTATTGTTACCATAATTCTAAATAAGTTTATTCATACTTAAAAATCATGTAGTTACTTAAAATAAATGTAAATCTTAATGAATAGTAGGAAATATTTAGTTATGTACACTTTTTTTTTTAATAAAATTGTTACTATTTTACGATTTTTTTATTTATTTGTATGCATATTTTGTAAAATATTTGCATATTTTCGGGTAAACACGTGCATATTTATGCGCATATTTTATACATTTTTATTTGCATATTTGCCGAAGTCTAATAATGACTCACTGGTAAAGAACCGTGGATTTACCGGTAATTAATAGGAAATCCATTCTATAAAAATATTAATATTGTAATAGTAGGTAGAATTTTTCCTTCGCCTGTATCTACAACGCACTGTAAATATAAAATGAAACTTGTAAAACTTTTTATCGAAACAAATCTTTCGAAGTTACTCGCTCGTTGCCATTGCAAGTTTGTTTGCATGTAGAAAGCCGCTGACGGCATGTCTCAATGGGCCTATAAATTCTTTTTATGGTGCCCTCTTTCGTTGATTTACTGCTGATGGAATGATAAGGTCGCCGGAAGTTCCATCAACAAAAAAAACTTGGTTATTAAGGCGTAATAAAAAGAGTAGGGATCAATGTTATTATTTTGATTTGTTATGGAAGGTTGCTTACTGAATTGGATTATGTTTTAAGTAATTTGATGCTTATAAAGAAAAAAAAATAACCACATATTTTTGCTAATATTAATCACATGCATTATTGATATATAGAAAATAATATGGTATATTATTTTATATATGCTAATATAACACTGCCTGGGATGATTGCGAGGTGGATCGAGTGTCTCTGTGGTTAACACAGTCGGGTTACTCCAAGCACGGATAAAATGTGGAGAATGATTAGCAGGGTTAGCAACCTATCAATCGTAAAAACGAATACTGCTCAAAGCAACAATATGAAGACGACTACAACAACAAATAAGGGAAAACCCAGATGGCAATTACTACATGGAACCTCAGATCTCTCAGCACAAGAGACCAAGAAATAACCTAAGTGTTGAAAGAGAAACAAATAGACAGAAAAGGACAATTAAAATTAGGTGAATATATACTAACCTACAGTGGAGCAGCAAAAGAAAACAGAGTCAAAGAAGGTGTAGCTTTCATACACAAAAGTCACCAAGAGTGGAGAAGAAAGACGTAACTATCATCTGAGTATACGGTCCAAAAAATAACAAATCTCAAACAACAAGAAAAACATTACTTCATAATGAATTATAATTAATAGTAGATCAAGTCAGACGGAAGATGATATTTCTGGGGAAATTTAACGTTCGAATAGGCAATCAAGTAATACCCAGAATTAAGCAAAACATAAAGAGAACGTTAAAAAAGGTAATGAAGAACTGATAATAAACAGAAACTTGGAATAAACAACATATTTTTGACGATAAAGACTAAGACAAATATACATTAAATAACACACGTGGACAAATATCTATGACTTTGTTAAGATGTCCATTTTATATTTTAAAACTAGAGTCTTGTATGTCCATTGACATGACCGTATTATGTCCAAGACAGTAATTAGACCAGTGGTTACATATGAATGTGAAACGTGAACCTTCTCAACCACTGATGAAAATTAACTCAGAATATTTGACCGCAAAATACTAAGGAAGATATTTGGACCAACTCAATGCAACGATGGTTCATGGAGAATTAAAATGAACCACGTGCTGGATGAACTAATGCAGAGCACAGATATTGTTAGGTTTGAAAAGTCACAAAGACTAAACTGGCTTGGTCACCTAGAAAGAATGCCAGATAATCGAGCTGTAAAAGTAGTCCAGAGATGGAAGCCACAAGGAAACAGAACAAGAGGAAGGCCCCGTAAAAGATAGACGACGTAGAGAGGGATCTTAAAACCATGTACATCAGACAGTGGCGAAGGAAAGTGTCTGACAATGCGGAATGGAAGAACATTGTTAAGCAGGCCGAGACTCAGAAATGGTTGTAGCGCCATTAGAAGAAGCAGAAGCTAAGGAGACAGAACAATATTATGTCAGGTTAGCTAGTAAATTAACATAAGCGGTAAACAATTTATAACTTAATTATTTTTTATATTAAAGTTCGGTTCTGAATAATACTGTTACGATAATAAATATTATGGCGTATAAAACTGTAAATATATTATGACTAATTCTTTTCTATTTCTAGTAATTTCGGCGCTCAGCTGGAACACCTGTTTACCAGCCGGCGGAACTCTCTAGTCGTTCACCGAAAGACCAGTCCTTGAGTCACCTAATGGATTGAAGTCCATCATCGATTCTTCGCCAGACCCTTCTAGATAACGGCATTTTATATATCATAACGGGGATTTTTATTGAGGAGAACAGCTAGTAAGAAGATAAATTCGCGCTCGCGTATTTAAATGTAACGATCGAAATAATAAATTATTGTAAGATAAATTATTATAAATAAACTTTAAATAAATTAAGTTTGTAAGTGTTATAAATATTGAACCTTTAGTAAATTAAAAATAAGAACAATAAATTAGAATTAATATATACGTTACAATACAGAAATATCCAGTTTTCATAACCGTTTTATTTGATTTTAGACCCTGCCCTGATAATTTGAAGATATAAAAAACATGTGAGCACTACCTATAGATTATAATTCGGATTATATCATAAGCGATGCATACTTTCTATTAGAATAACTTAGAGTATACGTAGCTCTGCTTTATAAAGCAGACCTGCATTGCAGGGAATATTTTATTGAGCTTCCTAGAAGCAAGTAAACAGTGCCTCATTTACAAAATCACTCTCGCTTGCCTGCATTGTCTGCCGCTTCAGAGAAAATTCACTACTAGACATAAAGTAAAATGCACTTTTGCTAATGATATCTCTGAAATTAAAACTAGCACTTTTAGATAGACATACATCTTTTTTATATACAGATTTGTAGTTAAGGTTTTGTACAAAATGTATTATCTTATACATATAATATATAGTTTGTTATTTTATGACCGTGAATATTTAAATAGAAACTTTTTTATTTCCTGGATTTGTCAGTCTGTTATAAATGAAACTATTTAATTATTACTTGAACGTTTCGGCAAATTTGTCATTTTCAATAAGCACTTTATTAACTTTATATTATAAATGAATTCATTAAATTATATGATTTCAAGTTTACACTTTTTAAAAGTTTAACATGGATTAAAAAATTGGTATCTGTCATTGACAGATGACATGATATCAATTTAATATGATGATATCTTAAAATTAGGAGTGGGTCAGGGTTGTATCGTGAATATCTGCCATAGTGCATTTAAAAACAACTCAATTTATTAAATTATGATAAATATTGGAAAGATCTTTGATGTCAATCTGATTATTGATAGAATTTGGATCCATTTTATGTGAATCATCTTCAATATGCATCTTTTGTTGTAATTTTGTTTTTTTTTAAATCTGTACATTTTCAAAATCAAAATAATGGCTATTTTCTAGAGAATATTTGGCTAGGGCTGTCGTGTTTAATGTATTTGGCTGTACACTATGTTTGTGTGCAACAATTCTTCTATGAAGGTATTGGTGTGTTTGTCCAATATATGTTGAATTTCAGTCTTTACAATTTATTTTATAACTAGCATTTGATTGATGGTCTTTATCATCAATGGGTTTAAATGTTGAAAAATATTTTCCAGATGTGTGTGTGTGTGTGTGTGTGTTAGGTGAGTTAGCTTGGAAACTAGTACTTTAGCCACAGACTTATTTTCCAGGTGTTTTTGATGATTTATGTCCAACAATAATATCATACTTTGCCAACATTGTAATATACTGGGAGCACCACTGTCGCCAAATGTACAACTACTGTGGCTCCGCTGTCACCACTGTAATGTACTCGATATGAACATTTAAAGGATGCTTATCCCTGCGAGCGGCTGCAAGGAATACTGGTCCCACTAGTCTGGAGGGCTGGCTCGCCTTCGTGGATTTACGAGAAGGTAAGGAACTTCGGAATAGGGGTTAAGGACTTCTAGGTCTCAGGTCCTGTAAAGAGTTTGAGTCTATGGGCTTACTTTAGAAGCCGGATAAATGTATAAGCCGAAATTTGGTACTCTTCTGGTCTCTGTCGGAATCGGTCGGAAGGAACATAAAAACCAGTTTTAGAGTCTACAAATGTATTGAATATACTATGTGGTTTACAATTAAGTTAACAAGCTGTCTGATATAATTAATAATAACTCGTTCGGCGCGAAGGGAGACGAGAAGAGATCTTAGCAAGAAAGTAAAGGGGTAACAATGTGTAATACTATAATTTACTCGGGTTAGTATATAGAATTTTGTTACCTTTCGCGTATTTAGGCTCTAGCTAATGATACGCCCTTCAGTTCCTCTGGAAATCGGATTTCTTTCAGTACCCGACACTTATACGGAACTATTACTTCAAATTACTTGTCGAAATATAACAATCGCGCGTAATCCGCACCTGGTGCCGACTCTCGTATTAACAACCCTGCCCGAAGACACCGACTGCCTATTACTGATCGCGTACTGGACGCTATCGCGTCCGACCCGGAGCCGGCGATCACTGCCTGAGTGGGCAGTCACGGTGCCCAGCTATCACTGACTGCCTGGTTGATCAATTTTTTAGTTTTTATGTCCCGCGAACATTCCTAGTTTATTTTGCTGATTCTGCTGTACTGTTCCACGTGTTGGAATGTTACATGCGATGGGCTGTCGCTTCGTTTAATTTTCACGAAGGTCTTCAGATTTCGTAATTCTTAAACATTCGGGCTTGTGTCAAACTAGGTCAATTGTTATTATTTGTATAATTAAAAATGTATACGTTACTGTATTTAACATGGAATATATAATAATTAATTGAATGATTATTATTCTCCCTATGCTACTAGCCCTTATTTTTTCTATTCTTGATTTTCTTGCTATGTTTACATTACAACATTCTTGACATTTGTTCAGAAAATCCATTAATGTATGGTAAGGATATATACCTAGTATTTGCTTGAGTTAGTAAAATTATTGGTATTATTATTATTGCTAGGTATGGTTGGGGTTTGTTTTGGTTTGGTATTGGAATTAGATTGATATCTGATAATATAACTTCTTTTTAAAAGTGGAGGATTGTAAAATTCTGGTAGTATGTAATCGTTAATGCAATAAAAAAAATAATAATCCATCTTTTATTTTTAGATTGAAAAGCTCGTTTATAAAAAAAAATAAAGAACAATCAACCTGTAAACAGAAATCCTATATTCACAATCCTTTTAACGGTATATACCCAATATTTCAAAATAAAATGCAAATATTGGCAAGCCATTATTTGTCCTTTATCCTGCATAGTCCAAAGAATATGAAAGCTACAGTCTGAAGCGGCATGAGATCTGATCAAAAGAATATAGATAAGAAAGTAGCTTTAGCTTAAAAACAGAGAGTAAAAGAAAACCTCAAAGGTGAATTTCAAAGAGCCCTTTAGGCAGGCCCTTTATAGGCGCCGTTTAATGTGTATCAGAAATGCATTGAGAACTTTCAAAAGGGTGCACAATATAATAAGAATTGCTTATATTGGAGTTTAATTTTTGAGAACAGTATATGAGGCATATACAAAAGAATATTATGTAATTTTTATAAATTTTTTTTTGTTTTTTAATTCTCAATAGGTCAAAGAAAAAGAATTGGTTTTATTATAATCTTGACATAACTGGAAAATCTGTTTTTGATACAACAGACAATTATCTTCAACTTTTTACTCTTACATAAAGACGCTTTTCCAAAATGTAGCACTAAAAAATCGCCTTCCCCTTTCTTTTTGATATTTGTAGTATGGGTTGTAGTTCTTGTGTGTAACATCAACAGAAAAGAATTCAAGGCAGCCACAAGTCAATGCAGAAGTCCGAATGTTGACCTATTAATAAAAAGGCGAGGTATATTGAATAAATTGGTGAAATACTTTAACCTGGCATTTAATATACAGGGTGGTGAATCGTCAAACGGGCCATAGGAAACTCAACGGGAAATTCTAAATTGTTGAATTCCTGCTTCCCTAATTATTTTACACCAAAAGTCATGGGAAACTATTTGTAGAAGACTCAAATATGTATCGAAAACAACTATTAAAATTGTTCTACGATTTAAACTTATTCCAAATTTTTGCTAAAATATACATTTTTCGGCCACCCCTAGTCAGGCCAGACGCCGTGAAAAAATGTGTATTACGTGTTGCGTTTTGTCATATTGATGTTTCTGATATTTAACAATATTATTTAAATCAACTATATATTATATTTATCTATGATTTAAATGGCCAAAATGTTGTGATTTATTCTTTAAAAAAAATTAAGTTGATTAAAAAATGTACTCAGTTGAGGAGAAAAGAGCAATAATAAAAATGTTTTATTCATGTTTTATCATAACATTTGTTATAGTTTTATGTTTAGAAATTATCATAAATTATTTTTAGGAATAAAGATCACAGTAACAGTATATTTGAGTTCATTGAATTGTATAATGGAATTAAATTTTAGTGTATTAGAATATCTTACGTTAAATAAAGATCCGATAGTGGCAGGAAAAGGTTTGCGCTATTGCCTAAATACAACATTATGCGATTTTTCGTCAACTGAGTTTTATTATATTGATCGATTTATAAACATTATAATTGATTGTTTACATTGTAATATTTTTTGTTCAGTAGTAGTACTATTTAGTAAAATTAATTGTTTATAATTTAATCATAAAATAAAAAAATTGACAATTCAAATTGTCAAACATCTGACACCAATATGATAAAACACATACGTCATAATATATATTCTTGCATTACGTGTGGCCTAACTTTTAGGGGTGGCCTGAAAAATTTATTATATTTTTACAAAATTTTGAAGCACATTTGATTCTTAGAACGGTTTTAACATTTGTTTTTAATTCAGATTTTAGTCCTCTACAAATAGTTTTCCATGACTTTTGGTGTAAAATAATTAGGGAGCAGCAATTCAACAATTTAAAATTTCCCATTGAGTTTCCTATGGCCAGTTTGACGATTCACCACCCGGTAGGGGAAGAAAAAGAAAACCTGGAAGACGAAAGGGATGAAGTAAATGGAACAAACAAGGAGGAAGAGAAACCACCATCGATTCTTTTGAAGTTAAAGATGCAGTTAAAAAACTAGCCAGAAATTTTCAGCTAGATACTCCAGCCTACCCTAAATCAATGATTTCCAAAGTGATCTATATCGATCACCAGGTGTCGATGAAAACCTGAAAGTGATCTAGGTGGGCGAAAATAAAAATTGGGGTCTATAAAATGAAAATGGAGGTCAATGGCAAGAAATTTTAATCATCAATCATTGTCGTGCAAGAAAATGCCTTTTATGCAACAAAATTTTTAACAATAACACTATGAAACCATCTAAGCTGGAAGATCATCTGAGAATATGTCACCTTGATAAAACAGATAAAAATTTAAAATATTTATAAAAACTAAGAGAGGAACTTCAGAAGAGACCCACGCTGAACACCATCTTCGCTTCGTCATAAAGCAACGATGATGGTTTGCGAGCATCTTACAACATATTGTTACTTATAGCAAAATCCGGAAAACCGCATACTATCGGAGAACAGTTAATTTTGTTAGCCATTGAAGAGGTTTTAAAAACTGTTCTACGTAAAACTGCATATGGTATCATTAAAACAATTTCTTTGAGTAACAACACAGTTTAATGATGTATTGGTGGCATAAGTTATGATGTAAAAAGCTTGTGCAATTATTTGCAAACGACCCATTTTTCTTCACGACTCAATTACCAGGTAATGAAGCATTATTATTGACATATATGATAGTTTTCTGTACTGCGTCATCCAGAGACAACATTTAGTTCATGAGAGTCCACATCAGAAAATTCATGTCCAGTGTTGTGAAGAAGTTTAGCTGGAGGAAACGGAACTTTTCTTTTAGGAAGCTTGGTGAGTATTTGCCCTCGGCTATTGCAAGGAGTCTTTAGTATTCGTTTGGCTCGGTTGTTCGAGCCTGCAATGGTTCTAAAGACATACCTCCCACTGAGGGATAGGATTCTGTCCTTATTTGGTGTAATATAATGATTTTTCTTTCAGTTACTATGATGGCATTGATTTCGTAGGTCTAAAGAGTAGCATATATGCATGCCTTGTATTCGATGATGGGTCTGATGAATGTTTTGTAGGTGTGCACTAAGGTTTTGGATGACGTCTTGCTCAGTTTACCGAACAACACTGCCAGAAGTTCTCACCCCGTCTAGGGTATCTTGAATGTCGGTTTTAAAGTTGAGAGTCTTGGTAAAATAAACTCCCAAACATGACTTTCTGAGAATAAGGTCTTCTCCTAACAGAGTTATTCGGCCCCGGACATCGCGACAATTTGAAGTTTTGAATCAAATTAGTTGTGTTTTGGAGGGATTTATGGTCACTCTCTATTTATTGCACCACCTAACGACTCTATCAAGATAGTTTTGTGCTCTTTCGAATACAGACAATCGTCCATGCTCTCTGTGTAATCCTGACGTGAGGAGAGCAGTTTCATCAACGTAAAGTAGAAGGAACTACGATCTATACTGTGGGCAGGGGATGTCACTACTATATGTAGACTGTCTATAATACTGGTGCAAGTATTGAGCCCTGGGATACTCCAGCTTATGGAGTAAAGGGTGTGGATAAGTGGTCGGCTATTTTGATCCTGATCGTCCGATGAGAGACATAGGAATTCAGTTTAACGACATTTTATTTATCGTATGGCACGTAATAAGAACACACAATTAAAAAAAAAATTCAATATAAAAACGTTACATGAAGTATTACAAACGAACATCTAATGTATTATTAATATAATGTAAAACATTTTCGGTCGCATTCAGGAACTCATCGAAAACTCCACGGAATCGCCTTCGGGGACATTCTTCAACAATGTGACGGACGGTCTGTCGTTGCGCACCACAGTCACACTCAGGAGTAAGGGCTTTTCCCCATCTATATAAGCTGTCAGCACATCTACCGCTGCTTGTTCTTATTCTGTTTAGCGTTGTCCATGTATTGCGGGTCAGTTCAAAGCCTGGCGGTTTCTGATCGATACAGGCCATTTGATGTGCTTCCTGTGGTGAGTCGCTCTCCCATTGTGTTCTCCAAGCTTTGGTCGGGTTGAAATGTTCCTGATGTAAGGAGTTGGCTCTTAGCAATAGAGGATATCTGGAGCGCAGTCTGTTTATTTCGATATCAAGCTTATCTTGGTGTATAGGTAGTTGATGGTTAGCCTCAATTTTTCGATATTCTCTGAGAAGAAAATGACTTCTTCGCAGTTTCGGCGGTGGAATGTGACTTAGAATGGGAAGCCAATAGTTCGGTGTGGGTCTAATTGTACCTGAGATCATTCGCATTGTCTGGTTTAATTGGGTGTCAATAATCTTTGTGTGTTTGCTATTGAGCCATACCGGGGAAGCATATTCAGCCACCGAGTATACAAGTCCGAGAGCGGATGATCTGAGTACGGAGGCTGAAGACCCCCATGTAGTGCCACATAGCTTTTGGACTATATTATTTCTCGTTTTCAACTTTGCTGTCGTTCTTTGAAGATGTTCTTTAAAACTCAATGTTCTGTCCAGAGTCACTCCAAGATATTTTGGTGTTGAGTTATGAGTGAGCAGTCTGTTTTCGAAGTGGATGGAGAGTTTTTTGTTGGCTTGGGCATTATTCAGATGGAAACAGCACACTTCGGTTTTCGTTGCATTAGGCCGTAGCCTCCATTTGCGAAAGTATTCTCCCATAATGGCAAGGTCATCCGCTAATATTGTTTCTGTGATATTCATGTTATTATGTCTTGCTGCAATTGCCCAGTCGTCAGCGTAGCCAAATTTCTGCGAAGTTGTCCTAGGTAGGTCCGCGATATATAAATTGAACAGTAAGGGTGCCAAAACAGATCCCTGTGGCAGTCCATTGCTGAGCTTCATTTGGGAACTTTTAGAATTGTCTATTGTGACTTGAAAAGGTCTGTCGGTGAGCACGTTATCAATGAGTTTAGTTACCTTTTGACACGGGACGGCACGGATTAGCTTGCAGATTAGTCCTTGTCTCCAGACAGTATCGTATGCAGCTGATAGGTCAATGAAAGCAACGGATGTTTTTTGTTTTCTTTGAAAACCAGCTTCAATATGTGTTGTTAAGGATAGGATCTGATCTGTGCAGCTGCGGTTAGGTCTGAATCCTGCTTGTTCAATAGGTATCAATTCAAATACTTTTCTACTAATTCTGTTGTAGATTAAGCGTTCCAACAGTTTATAAACACAGCTCAGCAAAGCAATCGGACGGTAGTTTTGAGGCTGATTATTTGCCTTTCCTGGTTTTAATATGGCTATAATGGAGGCCTTTTTTAATGAGTGGGGGATTTCTCCTGATTTTAACATATCTGTATAGAAATCAGCCAGCCATTTCCTAGCATATTTGCCACAGTGGAGTAAAAATTCTGGATGAATTTTATCGGAGCCGGGTGCCTTTCCAGACTTAATTTCTGATATGGCTGAAATAATTTCTTCTGGAGTAAACTCGTTAGAATATTCAGAAGTAGGCGGGCATGCAGACTTTAGTACTTTAAGTTCTTGTTTGACTTTGGTGGTGTGATCACGATCTCTAGGTGCTCTTGAGGTTGCTACAATGTGGGAGGCCACTCTGTTTGGAGCTATTGGTACTTTTTCTCTAGTTGGGACTCTACTACTACCAAGTTTTCTAAGTAAAGACCATGCTTTTCTGCTTGATTTACTAAAGTCTAATTTTTCCACGGTTTCCATCCATTTTTGTCGTCTGGCTGCATCTAAACTGTGCAGTAATTCGTCCGCAATTTCTCGATCTTGGCTTTCGTTGTATTCTTGATACAATTTCTCGCAATTTTCATCCCATCCTGGGACATACTCTTTACGATATCCTCTGGGTATAGTTTTCTTCGCTGTGGAGATAACCGCGCCAACAAATCTCATGTAGTTTGAACGTGTTGGGGGTATCCATCCCAGACATTTGTCCAATCTTTCAGTAAAAGTCGCCCAGTCTGCTTTTTGAAAGTTCCACCTAGGTCGGGGAAAAGATGATATTATTGGTATTTTGATGCCAATTTCTATTACAACTGGTCTATGTTGGCTATGTGGAAAATCTGGCAATACTGTACGTGAAGCTGCCAGTGGTTGATTGTTTTCATTTGTAGAAACAAAACATAGGTCTGGATTGTATTCTCGCTTCCAGGCTGCAGATCGAAAAGTTGCCCGATCTTTAGCATCAAAGACTAAATAAGTGTCAACCTCTTCGCTCCAGTTTATTAGAGCCTCGCCGTTTTGATCATTGTGCCTATACTTCCAGAGTTCATGATGACTGTTGAAGTCTCCCACATAAACTGAGGGGTGTGGGTGGGCGTCAATAACATGCGAAGGCCACAGGACTGCCGGGGGTTTATAAATATTGCTGACAGTAATTTCGCCAATGTGTATAGTAACCGTATGAATGTTATTTATGTCTGATGTAGAACGTATGTATGCATTTTCTATTTTGTTTCGAACATAGGTTGCCACTCCATAAGCTGGATGGTAAGTTGCACCCAATAAATCATAGCCATGAATTCTTCCTTTAGCGAGAATTTGTTCTTCATTTTCTGCATGGGTTTCCTGAATTGCGACCACGTCAATATCATTTTTAATGAGTACCTTTTGAAGGTACTCACATTTACTTCTACTAATACCCTCTATATTTAAATGGCAGATTCGGATGCTTGGTCCGAGTCCTTTTGTCGCTTGGTCCTGAGAAGGTCCATTTAAATTGTTGGTTGGAGGCATATCTTATATTCGACAGTTTAACGGCAAGTGTGACAATTTAGCAAGGTGGAGTTTTTTTATCAGGCCTGTGCGCCAGACCTGATGTATGTTTTGGCAGCAACGGCTGCAATATTTAGTGGACGGGCGGATGATACTTGGGTTGTGGGGAGCCTCACAGGGTCTGATCAGGCCCTCTATACAGAGGCCATTGAGTGACTTGAAAGGAAAGTCCATATTGTTTAGACTTATTACTAGTTCCTTGGTGGAAATGGAGGGGTCAACTTCGGTTACGACAAGGTGGAATGGTAACTGTTTTTCAGGTGTGGAGTGAGAACTATTTTGGCGAAAACTTTTCGGCTCAATAGTGATTGCAGGATCGTCAATTCGGTTTTGCCAGGCGATCCTTAGGGAGCAGTTTGAGGTTTACCATAACACCCTTGAAGAGTTCTTGGGTATTAACAAGTTAAAAAAGTTTAAGTTGCGTATCATACGCGTTTGGAATGTTCAGTACCTTATAGGTGAAACGTTGCGGTGTTTCACATCGTTCTCCAAACTGGCGGTAGTTTTTGAGGCTTTGATGACCTCGATGTTTGTTCTTGGCGAAGATGGGGAACGTGAGGTGGATGGCACTACATCATTTAGAGAGACTGTGTTACCCTTTTTGGGGTTTAGCGGTAGTGGTGGCTAAAGTGGTAGGCGGTTTGGTGGATGATTTGGCAGCTTTAGTAGCTGAAGTTCTAGTATTTACTTTAGATTTAGTGGAGGATTTGGTTTTCCTAACTCTCTTCGACCTGGAGCGGGTCCTAGGTCTCGGAGTAGGGGGAGTGAGTGGCTGGTGGATCATTGCTGTCGGAGTCGCTGCAATTTACCTCAGCGATGGATGGTAGAGGAGGAAAGTCCTCATGATTACTATCAGAGTCATCGTCTGTAGCAAGTGGTTTAGGTTTTAGAAGTGGATTGATGATATTTAAATCAGTTATAATTTTGGTGGATGCGTCAGGATACCTAATAAAGGCCTACTGAAGAATGAGGACTAAAAAATCGCTTGACTCATCTGAGATGTCTGGCATGCTTGGCAATGGAGGGGATGACATCACTGAGGCAATGGGATTTCCACCTCAGGTGTCTAAGTTCTCCGTGGGCCAGGACCCGTGTTTCGATAAGACTTTGTAGAAGAGCCGATTTTTTTTTCAGTTTATTCTGCTAGTCGAAGGCAGACTCACCTACGACAACGAGACAACCTCGCTAGAAAAAAGTCTTGTTCTTTACAGGATAAACGGTAGTGCTCGCTAGGCACTCGACGAACCTTTCGCAAGCTAACTAGGAATGCTTTTAATAGGACCACTACCCAAGAAGACGCTCCGTGGACGTATTCCCAAAAACGAACCTTTGGAGTTGCCACACTTCACTATTTGTTGATTTGTTGTTGGATTTTTCACTTTTTTATGTTTGCTGTTTTTCAGTTCTAATTATTCTACCTACATTCGGTTTTTGTGAGCCGGTATACTATCGGTGACCTTTTCACGTCGAACGTTTAAAGCAGAATATGTGTAACTTTTTTATAGAAAAATAATTAATTCATATTTCCGGGAGTTTTCGGAAAAAAAATGAATATTACGCGTTGCAAAGAAGGTGAGATATTGCAAATTTTTCTTCAATTTTGAAGGTGCACTTCAATTTAAAGTTCCATTCCAGAGATCTTAATTTGCAGTGTCTTCAATTTTCAGCTCTTAATGTTAATAAATAATGGCAATATGATTTTAAGAAAAACAATGCTATCTTGGTTTCTATTGGTCATAGAAGGTTCATCTTTTTAAAGATTTTTTAAAGAAGTTTTGTTCTAGAATGTATGGCAAACGTTTTATATGCAAAAGATAACTGTTTTATTTTTATGATAGCTTAAAAAACCGGCAAAACCAGCTGTAAGTCTTTAATAAATTTTTCAATCAGCTATTTCTCATACACCTTTTAGAACCTTCAAAACCCTGTAGTATAAGATTTTTACATGAAATCGATGATTTTTTTCACATATTGACTGGAGTATTACATCAAAAAATAACATCTACCTTGTATGTTTAAGTGTAAATCAAACTAAGGTAAATAAAACCACATAAATACAAATCCAAAGGATTATTCGCAAAAAAGTTTTTACGAAAAAGTAATTACAATCTCTTATTATACAAAACATAATTGGCTAACGATGCGGTTAAACTTTTTGCCTGTATATATAGACCCTTTTTTTGCTTGCCTTAGTAGTCTTCCATAATTTAACTTCTTCAACAAATATCATAAACCAAAATGCGTATTACGCAGTATGAATAGCGCCAATGAGGGAAGAAAACATTATAGAAGTTTTCAGAGACTTTCGGCCGTCGGTAAAAATGTATTCTTTCATTCTGCGTTCAAAATTTTTAAAATACTTAATAGTTTTCTCAGGATTCGAAAAAAATGAATCCATTTAAAAAGCACTGGCTCGAAATTTTGCGCCTACGCTCTTAATATTTTATATATTTTATATTAACATACTTATATACATATATGTACCTACCTGTAATTGTTTTTTATTTTTTTCTCTTTTAAGAATTATAAAATTTTTGTTGTTTGATATTATTGTAATTATAGAATGTCCAGAAAA
The DNA here is from genome assembly GCA_918026665.1 of Diabrotica balteata. NCBI lineage: Eukaryota > Metazoa > Arthropoda > Insecta > Coleoptera > Chrysomelidae > Diabrotica > Diabrotica balteata. The sequence continues at coordinate 2,755,036 of OU898283.1, read as the reverse complement.
AATAAATTTTTATAGTTATTAATTTCTAATAATAGTTATGCTCATATTTGATGTAAAAGCATTATTTAAGTTAATTTGAATGTGGGCCCGCATAAAAAAATTTATTTTCAAAATGGCAAGCAGGCGCGTCTTCCAAAAAAGGTTAACGACCTCTAGAATAATCAACTATACCACTACTGGAACTACCTAAAGCAGTGTTTCCCAAAGTGGGGGGTCGCCATGAGGTACTAGGGGGGTCGCCGAACATTTCCAAAATAAGATAAAAGCACCACTTTGTTAGATCATGTATTTTTATTTTAACAACGCCGTAAATAGAAATTAACAATTAATTATCAGACGAAATATAAAACTAAATATTAAATCCGTAAAAATAAAAGAGTAAAACAAAGTCTAATATTATAATCCTAATGAGAGCTATGCGTCTGTTTCTGTAAAACTAATCTTTCAAATCTAGGCTGTGTATTTGAGACACACACAATTATATCATTTTCAAGTACGAGACGATTTCTAACTCTTTGTTTGTTATTTTAATGGCAGTCATAGACGAGAAACTTAACTCACATAAATATTATGTTACAAATGGAACCAAACATTTTACAGCTTCACTCGCCAACTGGGGGTATTCCTGCATCTTTTCGGTCCAAAATTGGTCCAAGTTCTGGGAAAAAAATTGGAGCTTCAACATTTCATCACTTGATATTTCAATAAGTTTTTTCTTTCATGTTTATTGGTATTTCAACATGCTGAAAGGAATCGGCTAAAAACGGATTTCGTATCCATCTGCAACTGTCGTAACTGATTTGAATTTCTTCTGGGAAATAATCACAGAGCTGTTGTTTTAAATTGAGCAAAGTAACATGCATGTCAGCAAAAACTTGTTCAAAATTTGTAGCACTGTAATTGTATAGATTTTCCATAATTTCCTGAAGGCACTGGAATGAATCAAGTTGTTTTTTGCCAAGTGAGGTCGACCATAAATCGATTTTTCTTAGAAACGCCTTAATTTTATCTGTGGCTGTAATTATATTAATGTCGCGACCTTGTAAATTACTGTTTAAAATATTTAATTGCTCGAAAATATCAGCAAGGAAACCTAGTTTTAGAAGCCAAATAGGATCGGAAAATTGATTTTCATATGGGGACTTCTCATCTTTCAAATACATTAAAAGCTCTGCTCTGTGAAATACTTTTTTTAAGACGTTGCCCCTTGAAAGCCACCTTACTTCGGCGTGATAGAGAGATTTTCAAATAAAGCACCCATGTCTTCGCAAATTTTTCTGAAAATACGGGTCTGCAAAGCTTTTCCTGTAATGGAATTTACAACTTTAATGATAGTTTTCATAACACAGTCCATTTCAGGAGGTAAAGTTTTGGACGCAAGAGCTTCTCGATATAAAAAACAATGTCTCCATTTGGCATTAGGCATTATTTCTTGTAATTTGACGACAAGACCAGATTTATATCCTGTCATAGCTTTAGCGCCATCTGTACATATAGCAATACATTTACCCCAGTCAATATCATATTTACTTGTACGGTTCACAAAAGTGTCGAGTAAACATTTTCCAGTGGTATTGGTCTCCGATGGGGAACAAAATAAAATATCTTGTTGAATGCCATTATTTGTATCATATCCTACAAACGTAATGAATTCGGCATAGTTAGATATATCTGTGGATTCGTCCATTTGAAGAGAGAAGTACGTGCATTTATTAAGATTTTCCACAACTTGCGCTTGAATATCTTCTGCCATATCACTAATTCTTCTATGGATAGTATTATTTGACAGAGGTATTGTATTTAATTTTGCAGCCTCTCTTTCCCCACACATTATATGTACCATTTCAACAGCTGCTGGAAAAATCAGATTTTCAGCAATTGTGTGCGGATTAATAGTTTTGGCAACACGATAAGCAACTTTATAACTTGCTAATAATGCTTTTTTATTAGTAGTGGTTGCCAAGGGAAAACTGTCTTGCTGTTTGTAAAGGACGTTCACCTTTCTTTCAAAGAATTCTACGGGCTTGTCTTTTTTTTTCTGGATGTTTGCTATTTAAATGTCGAAGTAACTTTGATGGCTTCGTGCTTTCTTTTGACAAGACTTTTGACAAGACTCCACAAATAACACATTGTGGTTTATTGGAAAAAACGGTAAAACCATATTTAAGATATTCATCAATGTAGAATCTGTTTTTCTTTTTATTGCTGCTATTGCCACTTTCACTTTCAGACGTAGATGGTTCTGCACTTCTTTTTAAAAACTTATCCATAATTTATAATTTATCGTAGACGTAAATACGTAAACGGGAATACGGGAATACGTAAGTCGTAAAATATTTACTCATTACTCAACACCGCGTTCGCCACCATAGGCTATTTGGATTCGAACTGAGGTTTCGTTGCGCATCGCCGCTTATATAAAGCCAAAACGAGGCTACGAGAACGTTCCAAAGTGCCATCTAGTAGCGAGCGCTTTCGCGATTATCATGGAAGAATTTTGCGATGTAGACACAAGCTAATATGTCACGGTGTAGCATGTGCAGTCGACTTCTTATTATTTATTTTTATTATAAATGCTATTCTGGCAGAAGTACCTACTACTAATTACTAGTGGGACAGATCGCAATCATTAAAATAATTGTATTAAAATAAAATAATTGTTTTTGATTTAAACTTAAACAGCAAAGTAAAATTAAATTTAAGAAACCATCAAATAATAGTAAATTAGGCACGCTATTTCTGTCAAATAATATTGAATAAATGGGTGGGGGAAAATTGGGGGGTCGCGAACAAATTTGTTAGCAAAAAGTTTGGTCGCGGTTTAGATAAGTTTGGGAAACTCTGACCTAAAGAATGGCGGAAGCCAGGTGGATGTATGTACTTGTGTATGTAAACTCGTGTTAATTTTCAGATTGTTTCTTATTCTATGTTTAAACATTATTTAATTTGTTCTGACGCAATTTCGGACGCAAGTAATCAAAGGATCGAGTCATCTGGGGGGCTTGATTTAACAAAAGCGATTTTCTGATCAGAAATTACTTTTCTTAATCAATTTATTGTTTATTTGGAAAGCAATTACTGTAATGGTTCACAAGAAACACTAATGTTTACTGTTGCTGTTTAAAGCAAACTTTTATAAATGAAATTTAAATCAGAACTACTCATTGGCACATTGATCAGATGAAATACTTCAAACGGATATTTGAATAATACAATTTAATTTTCTTTTCACAGTTTATTAAAGTTTTGATCGTAATAAATACGGGGTGGCTCTATACTTAAAGATAAACTAAAATTCTCCATATCTTCTTCATATCTCGCTTTGAGAAGATAGTTCGTTACACTTTGATCCATCTTAAAATTGTAGTTCATAGCTCCTAGTTGACATCTTTCCAAAAATTCTTTAGCGATCTCTATATTTTCTTTCCTACAATCCTCATAACTATCCAGTGGTTTGTAGTATTCATATAAACCTTTAAACTTAACTTTTTTCCTTTGAGACGGATACCTCTTTCGCACTTCTTTAGTTTTAACACTAGCATCATTTACGTCAGATAAAGTAAACAATTTTAACAGTTTCGATAGAAGCATAGGACACTTGGGTGCTTCCTGTGTTTTTGCAATGCTAGTACAAGTTTTTGTAGTTAGTAAACTTGAAGTTCTAGAAAGTGAATAATTAAACGGCAAACTATAATCAGGAATTTTTCCTAATAATTTACTAAAGATATCGTCTATATATGGCATGAAAGGAGGACTTAATGCAACCATATAGAAGGTTTTTTGATAAATTAATAATCTAGGGTCTCTATAAAACTTACACAAATATTCAAATGTTTGATATTTGCTTCCATGTTTCTTTCTTACATACGCCCAAGTTTCCCTTAATCTATACACAGCAGGGCTTTGTAAACCGCTTAGAACAGATCGACAAGATTGAAAATTAGAAATCTTATGACACTTACTAGCAACATTAATCAGCCGAGCCATCAAACGAGCTCTATTCTTTATGTTTTGTGTTTTAATAATTTCTAGTGCAAACAAACTACTAATTCGTTCAGAAAAAGTAATTACTGCTCTAATATTCGGAGTATTTTTGGACGATTGTTGCCACACAAGCGTATCGAGTTCCAGAGATGATATCCTTAAAAATAACTCCTTATCTATCATTGTTAGATGTTGGGCGAGAGCAGCAGAATCAAAATCCCAGATAGATTGAACCTTGTCTAAAGTTAGGTTATGTTTTAATGATCGCAAATGGGTTTCATCTGTATTTATTTTTAAAGCTTTAGAAACAGGTATACTAGGGAAAAGATTGTATATAAAACCCAGTTTTTTTCTTTGTTTGGGATACAAACAGCCATCTTTAGACTCTTCGTCAGTTTCAACTTTTTGTAGTTTGTTTTGATAATTTTTTTGAAAAATATATTTTTTTGTGGTTTTTTCTTGCGTCTCTTTTTTATTGATTCATGATATTTAGATATAGACTCTAGATAATTTAGTTTTTGCTGATATCGACTTTTTGCTGACTGGGGCCTATACTTGTAACAAGGAGTCCAATATAGAGTAGCAGGCATCTTTTCGGCATTTGTTATATTGTTTCCCTCTTTTTTGTAATCAGAAGCCAAAAATTGTTGTGATATAGACGCAGTCAGTTCATTGTTTGTTGTTGATGTTCTGAAAACATGTTCTTTTGAATTTAACAAACAGACTGATGACACAACTCTTTTTAATTGTAGTGAATATTTATCGCCTTTAGATATACTAACAGAACCG